>QMIH01000163.1:152762-164382 GCA_003987875.1 Clarias batrachus
TTTTTACTTTTACTCAAGTAGACCTGTAAATGGAGAACTTTATATTTACTTGAGTAGTATTTGCTCTAAAGGATGTCTACATTTACTAAGAGGGATTTCTATTTCACAGAAACCTGTAGGGCAGACAGTCCATGTCGTCTTAAGTTGAACAGTAAAAGTCATAACAATGACCAACTTGAACATATGAAACTAAAAATTCACATTCAGTGTAATAATTTTAGCCATCATCTTTCCTCAGCACGCCAGGTGGAGATGAGCTGCCATATGAAGTCCAGCGAGCCAAGGACATCAATCAGATATTCGGACCTAAAGGAAGTCCAGACGCCTACGATGTCATCTTTGACCTCCATAACACAACATCCAACATGGGCTCCACGCTCATCCTGGAGAGCTCGACCGACCACTTTAACCTTCAGATGGTGCATTACATCAAAGTAAGCAGCTTATAAATGGCACACATTGAGGTTGGTACTGTAGGAATCTTCATGGAAATAATTCTAAATACAAATATTACGATTCTGTGTTACATTTTATAGGCTTTAGTCTGCAGATGTTTGCAATCATTGGACCTCTGCAGATCCGACTGTTTCAATTTATAGTTCCCTCAGAAGCTCCAGCTTTTTAGGATTCAAGATTTAACAGTTTATTTGATGTTTTTTTTTCCCTTCAACAATTAATAGGGTCTAAACGTCCGCTTCATAAATCTTTAGTCACATGATATTTCATTCAAATGCTAATACACGTTTACTCTTAACACCTGATATGCATGAAATAATTAAAAAAAAAACATTAGTGTGCTCAGTTCCTGGTAGAAGTTTGGATCACACGGTACAGTACATGGCAGGGTTACTGCTGACTTATTTATTTTGCTTATCACAGTCGCTGACGGATCATGGACTTCATACTGTTCAGACAGCAGAAGGAAAAATACTGTACATTGAACCTTTAAGAAAAGTGTCAGCTGGTGGCTGTAATTAAGGACACAATGCCGTGTCACTGAAAACTTCCATAACGAGTGTTTAGGAGCAAAACAGTCCATACAGAAAAAGTTCCATGTAGCGATATGAGACCTTCATTGTACAGTAAATGTTGAACCTGTCTCCTTTGTAAAGAATAAAACACAACGGGGTGAGTTGTTTTTGGTAAATAATGAATAGTAATGTAGGGTGAGGATGGTATCAGCTTACAGTGTTACCTTTGTGCCTTCTGCTCAGAAAGCCATGGCTCCGGAGAGCTGCATGGTGCTGCTGAATGAACATCCTCAACTCAAGTATGCAACCACCCGCTCTGTGGCGAAGCACCCTATCGGTGAGTCAGATATTCAGCTGTTCGAATTTGTCAGTGTTGCCTTGTGCTTGACTGCTCTATAGTCCCATAAAAGTGCATATAGTCCCATAGTTCTACTACGAGCGTTCATTTACATTTCTTAATCTATCACATGCGTTTATGCGGTAAAAATAAAAATACTGAACACAAAGAATGGAACAAGTGCTGGTACTGAAGATGTCACACAGCCTACAACTACCTGTATCATGAAAACTTAAGGTTAACAAACTTAATCCCAATTGGGTTCACATAATATACATAAATATGTAGACAAGTTTCTTCTTTTTTTTTTTTGATTTTTCCCCGATTTTCTCCCTAATTTAGTCGTGTCCAATTCCTCCCCGTCACTAGGGGGCTCCCACATTAAGGCTACTACTACCACTCAGCCGGGAGGGCCGAAGACTATCACGTGTTTCCTCCGAACCACGTGACGCCAGCCGACCGCATCTTTTCGAACTGCTCGCTCGCGCACCGTTGGGGGCGGCGTAACACACTCGGAGGACAGCGCTATTCGCTCCCTCCGTTGCGCGAGCTCACAGATGCCCCTGATTGGCTGTAGAGCCGTGATTAATGTGAGAGCACTAAGTACCTCTCATCCCTCCCCTCKGAGAGAGCTCGGCCAATCAGCTCTCTCTAGACCTCCGGCTGCGAGAGGTTACAGCACCACCCGGGATTCGAACTAGGGCGAGCGCTTTTACGACTGTGCCACTCGGAGGCCCTTTTTTACACATTCTAATATATATTGTGATTGATTAAATAGAATATGTATTGATGGTAGTAATTTTTTGGCCATTAGTCAACACTCAGTGGCATACATTATAACCACAAGGCTAAAGCAGGTTCTCTAGAACTTTTGCAGACCTTCAGTTAAGGCACTCCAAGTTGATCTCAGGTGCATAATGTTTACTTAAGATCTTAAGATATTCCTAAAACTTGCCTAGAGTACACCTGAGGTGAATTCAGTTGACTGAACATGATTTATAAAGGCACACACATGTCAGCCCAAAAACCAAGAGCTTCAAGGAAATCTCTTTAGATCCCTGAGATCAAAACCATTTCCAAAGCATTGAATGTTGCCATTGGTACAATGTTTGGAACCACCAGGACTCCTCCTGGACTTAGCTTGTGAAGGGCTTTGATCAGAGAGGTGACCAAGACCCTGAATGGACACTGTAACAGAACTTTAAAGGTGCCTTCAGAGAAAGAGGGGAGAACCTACCTAGAAAGTCAACAAACAATCAGAAACGCGCCATCAATCAGGCACTTGGGGAGGGATGTCTATTGTAGACGGAAGCCACTAGTAAAAGGTATATGGTGCATTGTTAGAGATTTTGGTCCTCTTGAAATCCCAGTACTCTGGGCCTCCAAACTTGACAAAGCCAACCCATAGCATTTGAAATCTTCCTGTCGCTCAGGGACCCTTGGAGCCGTCCTTGGAATCATCCAAACTTTATGGCGCACCTGAAGGCAGGCACTTGTTGACCATGAGGTACAGGATTCACTTATTTCAAATGCAACATCTGGCGAAAAAATTAATATTGCTCAACTGAATCACTACAGTGAAACATGGTGGTGTCAGCATCATGCAGTGAGGTTCATTCTCAGTAGTGATGGGAATTAGTAGAAAGATCCCAAAGAACACAACCTAATACAGAAAGGTCCATGAAGACAACTTGCTCCAGAGTTCAGAAGACTGGGGGAAGGATTCATCTTGGCACAACCCAAACAGAATTAGACGAAACTGGAGGTCCTGCTTCTGGCTGGAGATCTTGTCGCATGGATGCCCCGTGTGGTCTGCCTGGGATGCGTGTGGTGACTGGGGACGATTCCACTTTTCCATGAAGACAGTCCTGGCCTTGGCTGATGATGACAGCTGTTTCGCTGAGCAGTCATGACTGCAGTTGCTTGATAGTTCAGGACTGGAGTTTCCTTTAGTCTACCTGAGCCTCCAATAACGAACTGGAGTCCATATCAACTAAAACACATCTCCTGTTATACTGAACTTCCAGTCTCATACAGTATGACTGCAGATCAATCCCTGCTATCTGTTTCACCCAAATGAGGATGGGTTCCTTGTTGAGTCTGGTTCCTCTCAAGGTTTCTTCCTATTGCCATCTCAGGGAGTTTTTCCTTGCCACTGTCGCCATCGTCCTTGGCTTGCTCATCAGGGACAGTCTTATCATTTTGATTCATACACGTTCACATTTCATACGAACTGAAATAATTCTTTTGATTGTGTAAAGCTGCTTTGCGACAATGTCAATTGTTAAAGGCGCTATACAAATAAAATTGAATCGAATCGAATTCTCTAAAATAGAACACCACACACACATGTTGCAATCACTTATGTAACTCAATCACCAGTGAGCAATGTTCATGTTATGTAATATCTGTGTCTAAGATCCTGACATGTATTTCAGGGCTTGAAGTGGGTCCCCAGCCTCAGGGAGTTTTGCGAAGCAATATCTTCAAGTCCATGCGGATGATAGTGAAGCACGCTCTGGACTTCATCGAGATGTTTAATAGCGGTAAGGGATGTTTAATAAGCGGTATATCTATGAATGTGGCCAAAAATATAGTCATAGTGTCTCGAGATGCCACAATGTAGTGGCATCTCAAGCTGTCATGTGTATTTGAAAGCTTTACCTACAATAAAGTAAAGACATTGAACAAGCAGGAACCCATCCATCACATTAATAATAATGGCAAAAAAAGAGCTTTCAGATATTTAAGAATTATAAAGCGTAACATCCATTACATTATTTCAGAGTCATTTGGTTTCTCCTAGCCCTCAGCCAGCTGTGTAAACAGCAAGAGAAATATTTTTTTTAAGTCATAACAGAACATTTAATACAGAGTCACCAAACTCTGTTGTGAAAATGACCCTGACATTTAGACGCTTTGAACAACAGTGTTCTCCAGAAACCTTGTTCTCTCTCTCTTTTTTTTTTTATATACTCACATGGTGCAAAAAACAAGCCTTGGGCACTCACGTGTAACATCATCTGTGCCTTGCTCAATGAACAAAAAACACACACACACACTCACACACTTTTTGTCTTCCTTCTTTTAAGCGGAAACATGCAGCAAGAGCCAAAGCCTGACGAGTGTGTCTGGTTCTGCTTGTGCATCTTGTGAATGGGATGCTTGTTAAAAGTTGGTTAGTTTCCACATCGTTAGGAGCGTAACACTGCCACTGTAATGTCGTGCGTGAATGTTTCCCTGTGAGTCCCGTAAACTCCCCTGTGTTCGTCCCCTATGAAGCTGAGTTAAGAAAAATAATGACAATGAAAGAAAAAAAATTCACATGTCAATAGTTTGGACACACCTTCTAATCCCATGATCTTTCTGATATATTTATTGCTTTCTACATTGTAAAACAATGCTGGTGACGTCCAAAATAGACAATAATCTCCTCTGAACAGAGATGTATCTGCTACTTATGATGTGTAAAGCTTCATAACGGCTCTAATCTGAGGTGCTGTTTGTTAATCAGTGATTTCTGAGGCTGGTGACTCTAAATGAACTTCTCCTCTGCAGCAGAGATACAGTAAGTTTCAGTCATGCTTTCCTGGGAAGGTCTTCATGAGAGACAGTTTCATCATGGGGCTTGATGGGTTTTGCAAGTGCACTCGACAATACTGTTCTTGCAAGAACTATTCCAGAAAGGCTGACCTTCATGTCTTAAAATAACAACTAATGGTGCTGTAGTTGTTGTTGTTACTTTATTACCTAATAGAATATGTGTTATTTCATAGTTTCGAATAGTGGAATGAAGAAAACAAATCCAAACTTCTGAACAAACTTTTGACTGGTACTGTATATTTACTTGCATTATATGTTAACATTTAAATTGTCAGGGATAACCCCTAGAGGGCGCCAAAAGCGCCCAAAGATTTCTTGCGTGTAGTTTTGTTTAGTTAAACTTCAGTTCCCAGGGTGCAACTCGGTCAGGTGACATGGACGCGCGCCTGAACCGAGTTGGTCTTTGGCGTCAGTATAAATAGTTTGGTTTAAGCATGCTTAAGTGTCTAGCATTTGTTACGTTTATTAGGTATGTGGTTGTTGTGTGAATACGTGTTTTGGTTTCTTTTGATATTAAGTCTTTAAGTTATTTTGGTTCCCTGACCTTTTTTCTTTAAATAAAAAAGAACATTTGTTGAACGTCCGCCTCTGCATTTATGCCTCGCCTCCGTTCATCCGCATACGTGTGTGACATAAATTAGCAATAATATCATACCTCTGATTGTAGTAAAACACTTGAGGGGTGATGTAGATGTTTTTATCTGTTGACATGTAAGTTTAATATTGTAAGTTCTCTAAATTCCTGTTATGAATTACTGTATGTTGCAGCAGCTACTAACAGTCGAGCCCTTTGAATTTCTCTTTATTTTAGAAATTAATTAGAAACTTGTCTTAACAAATGAAAACAATATTTTTACAGATTTAACATTTCAAAACATTTACATAATAAATACACATAACATATTATAACATTTGCTAAAACATACAGGTGTTTTTTTTGTAATCCCTTACTGTAAGGTGTTTTTAAAATTCAGTTCAATCTTATTTATATAGCTCTTTTAACAATGGTCACAAAATGAAACCAAAATTTATGGAAGTGTGTATGAGTGAGAAAAAAAAGTCTAGATAATAATCAGATTGTCCCTGATGAGCAAGCCAAGGGTGACGGTGACAAGGAAAAACTCCCTGAGATGGCAATAGGGAGAAACCTTGAGAGGAAACAGCCTCAACAGGGAACCCGTCCTCATCTGGGTGATAATTGGTAACAGGAATTATATAACATCATGTGTGTTATGCAGCTGGAAGTTCAATAAAACAGAAGTTATTTAAATGATCATGAAGCCCAGTTCAGCACCAGGATGAGTCAGCAGGTGCAGAGGGCAGATGGGGGTCTGGATCACTGGGAGCTCAGGAGCAGCATGTGTAGATCCGAACCAACATGAAGAAGAATCCAGCTGGAGCTGGTCCGTCTCTGCTAGATCGTCAAGTGCATTTGCAAAACTAGTGAAGCACCATGATGAAACTGTCTCTCATGAAGACTTTCCCAGGAAAGAAAGAACAGGTCGAAAAGAATTAGTTGCCATTCTGGATAGATGTACTGGAGTATGAGGTTATGGGATGAAATACGTGTATGCCAGATTAAAGAGATGCTTCTTGAGTCTACTTTTAAATTGGGAAACTGTGTCTGAGCCCCAACACTGTCAGAAAGAAACTTGTACTTCGCGGAGGGTGTTTCCGAGGGGTGCTCTCATAAATAATTCCCATAAACTTTCAGTGAGTAGAAAGCCTGATCCTTGAAAATCAACCGATAACATGTCGCTAATTTGCAGAAGAGACACATCTGTCTGTGTGAACAGACACTCAATCACTCATTTATTCATACACTCAATCATTCACCAACACCACTTGCACATTAAAGGACCTCAACTGGGTGTTATTGGTACATCACTCCTACTATCCTGACCTCGCTCCAAGATATTTCCACACATTTGGGCCATTAAAGGGGTTCCTGGGAGGACAGCGTTTCATACGTGAAGCAGGCAGTCCGATCACGGCTCCGATGCACTGAGAAAACTTCCATCCTTGATGGTATCCAAGCCCTAGTGAAACACTGGGATAAGTGCATTAGTGTAGCAGTGGATAATATACTGTAGAGAAATATAAATCATGCAGTTGACACTATTGTCAGCGATGGTGTTATGGAAAATTATGTAACAAAAATTATTTAACATAAGATACACTGCATCGTTTCTGGATTTTAAACTGTAAATGTATATTGTATTATATAATGTCTGGATTATGTTTGCATCGCCACAGGGGTGAGGATTTACCATGGATTTACATTAAGCTGGATTGACTTTCTGTAGCAAGTGTGTCCTAATTATATACTGTATAAACCTGACTCCCAGTTTCAAATGTACGTTATGGTGACTGATTCTGTCACAGATGAAAATTGCACGTCAATACCCCCTAAAATCTCGGTGTGTGATCATTTCTATGATGCAGGTCTGAGCTTCAAAACTCCCATTTGTAATAATGGACAGAAAACAGAAAAATCTTCCTCTTAGCGGTTATCGCATTAGTGCAGGGTCTGCTTTTTCTCTTTATTTTTTTCAGTTATGGGTATCCTCTGGGACGGCTTCATGTCTTATCCGGTCCATTTAGATTTTAATGCACCTGCCTCGTGGCCTTTCGTTTTTGGAGTCCAGTTGTAGTGCTGTCTGGGCAACCAACTCATCATTGCTACAGGTTATGCGGCTAAACCACTACAGACGCGCACCATACTGTACATCCTCTCTGTTATTGCTGTTATTTCCAATTTCCTTCCTTACTTGTTCAAAATCCATGATGTCTGACTATCTCCACACTTTCAAAACATGCTTTCTCTACCCATAACATCATTCTATTAGTATTATATACAGAGAGCTTGTTTTTATTTTTGCTTAGATCACGTTGCTTTCTACATAAGCCCAGATCATGCTGATTGACATAAGCAGATTGTAGTCATTTTCTTTCATCACTGGTCTATTGTCAGTGCATCTTCGTCATATAATCTGATATAGATGACCCATGTTATCATCCGATCTGTTATAGAGTTTGGCCCGGAATTTATTGAGATCATTTCGTGCAGCACGACAAGGTAGTAATCTGCACTACTGAAATTGCGGTGTAATAAATGCCTAAAGAAACACACACACACACACACACACACACACACACACAAAAGGCATGTAATCAGTAAATGCCATACCAAACCATTAAATGTGGAATTCAAGTTTAACCTTGGGTATGATTTGATACAAAATGACTATAAAGTGAGTCAGAACGCAGTCAGAGCACAGAGCTGAACAGTTGAAGGTTAAAGGCTTGGTATCTGTTAGTCTTGGTATTTCAATGTAACCTTCACAATATGCCGTGATGACTGAACCTCAAGCTCGTTTTTTGTTCTTTTAAAAGATTTTTAAACTCAATGAACTTCTCTTTAATCCATTTTTATATCCTTGATTTTATATCCTACAGTGTTTTTGGTTTCTAAGCATGTGGCTTAGTGTTTACTACTGTTGCCTCGACCTCCAGGGTCCGGGTTCGATTCCCGCCTCGGGTCTGTATGTGTGGTGTTTGCATGTCCTCTCCGTGGGTTTCCTCCAGGTTCTCCAGTTTCCTCTCACAATCCAAATACATGCAGCTTAACTGCCGTTCCCAAATTACCCATAGTGTGTGAATGACATTCGGGCGTCGAGCTAGAAACACAACCCCTTAAGTAACTGACATGACGGATAAATCGCCAGAGTGGGGAGTGTCTGTCGCCCGATGGCATGTGGACGGACCAAAATAACGGAAAATTGCTTTATAAACTTTTAGTCTTTTAGTTCTACCGATATTTGGTTTGAATAAGTTTGTTTGAACAATCAGTACTAAAATAAATCCCACCAGACAGCAAGTACAGTTTTACTTCATGATTCTTGCTGGACGCAAGGGACCAAACCCTGCTGAGAAATCCCAAGCTGAACAAACACACCACTGGACTCGCTCAGTACCTCAACACCTCCACATAAAAATCCCCAAAACATCATTATTTAGAGCTAATTTGAGGATATGACATGCGAAAATCATAACGGATAAATAAAATCTGAAATGAAGCAATGCGCCGGATCAAGTGCTCCTGTATACAGTATTATAAGTTGCTGACGAATGATACCTGAAGTCATTCTATGTTAATTGCATGTAGGAATGCAGTAAATTGGTAGTACAGTAGTTAACTACCTCCTGTATGCACATGCATGATGGCGGCCGTCCCTATCTTGCGTTCATCTGATGCGTAGTCCTCAGTCCTCATTAGATGCGCCTGCAAGATGGAACGTGCATGTAATAATTTACTGTACCTCAGGACTGTGTCGACATGCATATCAAAACAGATGGCAGGAGATATCATAAACGGTGACATGGAAGAATATTCCTTGAGTGTCATCATGCTTGCTTACATCATGCAATTGTTTGGAACCTTGGATTACGAGCATAATTCATTCCGGAAGTGTGCTCGTGTTCCAAAACACTCGTAAACCAAATCAAATCTTCCCATAAGAAATAATGAAAACTCAAATTATTTGTTCCACAGCCACAAAAAATAAATACAAAAAAATAATTGATACAATATATAAAGTAAAAATAAAACAAATTAACCTGCACTTTAACTTTAACAAAAAGTTAAAATAAATCCCAACTGATAAGTGTTTCCGTTTGTGCAAGCAGGCGCCGTGTATTTGTGTGTGTGTGTGTGTGTGTGTGTGTGTGTCTGTGTGTGTGTCTGTGTGTGTGTCTGTGTGTGTGTCTGTGTGTGTGTGTGGAATTAGCCCCTTCCCTCGCCTCGTCTTAGACAGTACAACTCCTCCTCCCTCCCTCCACCTCGCTTTTTAAGTTTCACAACACACACACACAACGGAAACACTGTTTTAACGGGGAAAAAAAGAAATCTCTCTAATGACAAACAAATGAACCAGCACCTTACCTTTGAAGAGAATCGCGATAGAGCAGTTTCTGTGTTCTGTGTAGAGCAGAGTGTGTGTGTCTGCGTGAAGCCGGGGAGAGGGGGGGTGTAAAGGCGAGAGAGTGTGTGTGTGTCGGTGTCAAAAAACTTGGCACTCATAAATTAAGACATGCTCGTTTTTCAAGTCAAAATTTATTAAAAATCTTTGCTCGTCTTGCGGAACGCTCGTAAACCGAGTTACTCGCAATCTGAGGATCCACTGTATAGGCAAGTATGTGAACAAATATGCTCACTATGTTGTCGAGATGCATGGTTTAATAGCAGGTATATTTCCATCCTTATTTTTCTTTCCTTTTTTTAATTTTTTTTTTTTTTAAAGAAAATGACCTTCACTCCACATTTTCTATCCCGGATTTTTAAAAATAGTTTAAAATGTATGTATGTATGTGCTATGTATCTCATCTTTATGTTCTTTTATCGACAGCACTCGATTAATCTTAATTGATCATTCAGTTTTCTCAAAGTCCTTTACATAGAATTATATCAAATCCAGAAACAAAAATGAATTAATTAAAGAAAAGGTAATGTTAACAGTGACAAAGCTCAATGATAAACTCATTAGAATGTTCAGCTTGTGCTTCAGTCAAACAAAATACTATGAATAACTCAGTAACTATAGTGAATCAATAGTCCATTTTAATTATGTGTTGCTTTATGGACCATTATGGCCTTCCACAGTGTATTTGGTTGAAATTACAATTAAAAACCAGTTGGCAATTGAAATTTGAAAGTTTAAGGTAAAATAGTTGGAAAAATAGTAATCAAATACCGAATAAGTCTAAAATTGAGTGGAGAAAAAGGAAAATACAAATACAAGACAGAGTTTCTTTCATGTACTAGTGGGGCTGTTTCCTGTTTTTGTGCTCAGCATTTTAAGATTCCTTGGAAGGGAGTTTGAGTTTATTCACTGCTCTGGTGTGTGTGTGTGTGTGTGTCTGTGTGTCTGTGTGTGTGTGTGTTTTTCAAAGGCGTGGAGTTTCCAGCATGCCGTGTGGAAGTGTTCAGGGTGCATGAGAGAGTGGATTACCCAAGAGACACAAACGGCAACATCAGCGCTATGGTCCATCCTCACTTACAGGTATTACACAAGCACACACATCCTCTCTACTACTAATATATATTATTTAATTATTATTTATTTTATTTATCAACAGAATAAAACAGACATTCTGATCGTAATGAGTGACATGTTGTTATGTGGGGCTACATGTTGCAATGTGGAGTTACCGAGTTAACCAAGTTATTTTTCTTGGTTTAACACCCAGGTGCAATTTGTCATCGAGACTGAAAGAGGAAAAAGAAAGCAGAGGAAGGGAGAGGTTGTATTTTGTGCAAAACTAAAGAAATCCAAGAGTCGCTGGAAAAGCCGAGGCTCCCAGAGTCACACACTTTAAAAACAAACATAGACCCGGCACGAATGTGCGTGTCTTAAAGCCGCATGTCCATATTACACTCTGGAAATGTAACAAATGAACAGTTCCAGTACAGTCGTGGCCAAAAGTTTTGAGAATGACACAAATATTAGTTTTCACAAAGTTTGCTGCTAAACTGCTTTTAGATCTTTGTTTCAGTTGTTTCTGTGATGTACTGAAATATAATTACAAGCACTTTTATCGACAATTACATGACATTTATGCAAAGAGTCAGTATTTGCAGTGTTGGCTCTTCTTTTTCAGGACCTCTGCAATTCGACTGGGCTGCTCTCAATCAACTTCTGGGCCAAAT
>QMIH01000163.1:165222-208197 GCA_003987875.1 Clarias batrachus
CTGCACGCGTTTCTTTGCAGGTCACCATGGTTAACAATGAAAGAACAATGATTTCAAGCATCACCCTCCTTTTAACATGTCAAGTCTGCCATTCTAACCCAATCAGCCTGACATAATGCTCTCCAGCCTTGTGCTCGTCAACATTCTCACCTGAGTTAACAAGACGATTACTGAAATGATCTCAGCAGGTCCTTTAATGACAGCAACAAAATGCAGTGGAAAGTTAATTTTCATAACAAAGAAGGACTATGCAATTCATCTGATCACTCTTCATAACATTCTGGAGTATATGCAAATTGCTATTATAAAAACTTAAATATTGGAAATTGGAAAAGTTGCTGCTTATGTAATTCTCAAAACTTTTGGCCACGACTGTATATGGCGAAGCAGAAACAAAAATAATGAAGAAATCCAAAAATTATCTAGTGAATATAGTTTGGACAAATATATATATATATTTCCCTGAACTGGGATGCTTTTCTGCTTAGTACATTTGTGAAGAACGCCTATTTGTGTTACTGTTGCCTTCTGGTCTTCTTCTTCGATCTCTTTTATCAGCAAGGCTTTTCCTTCCACAGAACTGGAAGTGTCCCAGGTGATCAGCAATTTCTGAGATACTAAAACGTCCGTAAATTTTCTTAAATTAAAAAAGACAAATCCATTTAAGCATTTTACAATTTTCTTGTATGCTTGAATTAAGACACGTAAAATTCTTTTTGCCACTGCACAAAAATACAATCCAATAAATACAATGCAGACATAAAAGTCATATATATATATTTTAAATATGCATGACATGTGACATTGTACCGTTCAGAAACAAATGCCACAAATAGATTCATGCAGTGTATAATAAAACACCAGAACCGCTGCGATATATATGAACTCTAGTTTTATTAAAAAGTGTTTATAGCTCACATCCCATTGGGATGATTACATCCCAACCCCCTATGTGCACAATCTGCTACTGTACGCTTGTGTTTCCTTCTCAAAAAAAAAAAAAGAGCCCTAGTCATGTGACTAAAAAATCTCTTTTACTGTTAATGTTTAAAAAAAATTTCATCATGATATGTTAATCCATTTGTTGGTGATACATTTATTGTGATTCTTTGAGGTAATATACAGTATATGAGGGGCGTTCAAGTCAAACCAGGACTTGTGATGAAGCTGTAAAGCCGATTGGCATTTACAGAAGACTTCAGTGATCTCCAACTACAGTGATCCCGACCCCGGCCCACTGCAGTCTTTTCCGTGAACATTTAGAGAGTGGAACACATGATCTTTAAAAAAAAATTGTCACCAAGTTGCTTAAGAGACGAATCTGTCTGTGGAACAGACAACAACTTGCACAATACAGGAACTTGGCTGAGAGTTATTGCCACGTCCCCTGTACAATCCTGACCTCGCACCAAGCCATTTCCACATGTTTGGGATATTAAAGGAGTTCCCGGGAGGCCAGCGTTTCCGACGTGAAGCAGGCAGCCTGACCGTGGCTCCAGTGTACGGAGAAAACGTTCCACCTTGATGGTATCCAAGCATTAGTGAAACACTGTGCATTAGAAAAAATAAAGTATTCTTCACTCTCAGAACTGCACAATCAAAAGTCCTGGTTTGACTTGAACGCCCCTCATATAAGAGGAATATACATTTGAAAGAGCTGTTCTATACAGTAGAGGTTTGTGTTCTTTTTAAGTGATTAGTTCAAGTGATGCGTTTTTTTTACGCTGCCTTTTTTGATTATCTTGAATAAATTGTCACAAATGGCAGAAGATACGGCAATATTCAGAACAAGAGAGATTTCCTCTTCTTTTCTCTCTTACTTTAGGATTGTGATTGGGAGCCCCTGAACCCTGGTGACCCGATGTTCCAAACCTTCGACGGCAGGACCATCGCGTACGAGGGAGACGGGCCGGTCTACCCGACGTTTATTAACGAAGCCGCCTACTACGAGAAGCACCAGGCCTTCGTCACCACCCTCAGGGAAACGCTAGCTGTTAATTCCATTCGGAAAACAAACACCAAATGACCACCTCGATAACCGGCACCGACTCTAACTGACGTCTGAAAACTACAACAACTCATAGGAATCCTTTTATATTTCGATATAATCTTTCAAACTAAATCAGGTTAATAAGGAATTAAAAAAAAAAACGCTTATTTTTCTATCAGTTTTGGCGTATGTCATACATAACCAACAGTGTTTTTTTTTTAATATGGTGCAGTTTATATATTTATAAAATTCTAAATCATCACATGGTAAATCACAAAAATTTATACTGTGTTTATACTTATATTCCTGGGCATTTTGTATACTTTCCCAATCAGAACATGTTGCTAAAAAAAAAAAAAAAAAGTCCTAGCCAGGATAAGAAGCGGATGTGGATGTACTGTATGTAGCGGATATAGTTCCCAGATTTCTCAACATGCCTTCATTG
This sequence comes from Clarias batrachus, assembly GCA_003987875.1. Classification (NCBI taxonomy): domain Eukaryota; kingdom Metazoa; phylum Chordata; class Actinopteri; order Siluriformes; family Clariidae; genus Clarias; species Clarias batrachus. The sequence continues at coordinate 167,658 of QMIH01000163.1, forward strand.
ACTTCCTCTAAAGACTCTGTGTAAAGAGTAAGCTTAACCACTGCAGTATGCGATCTATTAACTGAATTGTACCATGGTCGTAAAAATGGGAATAAATACCACTGGCTTCCACGGTCCCTAGTGCACTATAAATATTTCGATAATGGTTGGGTGGAATCATGTTTTGCCAGTTACAGAAACGCAGAGGAAAGTTCGTCCTCCTAAATACTTTTATTTTAAATAGCTTGCTGTCTAGCTATCAGCATGAACTTACAAATTAAAGCATCATTTAACAGCTTTATGTAACATTTTTAGCAATTTTTAGCATTTTAGCAATTTTTAGCATTTTATTCTACCAAAGTCAGGTGATCCGTTCATTCGTCCGTGTGTCGACCGTTTTCCGTCAGACGTTGCTAAGCACCTGTAGCGGACGTTCGCTCGTAGTAGTTTTGTGGTGTTTTTAACAAGAGAAGGAGTCTCATGATTGCCCTTCGGGTGATTCCATGCTGACGATATCGATTGGAAGTGCAAAAATTTCAAAAACGAAAATAAGATCTCGATCTTTTACTAAAAAGAGTAAAATGAAATGAACATTGTTAGTCTAAAGTGAGCATCAATATCACAATATCTTTAGAATGAACCAAAAAAAATGACGGCAATCTTAATCTTCTTCTTCCCATAACCTTCAGGAATGATCACCTCAGAGGATCAGCTTCCTGTTGAACGTTTAATTAACTAAGCAAATAGTTTAGAGGCCTACGTTAGATCATTACTGCAGTGATTCCATGGGTCGCCTGGAAACAAGATATTTAACTCTAATGGATGTAGTGAGGGCGGCACGGAGGTGTAGTGGTTAGCACTGTCGCCTTGCACCTCCAGTGTCTGGGTTCAATTTCTGGCCTGGTTCGATTCCCGTCTCTGTGTGCATGGAGTTTGCATGTTCTCCCTGTGCTTGGTGGGTTTCCTGCGGGTACTCATGTAGGCTAGGTTAATTGGTGTTCCCAAAAATGGGTGGTAGTGTGCGAATGAGTGTGTGTGTGTGTGTGCCCTGCGATGGATTGGCACCCTGACCAGGGTGTACCCCGCCTTGTTCCCTAAGTCTCCTGGGATAGGCTCCAGGCCCCCCGCGACCCTGAATACAGGATTAAGCGGTATAGATGATGAGTGAGTGAGTGAGGGATGTAGTGAGAAAAGAGGTGAGCTTCTCATTTCCTAAACAATCATGTCAGAAGACATATCCTGTGGCCATGGCAAAGATTCTACTCTGTTTCAAGGGTCAAATTATCGTCCTGCATTAAGCAAAGAAAACAAGTAAAACTGAACTGAAAAACACATTATTATAACCTGGAAGGATTTGATCAAAAATAACAGTAGAACTCGTGGCTATGTTTCAACAGCATTTCAGCATGTACAATGTGAAGAGCCCTCACGGGATTGGGACTAAACAGCTGTGTAGAAAAGCACTTATCAGTGAGGATAAATGGAAAATATTTTGTAACATTTCATATACGTATGGAAATGATGCCACTACCGTGATCAAAGCAAAGGGCGGTCCAAAGCAATGCTAGAGTGTGACTTTTTTTTTTTTAATGGGTGTAATGTAAAATGATTTTAACATTATTTAAGGATTTACACAATAACGCAAAAATAATCAGATTTAATGTCATCAAGGATATATTTCAATCCAAATGTAGGAATAGTGCATTTAGGTAAAAGTTAAGTTAAGATATTTTTTAGAGAAATGCAATAAGTGAATCAGCAAATCGGTGCAGGAGAACTGAAACAGAAACTGGCAAGGCAAGCCTGTCTAGACAGTCTCTATTATTACATTTGCATGCCTGTTAATTTTATTTACATTTCTGCTTCTCTGGTATTCGACGCTTCATTTATATTTTTGCCCTTTAAACAGATTGGTTTAAACAGAGGTTTGTTTGGAACGGTGCGCTGATGTGCTAAATAGTGTCTCAGAATAGTGTGCTACTGTATGTGCAGTAGTACTGGACAATACTTACAATCGAGTCATTTCATTTACTGTAATACTTGAATACATGAGCTCATGCCCTGGTGCTAATTTTATAAGTGACCCTTGTTAAGTCTCAGACTCGGAAGAAGAATTCATCCTGAAAAGAAGTGACATTAAAATGAGAAAGAAAATTACACATGCTGCAGGTTTAATACAGAAATATGGGTTTTGGCTTTACATTGGAACACTTATTGGCACACTTATTCCACTGTGATCGTGTAACACTTTTAGTAGTGAATGATGATTATTTAACAGCATGAAGCTCACTGACCTATGCAAAGAATATTATGTTCTCAGTAATGTAGCACATTTAAACATAATACTCAATGCTCATGGACAAATCTATTTAACTTTAAAGATGTTCAACACCAGAGATGTGTGAAGTGTTTATTTTAAAATTATATTATGTACTATATATTTTAGTAAGCTAAATTATGTGATTTTTTTTATCTAATTTTTATTAGATTACTTATAAGTGAATTGATTATAATGAACTTTCACTATAGTGAATTGATTATAATGAACTATACTGTGTCTAACAGCTGCTGCCTGTTTTTTTTTCTTCCTTGTTTTGGATTGCACATATTTACAGTAACAGAAAAAAACAAATGAGAATAAATATTTCATACTTTAATCTTAGATGTAGATGACTGAAGAACATTCGATTCAATTTTAAGGAACATGAAAGAGGAACGCCACCAGTGCAAGCATCTCCTCGTATCAGCATGAGCTGTGTTTTGGTTTTACCTCAAATCACCACTAGAGGGTGACACTCGCATGCATACAACATTTACAAATAAAAAAAGATTTATTAGATTATTAGGGCCCAAGCACTATGACGTCATCACCATCACTCTGATAATGCTGTTTTAATATGTCCTGATGTCATAAATGTGTGAGGGCCCTCTTGTTCTTGGATTTTTTTTTCCAATCATTTTGGCCTCCACAGGAGATTTTGCTGCATGGCTCATACACACTTGCACAGATACATGCAAAAACTCTGGTACACTTCTAGAGCTCATTGAGCTGAACAGTTTTCACTATGCATGTCATGGGCTTAACTCAACACGAGGTCAGATATTTTGGATCATTTGCAAAACGCACATTTATGACATCAGCACTATTAAATACACTACACACACACACACACACACACACACACACACACACACACTCTACACAGACAAACTACACACATACACACACCTATCCAACACCGCATACACACACACAGGACACACGCTACACATCCTTTACACACAAACTGTATATACACACTATACACTACATATCATTCACACAAACACATCATCCTATGCGCGCACACACACACACACACACTACACATCCTTTACACACACAAATACACATATACTCTACACATCCTACACAAACGATGACGGGCCCAAGCACCTGTGCCATTACGATTGCCACCAAATCCGGTCCACGTTGAGTGACATCAGGAACCGGGGCTTTTTGAAAGTGTTAAGATGCTCAAAAGGCACACAGGATGTATGTAGCGCACAGCTGGCGAAGGTGCTTTTTAGAGGTCTGAGCATGCTCAAAAGCCACACAGGTTGTGCGGTGCACACGGGTGTCGTTGTCTTTTTAGAGGTCATGCTCAAAAGGCATACAGGTTGTTATTTTATATCCCAAGTGTGCGCATGATGACCACATGGTTGTTAGTTCATATTCCAAGTGTGCATATCATGACCACATGCTTGTTAGTTCATATAGTTTTTTTTATTCATTTTCAAACTATACAAAGAAAACACAACAAAAGAGAACACAAACCCTCCCCCCCTATTTTACTTTTCCTTTGGTTAAAACTACTGTCTTCTAGGGGCACACCAAGCAATGCAATAAATGGAGATGGCTCTACTATCTCTCCAAGTAGTTCAGAAAAGGTCTCAATAATATTGGTCCAGAACATGTAAAGTCTTGGACAAGTCCAAAACATATGCAGCAGAGTTGCAGGAGCCGGCCTGCATCTATCACATGTGATATCGATATCAACTTTGATCTTAGAAAGTCTGACTTTTGACCAATGTAGACGATGCACAATCTTAAAATGTCTAACGCTGATGGATGATGACATGTATTATTTTGTGCCAGATTTCCTCTGAAATTGGTTCCTCTAAATCTGTCTCCAAGTGTGCACATGATGACCACATGGTTGTTAGTTCATATCCCAAGTGTGCATAGGATGACCACATGGTTCGCTGGATATGAACTAACAATCATGTATTTCATCATATTGACAAACTTAACTCACTGTTCTGCTTGAAACATGGAAGAGGTTTTAATGTCATGAAGTTTCACTTCCTATAGCTTTTACTGCTTACACAGCTTTTTCCAGCCCATAAAGACACAGAATTATGCCATTGCACTTTAAGTAAACAGGACAAATTCCTCATTCATCTTCAGTAAGCAATTCAGACTGGCATGGCTCCCCCTGAATCTAGAAGTTATCTGAGAACCATGGATGTCAATACACCCGGGATGGATTGCCAGTGCTCACTCACGAGGGTGTCCGGTCTCCAGAGACCTCCAGCTGAGTGTCTGTAGCCTCAGAGTCCTTTTTTGGCATGAGAGCACTGGAAGCCGTTGTGGTCCTCAACCTTTAGGTTTGTACATGTTCTCCTTGTGCTTGGTGGATTTCCATCGCATACTCTGGTTTCCTCCCAAGACTTATCTCCAGGGTGCGGAGTGTATTTTGCCTGATGTGCTGGATGGCACGTGGACGGACCAAAATACAAAAATAGATAAACAAATAATTTTAAAATAAAAAAATCTGTGAACATGCACATATTTGTGTTTCTAGGAAAGTGGACCATAAGCATACTATACAATAGAAAATTATGTATATTATTATTATGTATTATGCCCTTCACCTTATAGGAAGATAATGTTGAATAAATGTGCATAATATACAGTAGGAACAGAATAGATTGCCGTTCCTAAATAAGCCCCTGTATGGAATGCACCACAGATAACAAGGATCAGCTGACAAAAAAATCCTTACACTTGCTGGAAATGGCTGGGATTACAGTACGTCAGAGCACTATATAATAGAATAAAGTCTGAACTTTAGAAATAACTTAATCACAGTCTGGGTTTATCATATCAGACCAGACCAAGGATGTAGACTGTACACCCAACCCAGTGTGCAGGATGTACGCAGAAACAACACACACCCAAAGGCTTTACCACATGGCGAAGGATCAAAGATTTCAGCAAGGAAATCACACTCGATCCTCCAGGTTCAGGCTGATTGAAAAAAAATTACCGTAAATAGTAAGAAACAGGCACCATATGCCATATAGGACCAGATTTGACGGTCCTAAAGGTACGGGATCCCCAAGGTACCATCTGCATCGAGGAGTACGAGCAGCTGGAAATAAACCAGAGACTGAAAAAAAGGAAGTAGATAGCATGAAAGGTTTAAAAGAAGGATATCCTGGTGCTGATAGGAACTATTGCGGTTGGGATCGCAAATCTAGAAGACCAGCAACACACTGCAGAAGTTTCCAGTAGTGACAGTTTCATTCCAAAAGAATTCCTACAGTGGGAAGAGTAAACAAAAGAAATACTGCAGAATTTCTCAGTTCTCTGGTGGGAGGTGCAGATATGCACCGCAAGATCTACTTCTGCTTTTTTTGTCACACTATACTAAAAATAACAGCTACCTTTCAGCTTGGTCAACCTTTAAATGGGTGGACAGTTACGTTAAAGGTGCCCTTTGGAATATTTAAAGATACGCCTGGACTCCCAGCAAAAATATCACTTCAAAGCTACTTTAAAAAAAAAAATGCCATGTGCAATATTGATCTTGCTAGAGTCTTGAATTAAGCCTCCTTTTTCTATTATCTGGTCTGGACTATAGCTCCACCCCCAGCTTAAGCCACACTACACGTATGGTATCTTACAGCACAGTATTTATTATTATTATTATTATTTATTTTATTTTTTTTCACAAATCCCACATACAGTAGGAAGCTGGGTCAGAGCTCAGGGTCAGCCAGGACACAGCGTCCCCTGAAGCAGACAGGGTTGAGGCCCCTGCTAACCAGTGCTCAATAGTGGCAACTTCAGTGTGCTGGGGCTCGAACCCCTGCACTTCTCATGAGAAACTCAGTAACCTACATCTTTAACCATTTAATCCATTCTCATTGTAACAGAGATTTACATCGAAAAAAGCCGCAGCTTCAAAAATGACCTACTGCCGCTTTAATGGCATTAGACATTTTTAGGAGGAGATATCCAATAAGAGGGATCCAGCACAAGTGTGTGACAGATGTTTCCTTAGGTTTAGATCTAGTTCTGCTTTTGTCATACCAAAAATAAAGCAGCCACAATTTTTTGTTTACTTTATTTAAATAATTTCCCGCAAGTTTAACCCTTGACAACGAGAGGTTATTCATGTTTATTAAAGGAGCCCTTTGCAATGTCTGTCATACTCAATCTTTGCTTTTTTAAAATTGCTTTAGCTTTTTGTTTGTATTTTTCTGGCCCAGAAATGAGCTCAATCAGATTTGGCGATATTCTGTCCCTTAAAATCTACTCATGAAGCAAACATAGATTCAGTACATCTAGGCATTTGGCAGACGCCCTTATCCAGAGCGACTTACATTTTTTAAACCTTATTATACATCTGAGCAGTTGGGGTTAAGGGCCATGCTCAAGGGCCCAACAGGGACAACTTGGTGGTAGTGGGACTTGAACCTGGGACCTTCCGAACCGTAGTCCAATGCCTTAACTACTGAGCTACCCCTGAGAGCGTGTAGTTGTTTACAAACGGTTGAGGGACGTTAAAATGTCAAATTTCTACTTCAATTGTATTTTTACACCTTCTACTGTATTTAAAATACCCCTACACTAGCCTAACCTTGCTGTACCGAACCCCACAGTGATTACATTAGGCATATGGATGAACCTGAGAGTGTAATCAAAAACACCTTTAAAGCAAGCGTCTTTCCACTCTGGGCCTGGATCCAGAAAGGCTTCTAAACGAGCCATGTGCCATTTATCTTTCCTGTTCTAAATGATATTGTATAGACTATTCCCTCTGAATAAGTGAGACAGTAGCTCGAAGCTGGAGCTTACCGGAAGGTTTGTTCTCCGGCTGGCTTTTAAGTCCCGACTCAAATGCACCGATGTGTATCAAATACATGATGATCTAATAGGGGATTTGGTTTCTCTCCTCCACTGCTGCAATGCTGTGAGCTTCTGTCATGGCAGTAAATTAATATTCTTTGATCACTTTCTTTCTTTTCTATTCTGATCCAGTTTCTGCTTCACTTAGTGTATAAAGCGACAACTTGCACCTAACTGATGAAAGATGTCCATCTCATTATGTGTTAATGGATCAGAATGCTAAAGTAAGACTCGTGCAATTACGGTCTAATACAGTCCTGCCACGCTCCATCTCCTTTCGCCTGCTTGATTGTCTTTTTTTTCTGAAGTTCTCATCACTTTTACATGCTAAGCTGACAATGATAAGAATCTTGAAATCTAATAAAATGAACCTGGATGCACCCCATGCCCCACAGCTTTACCCTCTCTCTTTTCTCTACAATGCTGGTCTAGGGCTATCAGTATACATGTCTCTCGTCTTCGGTTACCTTACAGCCATGGAGCTTGTTCATTATTCTACTTCACTGACACTGCAATACCCATATCACATTTGTCCTCTTAGGCTAATGCTATTGAGTGAAATCTGAATGAGACTTGAATTGCTTTGGCCAGCGAGCAGGAGTGAACAAAGGCACTTAAGAAACACCTTAATGTTCTTATATTCTGGTCAGTTTACACAATTCTCCTAATGTTTGTCTCAACTATTAGCATGCTTAAGATTATTAGGTTATTGCAGGTTTTTATTTTCGCCTTCCGTTCTGAGATCCAGTGCCTTCCTGACCAGGAAAAAGCAGTTGACTTCAGGGTAAAGATGAACACTTATTGTACCATACTACTTCCAATACTATTTTACATCTATATTATACCAGATTAATATTCACATGGGTTGATTTTAACCAAACATAACTAATTTGCCTAGATCATTACAAAAACAGGGTTAAAGGTTTGTTTAGTTCTTCCTCATCCCACACTTGTACAAAATGTTTCTTGGGTGTGCACATCTCAGAGGACCTATCCTGCCACATTACCACAAAGTTCATCAAGCTTGTCACTCAAATATACAATATTATACAATATTACATTCGTGCCTATTATACAATAATACAGCACTACTCTTTTTGTATAATTTTGTGCATGTTTGCATGAAAAATGTATATATACTGTGTAAACATAAATATATTTTTATATATACACATGTATATATCCTGCCAATTGTTAGGGACATTACCCAGTATATTACTGCTTATATCCCCTTAACCACTTCATAGCATTGCCTTACTTGCTATACTTTCAATATTTACTATGTGTGTGTATATATACCCACACACACACACACACATTTAACTCATCACTCAAATACTGCTTAATCCTGGTTACAGGGTCGCAGGGGGCCTGCAGCCTATACCAGGAGACTTAGGGCACGAGGATGTGCCAATCCATCGCACGCTACGGGCAATCTGCATGTCTTTCGACTGTGGGAGGAGGAAACCAGAGAACCTGGAGGAAACCCACCAATCCTTGGGAGAACATGCAAACTCCATGCACACAGACCTGAGGGAGGCGGGAATCGAACTCGGACCCTCGAGGTGCAATACAGTATGTAGAACTCTACTTATTTAACTTGCACTTTATAATTTGCACAATGCCTCTATTTGCACTGTTGTACAGTATATACACCACTTCTGAGCACCTGTACTATGCAATGACAATAAAGTTGTCCCTTTCCTAACTAAACTGGCCTGTTTTTAGTGCTTTGAGCTAATAAGCTGTTGCATCAGCATGGCACGTCGTTAACAGGAATAAAGCTCTACCATGCACACGCTTGAATTAACACCAAACCGCATCCTTCCACACTACACACTACACGCGTGTTGCATACTACAAAGTACGCTAGTGTGCGCTCGCGCACACACGCACGCACCCACCTACCTTAGTAACCGTTCTTTCCCGAGAGGCTCGTGTGATTGGATCCCTGTACGGTGACGTCAGCGCTTCCCAAAGTTGCGGAAGTTGAAAGTTTTCTCTCTCTCCTCCCGCCCCCGCTCCCCCCTCGTTCAACTAGACTGATCTGTCGCGCGTGGAAGGAAGCGCGAGCGAGGTTGAGAAAAAAACAAACATGATCTCTATAAGCAAAATCCATTCATTTTGAGTGTACAGAGATTGTTTTAGGGACATTTGGAGCATTTCTTTTGGTTGTTGTCTGAGTACCAGGTTTGTTTTAAATAAGGACAAGAAGTAGAAGAAGGAGAATGTGGGAACAGGATGAGTTCGAGAAGCACTGGAGGAATGAGTTTCCCGAGGGCGAGGTGCCGATGATGAACCTGTGCACGGTGGAGGACATCGAGAACCAGCTGGAGCAGTGCAAAGCGCGCCTGAAGAGCCTGCAGCACGAGCTGGCGATGGAGAAGTTCAAGGTGATCTACCTGCAAACCACCATCGCGCAGAAGAGGAAGAGCTACGACGCGGAGAGATGGGCGAGCAAGGAGAACGACGCGGAGCTCGCGGCGACCAAACCCGAACCGCGCGCTGTCCTCCCGGGGATCAGGCTGCACGCGATCGGGAGCAAGAGCGTGGACGAGGCGGGCGGCGCGCTGGTCAGAGGGAGCAAAACCGGGAAACCCATTCTCATCCCCCCGCGGAAGAAATCCGCTTTGGCTAAGGGGACCTCTGTGGGTTCGGGTTCGGGGTCCTTACCTCTGTATGAAGAATGCGACCGACCGAGACGCGACTCGGAGCGCGACAGCGACAGAGATTACGATGACGTGGAGCTTAATGAAAACTTCGTGCGCAAGAACCTGATCGACCCCCGGCCCAGGGAGACCCACAGCTCCTCCCTCAGACCCTTCCGCTTCAGTAAGGATTTTGATTCCGGGGACGACGGGAGGTTGTCGCCCTCTGTGCCGCTCAGAGGGAGTTACGGGTCGGGACGCAGCACACCGGACCGGCGCAGTGACGGCTACCTCAGCTCCGAGCACGAGGACTCCTCCTCAGTGGGTAAGAGACCTCAGACCTGCACTTGAAGGTGCAATATTGGATTTCATTATTGCTTACTTGTGCAAAATAATCTGCAGCATATGTAACACCATGATAAAAAAAAAAAAATCTTTAACCAACCTTTAAACTCCTTAACCTTTCCTTATCAAAAGTATCTGTGCATGGACAACTCATCTGGGAAACTAATTCCGGCCCGGAAAACTTGTCCCAGTTTGATGTGACACGTATTGCATATCCCCTTTCACACATGCACTTCATTCCATTAATCTTAACAGCATCTGAACATGTTACAGAACGAGCACCCTGGTCACTTGTCCGTAAAAAAAAATCCTGAGGGCCATCTTATGAGGTCAGACTTCATTGGGTACGGGTCAGGTTCACAATTAAAGATTGCGGTATGTCTGAACGATACTATGAGGAACATGATCTATGTCTGAATATCTGAAAGCATCACTTGAACAGATCGATGAAGTCAGTAATGTTGCATATTCCTTGTTTCTTTTATTCTGATTGGCATTGTTGCATTATCACCAGCTATAGGTCTTACTCTTCTCCATCTTCCCGAACTTTTCCCGCCAATTGTCCAGTATGGTCTTCCTTTAAAAAAAAAAAAAAAGCCATTAAATGCTTTCTTCCCTGATCAGTCCCCCCCACCTCTCCAATTATTTTGCGTATTTTTAAAAATTTGTTTGTAAGGCAGTTGGCATCCAGTAAGTTGCATTACCGCCACCTTCTGATCTTGATCTCCCTCATCTTCCTTTCATTTTAAATCCTCTTTTATCAAATATTTTCTTCCTTATACTCTCTTTCTCCATTCTCCAAAATACTCATACAGTGTACTCAAAATTTTCAAATTCCCATTGCTCCTCCCCTGACGGAGAGATATGTTCTTTTAGCCATACACATGGACAAGAGGCAGCCATCAACCACTTTCAAAAGCCCCGCCCCTGTGAAATAAGTGTCTTAAGAATACGCCATCCGTGTCCAAAATGGACTTTTACAGTCCACTTAAGAAACAGTGGGTGGAGCTTTTAAAAGTGGGTGGAGGACAGGGGTAGCTCAGTGGTTAAAGCTCTGGACTACTCATCAGAAGGTTGTAGATTCAAGCCCATGAGCAAGGCCCTTAACCCCTAACTGCTCAGATGTATAATAAAATAAAACATTAAGTCGCTCTGGATAAGAGCATCTGCTAAATGATGTAAATGTAAATGAATTATTCAGATGTCAACTGTTTCATTTAAAGGTGCATTAGGTTGGGTGTAGTTAATTTAATACTTTTTAATTTTCTTTTTCAAAACTGTTAAAACTATAATGAATTTTTATTAACCTTTAAGACTAACAAGGACTATCATGAGATTACTCTCATACGTACTCTGACATTGAACCAATTTATAGCTCTATAAACATGCAGCGTCTTCTTTTAATCGTTTATCAGGCTGTGAATCGCTGTCGGGGGTGGGCTTGTCTATAAAATGAAGTTGATCCAACAGAAACAAATTTTCAGTTTTATTCTGCCACCCTTAAACTTATTCTGATACTATGTGTTGCGCTAGAATTATTTTTAAGAAAACATTATTTCCCACGTTATTATTTAACAGTTTGTCAGCCAGTATTGAGCCACATGTAGGACAACAGGTATAGGGGATAAATAGCATGGCACTTGGGACATTCATTCCTCTGTGTATTCAAAGTTTTTGGAATATCGCCACTTTCCTCCCTTCTCTTCGGCACCTCTTTCAATGAATTTCACTTATTCCTGTTTTTACCACAGTACATGTGTCAAAGCTCTTGAATGTCAGTTATTATTCAAGATTAACACACTCTTCGTAGCTGAGCCAGCACTCTGTGGGTTTCTGTTGCAAGGATTAGGTATTGTGTATTATTTAACATAATACTTATTATGGCATTCAAAATGTTGGTTATGATGCGATAACAATCTCGGGTTTTTTTGGTCAGCATCTACCCTGATCCCTGGCTATTGCAGAACGCTTGGTTTTCTGAAGAATTCGTGTAATTTAACACCAACGTCCCTTACTAGAGGTGGTGGGAAAAGTAACTGACGAAGGTACACATGATAATCCATCTCAAACCATCATCCGCTGCTTATTGTTAGACTGTAGTGTGGATTATTGGATTTGAGTAGTTTTTCACACAGTACAAGATTGGTCTGTCCTTCAGGCAGCGCAATTATGGTGGAGTTCTTATTACATTGTGTGGTCAGAGCACTAAACTAGATCCATCTCTGAAACCTGAACGCTGTTTGTCTCACCTTTAGCCTTGAATACAGTTTGAGATTTTATTTCAGATCGTCACTTGCGGTAGATGACATACCCTGAAAGTAGGGCGATGATTTCCTGTTCTCTTCTTGGCATACAGTATCTGTGGCCTGCATATTTTGTTTATCTGCCCTCTCTGACTAGCACTAATCTAACTCAAGTGTGGGTGTGTTAGCTGGGAAAATCCAAAAATGTGAACCACTGAAATGAGGTAGTACTTTTCTTTGTATTATACTGGGCACAGACACTATCGCCTATTGGGAAAACTACAGGATTAGTCAACTCCAGCAGATTTATTAAAATCAAGGATATAATGAAATGTCAGCAACTCTGATTAGGTGGTTCTCTTCCAACACAAAGGATGTATAAAACTATTTAAATAACGTCTATATCCTTAGGGCTTCATGTCGAAGCGGTACATAGAAATCACTATTAGACTTCTTCCTCACTCTAACCCAGACTTCCTAATAGCAAAACATCCATTATTATTATTGTTATTATTATTTTGTATGTGAGTGAGAACATATACTCACTCACTCATTGTTAATACCGCTTTATCCTGTATAAATGGTCACGGGGCACCTGGAGCTTAGCCCAGAGATTTGGGGCACAAGGCCAGGTGCCAATCCACTGCAGGGCAGACACACATACACACACTTATTCACACATTACGGGCAATTTAGAAATGTCAGTTATCTGCATGTCCTTGGACTATGGGAGAAAACCAGTGTACGCGGAGGAAATCCACCAAGCATGGGGAGAACATGAAAACTCCATGCACACAAAGGCGGGAATCGAACCCAGATCCTGGTTGTGGAAGGTGACAGTCCTAACCACTAATCCACCATGCGGCCTGTGTGAACATTTGGTGCTTGGTAATTGCTTAGTCATTGTCGCACCTGGTGCTAGATTAAGCTAAATAGCCACAATAGTGATAAGCCTATTTACTGAAAGTGATATGAGCGTTAAATATAATATGAAACTGGCACTTGTTCTGGACGTAATAATTGGATAGTGTTTGGTGTAAACTAGGGATGCACCGATACCGGTATCTGGTATCGGCCTCGATACCACATTTTCTAAAGTACTCGTACTGGTTAAAAGTCCCCCGATACCAGGGACCGATTACACGGTCTGAGAAATGTCTATGTTTGAGCGGCGTGTAAGGGGTTAATCACAAGCGCCGAGTGCCTGCCTCCAGGCCCCGGATGCAGGTCAGAGCGGGGAGAAGGCGAGGCGAAACGCGACGTCAGCCGTGTGGAATTATTTCAAAGTGAATGAAGACAACAAAACAAAGGCGGACTCCAAATTGTGCTCAGCGAAATTGTTAAAAATGATGTTTTTATTAAGTACTTGGTATCGGTATCGGCGAGTACTGAAATGCAAGTACTCCTTTTTCAAAAAAGTGGTATCGGTGCATCCCTAGTGTAAACACTTGTCAACATCAAGATGTTGCTGAAAAGTATCGATTTCAGTTACTATACAATTTTTCCTTAGTTAAAGTTTCTTGAGGTCAGCAGTGTTTAAGTAAACACTAGTAAAAAGACTAAGCTAATTGCTAAAACCAAGCAGCTATCGAGTATGCACATCCCCTCAGAAGTTACCTCACAATTTCGCTGAATATATATATTCAGCGAAATTGTGAGGTAATTTAATTTAAAAGAGACCATCTCTGGCCAAAAGAAACACTTATTTAGTTTAAAGGCCAGTATGAAACAGGATAATTTTATGTTTGAGGTGAAGAAAGTTACAGTAGAAATGTCTTTGCTAGGTAGCTAGCTGTGTGACTCCAACTAGCATTCACATTGAAAATAATTACTAGGAAACAGGGTTTTATAACTAATTACACCAGAAGTAATAGTGATTCAGTAAAACATTCATGACCAGACATTTTCAGAGATTTATATGTGACAATTTTATGAGGAACAGAAGTTGGAGTTTGTTTCACTGAGGCGCTGTTTTCAATGAGAGCTAATAACAAACACGTCAGTAGCAAGTATTTTTAGTTGCCTCAAGTTGTTTGTGTTCATTCTCACAGAAGTTTCTTCTTTAACAGGGAAAACATTTGGAAATGATAATGTACATTAGTTAGGATGTTGTGTCTGGTTTGTAATTTGGAAAGTCTTGCACAACTGCACTTATAAACACCACAGAAAAAGGAGGAAAGCGAGACGTTCCGGCACTGGAAACTATTAGCGCATTTATGAGCCGTTTGGAAAGGGAGTCCTGGAACATTAGGAAATAAAATGCATAGTATAATCTGTGTGTTTTCTTTTTAATAACATTTGACTCAAAAATTTACCTAATTTTGCTCAGTGAGGGCACAATTTTGTGAATGATACAGCGTATGGATGAGAATCATCAGGGAGCATCTGATATAATATTATCGCTATACCTAGGTGCTTATTCAATTTGTATTGTGACTCTTTTTTGTGACTCTGTCTACTATGCATCACAATTTTTTAAAATATCTTAATTTTTTATATATATGCAATATTTGCAGGTTATTTGTTAATCGAAGTATGATGTACACTTAAAGCCACTAAAAAGTCATTCCGTCTAGTGTAAATAATAGTGAAACATTAGTGAAAACAAATCGCTTTTGGGGGTCGTGAGTCTATACATGAATTGCCCACACTAATAAATCATGATGGGCGTGATGCCATCAGTGCTGTCGGTCTTCTCCGGAATCTTCATGTGTGCATAGCGTCACATCCTTTGACTTACATAGCCTTAAAAATAATAATAGCCAGAGATAATATAATAATGTGAACTTTGGCCAGCGGGGTTTTGGAAGGGGGGAGGAATCGCTCCTGGGCATGCTACAAATCAATTGTGCCTAATGTGAAAATGCCCTTAATGTACCACGTTAAAGGGTGACACTGATTAATTAAAGTCTTTGCTGCACTTGGGAAAGTCTTTAATCATTTCCTTAGGAAAACTATTAAATAAGCTTTTTTTTTCTTCTTTTCAACACATTTTTGTTCAAGATCAAATAAGAATCCTGTTAAAAAAATTTTCACTTTCAATTAGAACTCGCATAAAACTCAGAGCTGACACCCTGCAGAGCTCAGTAGCTAAGTGAGTGGACGCATCACAGACAGGAATGTGACATGCTGTAAAATGTTCTGTGTCCTTGCAGTAGGTTACGTTCGGTCAGCCAACACTTAGACGGAGACAATAAAGACAAAGTTTATAGCACTAAACAACTCCAGAGATTTTTAGCAAGATTGAATCCATGCAGCATTTTTTAGATTTTGGAATCGATTCATACTTTTTAATATTTAGTGTGAACTTTTATTTCTTTAACTTTTATCATTTTTTTTAAAATATGGAACATCATCTGCAATTAGCAAATTGCTGTGGTTTAAGTGGAATAAAACACTTCAGGATGTGCTGTTATTTGGAACAATAATCACTCTGTTATTGTAATTAAGGAAATAATTGAGAGCTTATGACAATACGAGCATACGTAATGTATGAAGAAGCAAATGATTTGTTTTTCTATACTGTATTTTCATAATGTCCTAATTTCTATTGTATATTATATTAAACAGTCTAAAAAAAAAAAAACCCAAACATTTTTCTCCCGAAGTATGACGTAACATTTGGAGCTTGTTGTCTTCATCAAATATTGTTATTTTTTTGCTTTTCCGAAGTCACGCTGCGCTTATAAGGCGCTTTCCAAGGTCTGTTTAGTTCATTTGTAGAGATTCTATTCTCAGATAAACTATGAAATGAGTCAGCAGGCTGTCACGGTTAGCTGGTTTTTAATCTGCTTCCCTTTTTTTCTTTCAGCTTTGTGTTTTAAAACTATGAATGATCTCTTGTACTTTTAACCAAATTCCTTTTGTACAGGTTAAAACACTATTGTATTAGTCTAATTAACATGGATGATTGCAAAAAAAAAATACAAATAATGCCGGAAGATGCATTTGTGTACCTGACCCTATAAGCGGAGTGTCTAAGAGTGTCTTTAAGAACTAAGAGTCTGATGTCCTTCTGGTCATGTGGGTTAACCACAGATTGGACTTTGCAAAGTGAAGTGCATAGAAGATAAAATCTGCTGTGTGAGTGAATTGACTTTATAGCATTAGCCACGGTTTTCAGTATTTGATGAACATCAGTGTGTAACTCCAATCTCTTTATGTTAAATATCCGTTCGGTTGTGAGAAACGAAGCAGACGTGAGCTTGGCCAAACTGCCAGACTGTATCGTGTTACTCAACATTAACATCCAACTCCCCCCCTCTTTTTTTTTTTTTGCTGTTACTTTGTCAGTTTTGTTTAACAGGAATGTAGTCCGACCACTTGCATCTCCCACAGTTGAATTCCCCACAGCGGGGAGTCTGGCTGTAGGATAACAATTAACCTTGACTCTCGGTTCAAAACCCTGTTTGTGCTTCTGAATGAACTTCTGTTTGACTGGTCAATATTGAACATGCAGTCCATCCTAATGGCGTGTGCAGGCTTTTGACTTCTGGGTTAAAAATACACTGGTATCACAAGAGGGTCATAAAGCTGGAGATGATAGTGATGCCTATACCATAGTACAGGGGTGTCCAAATCCAGTCCTGGAGGGCCAGTGTCCAACCCAGTTTGGTGCTTCTTCTTCTCAAACACAGCTGATTTAACTAATCTGTTAATTACTAGGTTCAGTGGGTGTGTTTAGGTGTTGGTGAATTACAAACTGTGCTGGTCAGTGGCCCTCCAGGACTGGATTTGGACACCCCTGCCATAGTGCTGTATCTTCTGTAATAGCAATGCTCTTTCTAATATTTTTTTTTAACACAGGGACTTGTATTTTGGATGCTTAACATAAATAGGGCAGAAAGAATAAAAACTGTTGATTTGGTAGTTTTATAAAGTTGTTGTATTGTGTTGTACTGTGCCAAAGTTTTGAGTCACCCCACATTTCTGATTATTTGGCTTCTAAAGAGCCAGATGTTCTTGTCTTTTTAATGTAGCCTTGAGAAATAGTTCTCCAGGCTTCCTGAAAAACAATTTCTTTTTTTCTTGTTTTGGCTCTCATTTTTGGCAAGTTTTTGACTTCCATTTTTTTTTAGTTCAGTCCCCAGTACCTGACCAGTTTTAGACGATTATTTTCACGATTATTATCTTCAGTTTGTTAAGTGACCCGTGTGAATCATTTCAAGCATGAAAAAAAAAAAAATCTAACTTCAGGCACGAACCAGTGAGAAACCGGTGCAGATGATGAGGGGTGATCAGGCCGGTGATTAGTATACTGGTGATGCTGAATGTTGAGTGGTTGGAGCAGATGAGAGGGGAGGTTGTTGCAAAAACTAAATCTTTAGGCACTTTGCAGCCTGTTGTAGGGGAAGAAAATTGTTCCTCTTTCTTAACTTGAAATAAAATAAAATTTGAAGAAATGAGGAGTGGCTCCATACTAGCACGGCACTGTATACAAATGTTTTCTGGTCCGGGTGAGTACAGCATTATGGATGTGACAGCTGCACTTGTGTGGGTGCACAAAAAGCCTCGGAGCACAGACAAGCGTAGTATAAGGATATTAATTGCAATGAATTTTAGCAGAAAACAAAATCATATCATTTACATCTTAAATATTTATCAGCCTTATGAATGTGACCTTTAAAGAGACACTTAAACTTTTGAGAGAGAGAACAGGTTTTCTGTAAACTCTGTAGAAAGCATTAAGGTTGTATCATGAAAGAATACAACAGTAGGCTTGAAGTAAATGTGGAATGAGTCAGATAAACCGGCATCATGGATGTGGCATATTTCCATGTTATTAAGTGTATGAAACTGATTATGAAATTAGTAAATCCTTCCCTCCTCTCTTTCTTTTCCACATCTTTAGTGTTCTTAGTTTGTTTTTGTCCCTTTTGATGTTTTTCATACATTAGCATGGGACTTTGCTCTTTAATTCAGTATGGTTTTTAAGGAGCCCTGTAATTTCTGCCTTATTCAATCCCCCCCTCATTTACTCAGAAATTCCCTTTTAATAGCTCATAACAATACTAAATATTTATTTGTGAACTGACTTGTTTCATGTGAAATCTAACCAACTGTAAATGAATAAGATGTTGGGTTCTTTAATAGGTTGTTATTGTTTGCAGTTTTTTGTAGTTTGCATTAATCATGCATTAATCATGTTCTCATATCAGCATAACACATTTGGTCTTAGTCTTTACTTGTTGAAGTAAATAAATAGATACACTGTGTGGACAAAAGTTACCTGTTTAATTATTGAATTCAGGTGTTTCAATTAGGCCCTTTATCCCCCATAAAGGACAATCTTAATGCCTCAGCATACCATGACATCTTGGACAATGCCATGCTTCCAACAGTTTGGGGAAGGCTCTTTTCTATTCCAGCATGACTGCGCCCCAGTGCACAAAGCAAAGACTACAAAGACGTGGTTTGATGTGTTCAGTGTGGAAGAACTTGACTGGCCCTAACACAGAGCCCTGACCTCAACCACATCCTCGGGATGAACTGGAACAGAGATTGTGAGCCAGGGCTTTTCATCCAACCTCAGTGCCAAACCTCATAAACGCTCTACAGAATGAACGGACATGAATTACCACAGAAACACTCCAACATCTTGTCTTTCTAGAAGAGTGGAAGCTGTTGTAGCTGCAAAAAGGGGACCGACTCCGTATTGAATTACTGTATATGTATTTGGATACAATGTCATTGCAGGTTTGGCCAAATACTTTTATGTCTCTATATTGTGTTCTATCAATCAAAACACCAAAAATGAAAAGGTATTAAATGTGAAATATTTTGCCAAAAAAAAAGCTTTTAATTAGAAAGAGAGGTTTTAAAAGATCTAGTGTATGAATGTATGTGACGTATTGAAATCTGTAATCAATCCGAGATCGAGGTAACACCTTGAAGACGTATTTTTATAATTCTTGCAGCGTCTTCAAGGTGTTAGCTGATGGTGGACTGATAAAATGATGACGTGCAACTCAAGCTCACGGATGACATTTTTTCAACATAATCCAAAGAAAAAAGCACGGAAATAAAGTAATAATAAACACCTTATAAAAAAATGTTATTCCCTTAAAGCTCAGTGCAACTGCAAATGATCCTGTTAAGCTGAGTTGAGTTGCTTCCTGCTCAGCCGGTTCAGAAGCTAAGGAACAATAATAGTAACAGCATCAAGTCATGTACAGTTTAGTCACATCTGAAATGACGTTTAATTTCTGTGTGTGAGTGTGTAAATTCCCATGTAGAAAGTGGTAGGTGGGGTTTTCAACCAAATAAATCACAGTGATGACGTTGCGTAAGAATGACCGAAACCTGCGATTCCACCCCACCTTTAAACAACCCCGCTTTCCATTAATAATGCAGACCACTGCTCGAGACTGACGTTTATGCGCTGTAATTAGGAGATGACCGTATCATGGAAAGATAAGGTTGTATACCCCGGATGCCTCTTGTGAATGCAGTTTCATCAGTGTGGTTTCTGTTATCTTCAAGAGGTCATGTAGATGTAAATGACCTCCTACAGGGTGTGTAATATTAAGAGAGTTCCTTATAGATGCATCGTAATCTAGGAATTCTTTGTTGGATTTTATTCCAAACAAAGAATAGAGTCTAAAATTTCATGAATCATAAAATGGTTATATTTCTGTTTCCTGGGGGGGAAAAAAAAACAATCCATAAATTTTTTTTGCTGTAGTTGCTACAGTAAGACTACTTCTGGGTTTGAGTTTGTGTGTGTAATCGCTCATTTAAACACCTCTATCATCAATAAACATTAAATTAAACAAAGTAAATCCTTTATTCATACTCGAATATCTTGCAACATTGCCTGTGTCATGCACTTTACATTTTGTAAGACAATGCACATTTTTGTCCTTTGTCCACATCTCTGTTCCACTTTAAAACAGCGCATGCACAGTGGACACCCCTGTATCTAAGTGCTCACCTTTTTCGCCCTCAATATAACGGAGATATCTCCATAGTTCACTCTGAGTCACCGCATACAAGTACGCAATCTCTCCGTCTGTCCGTCTTGCTTATGATTCTTTAAATGCTTTCTGTGGCTTTTGATTGTGCAGAATAACAATTTTGAGAGTAAGAACTCCCTTTTATTTCTCTGTGTAATCCCCTGCTACACTAACGTACTCATCCCAGCCATGATCACACTACCTGCTTCATGTCTGTGACGCTGGCCTCCCAGGAACTCCGTTAATGGCGGAAACATGTGGAAATGTCTTGGAGCGAGGTCAGGACTATACAGTGAATGTGTTGACTCCCTAAAGTGTTGTGAATGAATGATTGTGTGTTCAGTTCCCACAGACGGGTGCGTCTCCTCCACATGTTGTCGACATGAAATTATCCGTTGATTTCGTGATCGGGTGTTCCACTCGCTGAATGTTCGCGGGAACGCTCCGAGCCACCTCGACAGGGATTGTCGCGCGGTGTACGGCGGTTCTTTAAAACGTCTCCACCATTCAAAAGTTTTACTGCGGCTAAGAGTCTCCTCGGTTTTACACCTTCATCCATGTGAAATTTCGTCACAAGTCCCGTATTGACTTGAACACCCCTTTTACTGTAGTATTTTGTCTTTTTTAGCACCCTTCTGTAAACTTTAAAGACTTCCATGTTGAAAGCTTCAGTGGGTTTTGTACATATTATTATTATTATTATTATTATTATTATTATATCTTTTTTGTGAAAATGCTTTGAAGTGAAACATGCTCAGGCCAGGTGACCTCTTTCATGCACAGTGTTTCTATGAACCATATATACAGGTTATAAATGCCGTCGACCCAGATCTTTCCTGTTGTTAAACATATTTGCTAATACGGAGTGTTTGTGAGTTTATTGGTGTTAGACTTTGTAACCACAGTGAAAACACACATCGTGTAACAGAAATGTAGCCGCCCTAATAGACGCGGACTCTGATCTATTCTCGTATATGTCAGAGTTAGTAGCAGGTGAGAGTTTATTTTTACACTCGGTCGGTGTGTGCGAAACACGGAGGTGAGCTTTTACGATAAACGGCAAGCAGAAACCTGAACTTGTTGAGAATCTTATTTCATCATATCGTTCTAGTCAGATGCATAAATATTTGGACATTGCCAAGTTATTTTTAGCAGTCATTAATAATACCTGGATGGACTGATATAATATTAAATTAACTTGCTATGTTTAATAGTTGGTTGCAAATGCTTTGTGGTCAATGACTTCCTGAAGGTGCCGTCACTGGTGAGGTTCTGACACCTCCTTGATTCCTGCATTAGCTTTGCCTTTGGAAAGTGAAATGCATGGTTAGGTGATTGACATGGACTTTGCAGAACGTTTTGCCTGCAAAATATTTTTCAGGTCAAATTCATCCTACCACTATGAAGCACTGAATATTTATGTTTAAACCATCTGGCTGAACATTAGCGGATATTATTGTTCTATAGGCTTCAGAATTCATCCTGGTGCATTTGTCTTCATTCGAATTTAAACCGGGACATTTGATTTACGCGGAACACAGTTATTAGAGTAAAAACAACCGTTATGTCTCTATATAATTCCCTACTGCACTAATCCAGCGTTTCACTAATGCTTGGATACCATCAAGGTTTCTCGGTACCCCAAAGCCATGCTCGAACTGTCTGCTTCACATCTTCACCCCGGCCTCCCAGGAACTCCTTTAACTGCCCAAACGTGTGGAAATGGCTTGGAGCTATTCAGGTCAGGAATGTACGGTGGATGTGGCAGTAACTCTCGGCCAAGATCCTGTAACGTGCAAGTGGTGTTCAAAAATAGTTGTGTGGACAGTTCCAACAGACAAACGCGTCTCTGTTGCGAATTGATTCGATGTTGATTTTTCAAGGATCGGGCATCTGAGCAGGCATTCACGGACGTATGGCCTTTTTCAAAACCGTTGCATCGTTCAGATGTTTGACTTAAGAGACTCCTCACCATTCTGTGCTTGAAGTCTTCTCAAAATGTCATTGATGAGAAAGTTCATCATAGGTCCCGGTTTGACTTGAACACCTCGTTGGCAGCCATTCACGCCCACGCTGTAGAAAGAGGTGGTTTACGTTGGATCCTTCCCGTCATTATAATCTTCTCTTGTGATCATTTTGGTAAAAGTTGATCTTGCACTGTACAATTGTAGACATTTTTTTCCCTAAACTCTGCTTTTTAATTGTTTACATTTTATAGTATATCTAATGTATTTAATCCAGTGAAATCTTCTTTTAATTTGCCTACTTTCTTGATCTGGCCGACCATTTAACTTTCTTCTAGATCTTTTTTTTTTTTTATGTGTTTCTAAGCTCACCAATATGTTCATTCTTTGATATAATGTTACCAATTGTCCCCCCCCCCCCCCCNGGACCCCATCCTGATGATGACTTGCTTCACACTCCATCTCTCTCACACCTGTTTGAAATCAGTGTCTGAATATTTCTGGATCTGACTATGTATCGTTACCACCCTTACTCATAGGGAAAAAAAACACACAACCCTGGACTTATGCGGTATCTCCATACCCACAAATGACATCAGCAACGTGTCACATGCAAGGTTATTTTAAAGGTCAAATGCATACCAAGCGGACGCTGTGAGAGAAGACGTTACATCTCGAGTGCTTGTGACTGGAAGGTTTTAGATTTAAATCCCATGATTCACTGCTGAGCAAGACCCTTGAGCAAGTATGGTACTTTACACTCATCTGCATGTGTATATACTCGGATTGTAAAAAAAGGGAAGGGGAAGCCCAGGGGAAGGGGGAAAAAAAAAAAGAAGACAAATACGGGTTGTCTTTGTTGCCAAGTGCGCTTGAGAACATAGCGGTTTTCACATCAGGTTGCGTAAAGAGCGAGTGAGGCTCTGGACTTGTGTACAGTACATGCTGAGTTTTAATTCTTTGGTTATAGACTTTGTGCATGGCGAAGTATCACACTAACCACAACAAAGTGTCTTACAGCTGGTTAGCAGTGGTGAGCCTGCAGATGTAAAAAAGCAGAAGAGTATGCAATGCACTGCTTGCTAGTTTAAGTTAGCGTGTTGTACTCCTAACTGTTTTTGGTGCTGATCATATGCTAATCGAGGCTGGAGAAGGACGTTTGGAGTCTTGTATCCAACACACACGATCATACCTTTCATGCTTTTTTTTTCTTTTTCTTTTTTTTTTCCTCTTTGTAAAAATAGTAGGAAACAGTGGGCTTGCCCAGGCCCGTTCAGGTCTGAGATCCGAGAACCCTTTTTGTCCCTGTGTCTCTGTGGGTGTGGTCGTTTGGACATGACGCTTTATTGACTTGCAGTAATCCTTACTTTTTTTGGTCAGGTTTGTAAAGAAATTGTGTGGACAGATGAACACCACCAATGTATTCTGTGATCGTTGTGATTGTTCTAAGCAGTACTCTTAACTTTTCAGGCTTTGCATCTGGATTGGATTTTGCTTCATTTTTTTCTTAGGGAATGGGTTCCGTCCGAGTTCTTTTACCTGGCGTATGGTTGCAGATTTTTTTCCCCCACTTGGTTCCGTCTGATGCGTTTTCTGAAAGAGAGTCCTTCTAAAGGTTTGGATGGAAATATAAGAGAAACGAATCTATAAAAGTGTTGTTCAGTAGTATAAAAGTGAATGAATCGTCCTGTTGAATTGATCCTGTAATAAATAAATGTGCCGAGTCATTCAACCTTGTGCAAGCCAGTGTCCTAGCGCGCCTAATGAACTGGTAAAGAAGCTGACCTGAGACAACGATGCTGACCGATAAATGACTCCCAGTGAATTAAACATTGCTAATGAGCTTTTTTTTAAAAAAAAATATACGTGTCATTGCTGATTCCGTCTGATTTCGAGCTCTACCCTGTCAAGTGTCATGAACTTCCTCAAATGCATGAAGCCAACTGACCTCATTTATTCAAACTGGTGGCGTATAATATTTAGACGCTAGTGCTTTTCACCCACTTCTGCTTGTGTGGACATGTAAACGGCATTGCTCGCCTAGTTGTGGAAGTAAAAGAGCAAGTTTGTCACCTTCTCCAAGAGAGAAACTTTGCCTTCCAAGGAACTGTAATCTCTGGATAATAGGGTGATGATTTTTTTGTTGTGCCACTCGGTAGTAAACACCATCAGTGTTGATCTTAGGGTTGCAATTTATTTATTTTTTGTCATACATGTTAAAGATCAATAATTGATTGATCATTAATAAGTGATGCATTTTAGAGGTTATCACTGTGGCCTCGCACCTCCACCTAACCCTAACCCTAACCCTAACCCTACCTCGGATCGGTGTGCGTGTGTGGGCTTTGCTTCGTTAATTTTCCTCCTGGTGCTCCAGTTTCCTCCCACAGATTAGGTAATTTGGCGTCCCTAAAATGCCCACTTTGTACGCGCGCCCTGCAATGGATTGTCCAGGGTGTACACCGCCTTGTGCCCGAACTCTCCTGGGACCTCTAGTGGTTTAGACGTAGAATGAATGAATGAATGAATGAATTATTTTATTATTCAAATAATTAAACAAAGTCAAATGAATGAAGCAAGAATGTATACATAAAAAAGGATGTCAAATACTTCTTGTCTGTCATTTAAAAAAAAAAAACACATTGAATATTGTGCGCCCTCTTGTGGTGAACTACAGAGAAAAAGACGCAAAACAAACATTATTGGTTGTGGCATTTTTAACCAATTAAATTCTTTCCTTAAACGTTGGAACAGTAACTTATTAATGTTGATCTGTTAACGTCCTCACTTTTGAAGTAGATCTTTTGAAGTGAATTTTTTAAAATTCTTAAATAAGCTATAGCTAGCTTATTAAACCAGGGGCTAGTTAAAGGACTATTGATAACCCAGTACTTAGTAGTATTTTTGTGGATTGTTACCCGTATCACATTTTTTCTTTAATTAGTACCGAACCTAATTTTTTAAAGTATGTTTTGCTAGATACTAAAAAAAGTTAAATTGTAACGATAAGTTGTATTGTAATTTGAAAGCTCGGACTGTTGTACTTCGAATCCAAAACTCCAAAATGTCGCTACTCAGAAGCGGTAACATGAAGCGCCACTACCAGACGAAACATAACCAGTTTAAGCTGACGTGTTGTCGTTATAGCCATAAACAAATCATGGACACTTAAAACGTTACAAAGCTATCTGTTGTTTCCTTTCGGTCATGTTGTTCGTTCTCGTCTGTCTGCTGACACTTTGTTGGGGATGGGTTTAAAGCTGTGAGCGAGTAGGTGTAGTGTGGGTGGTTCTACTCGTATTTCCGCAGAGTTTCACATTTTACATAACGGTTATGACTTGCTCCTGCCAAAGCAATCGGGTTCAGTGTGAGTGTGAGAGACGGCGTGTTAGATCATGCTGAGGTGATCGTCGATCTGTGTTCAGCGTTCAGCATGACCGTCACTTATTCACAACATTAACACTTTTTTGCTGCTTTTTATGCCGCATTCTCGATTCTGATTGGTTAAAAGGCGTTCGGTCGTTTTCTATCCCAGCAGCTGTGACATTACTTCGGGATGTGCCGTTTCAAATATGTAATATGGGTTTAACCGGTACGTTGTGTGTGCAAGCAGAACATTCCGAGTTCGAATCCCAGGCCTGCTGCAGAGCGAGTGAGCGAGCGAGCGCCTTTTGCATTCTTGAGCGAAGCTTCCCTCTCTGTTTTCTGCCTGGGCTGTGTTTGGACTTGCATAAAATCATCCGTCTGATGAATGGTGTAAAAGTAATCACGTCATGTTAGCAGTGCGTGTTCCAAGCACCGCAATGATCTGTTCCGAGATCCGCAATGACTCGAGCTAATTACATGTGATCGAACTTTCTCACATGTAGAAAAATGACTTGCACAAATCTGTAGTGCACAGAGGTGCTCCTCTCCCTTCTACCTATTGGTTCTGACGCCTTCTGGCCTCCAGCTGGTGGCGAAATTTGCAGTGTAGCACGTCGCCATGGCGATTGGGTTCCGATAAGCGAGTTGGCATGGTGATTTGAACGTCGAAAAGCCGTAGTCGAGGGAGGCGTGTACACTGATTGATGAGTGTGAACAGCATGCGCTTGGGCAGCCCACAGCATAGATGAGTGTCTGTGGGAATGTGTGCGTGTGTGGTTAGGTAGAAGTGAATGCTGGTGCGTTTCAGGAAGACCCCTTCAACGGTTATGTTCATGCATCAGGCTTGTGCACTTGCAGGAGTGGTCTGCAGCGCACATACCAGAATCGACTGAGTAAGACTGAGTGTTTCCTGTCTTCTTACTGTGAGCCGTGTCTCGCTGCTTCGAGTGGTGCTAACCCTGACGTAGACATCCCAATGTACTGTATTAAACCTGCACAATTGGCGTGCTGCTCTGGTAAAACAATCGGCCACAGACTAGTGTGATGCAACCTGATCTGAAGCAAAGATACTGTTTACCGCAGAGTTTATTATTTTGTACTCCCCGCATATCCTGGAGTGTTTTATTCCTCTTACACCACCTTCAGTTACATGTTCTACAGAGAATTCATTCTACAGTAGGTCACCTTACTAAATGACATGTACAGGGTGCGTATACATAAGAACACATAGAGCCATGAGAGTACATCTGTTTTCTTTTTCTTCTTAGATTTCTAGTGACCATATATTTAGTAACTGTTTGATGTTAATAACGTAATTAAAAATAACCTAGCTTATTTTATTTATTTATTTTTTGGATTTCTCCCTGATTTAGTCGTATCCAATTCCTCCTCGTCACTAGGGGGCTCCCACATTAAGGCTACCCACGAACCACGTGACGCCAGCCGACCGCATCTTTTCGAACAGCTCGCTCGCGCACCGTTGGGGGCGGTGTAACACACTCGGAGGACAGCGCTATCCGCTCGTGCAAGCTCACAGACGCCCCTGACTGGCTGTAAAGCCGTGATTAATGTACCTCTATGTACCTCTCATCCCTCCCCTCTGAGAGAGCTCAGCCAATCGGCTCTCTCTAGACCTCCGGCTGCGAGAGGTTACAGCACCAGCCACTCGGAGGCCCAAAAATAACCTAGCTTATTAAGAATTCTTTGTTCATCCTTTGATGATCGAGTCACATAATCGGTCGAATCAGTTATGATTCAGTAGTTGAGTCCGTTTTCGATTTAGAATCGATACTCAGTGAAACTATTTACATTATCTGTTGCACATTCAATGAACTAACAACTATAACCTTCTTTAAAAAAAAAACCTATAGCATAGCTTTTGCCGAAAATAGAATCCGCTTTCATCTTTTGCAGCTACTTGCGGTTTGAGAGAGAGTATTCGCGTCTTCTTCTTTTCAGTTCCCAGGCGCTTGGTGCAATACCACCACCTACTGGACTGGAGAGTGGAGCAGGAATCGAAGGCGATCGCGTTGTTTGAGCCGTGACATTTACACAAGCTACATAACATTTCAATGCTGAATAGATATTTATTAGTAGGGGGGGGGCTGTTGATATTAACATGATTAATCCAGAAGTGTAAAATAAATTTGTTTTAACGAAAATGAATCCTATGACAAAGTTTGACCCTAATGGCTTTCCATAATCTCAGCATGGTTACCTGGCACTTGTATGGTATGTTTAGTATATGGATAATAATAATTAAAAAAACATATATAAAAAAGCTTCTGAATGGACATTTGGATAAAACCAAAGTTCTCAAGCTACCTTCAAAGGGAACTATTTTTACTAGAATACTTTATATACTTTCACTAGGGGACTTTCCACATTAAGGTTACCGTTACCGATCAGGGAGGGCCGAAAAACGTCACACGGAACAAATGAACCATGTAACGCACCATTGGGGGCAGTTTGACGCATTCCTAGCGCTATCTGCTCCTTCCTTTTGCATGACGCTCACAGACACTCATGACTGGCTGTAGAGAGGCGATTAATGTTAGAACGCCACGTGCCTCCCGTCGCACTCGGCCAATCAGCTCCCTCTAGGCCCCTGGCGACGACAGGCTCTTTGTACATAACTCCTATGTGTATTGTTTACATATGCAAATTCTTCATCATGGTATACAATACCTTCCTTCTCCGAGTGCGCCGAGTGGCGCAGTGGTAAAGTGCTCGCCGTATCATCCGGAGTTGCGAGTTTGATCCCCGGGTGATGCTGTAACCTCTCACAGCTGGAGCTGTCCTGAAACTGAAAATGCACCACTGCTGGTTTAACTTAACATGCAATACAATACTTATCATGGGCATTTTAAAACATGTGTCTGTAGACTAAAGGCACAGTTTGACATTGAAGTACCTTTTTTTTCAGTGATATTCTGCACCGTCATGCTTCTTATAAACTTTGCTAACCACCCAGTGTGGTCAAGCTGAGTGGAAAAATGTTAATTTTTATTTATTTTTTTAATATATAATTTAATTATATATTTTATTTAACTGGACAGGAACTCGGAGCTCAGGCCCCAACACCTTTACTACCATGGCCTTTTAGCGGTCGAGTTGCCGATGATATTTATGTTTCTCCTAATACTTTCACGCTGATCATTATCATTAAACGTGCCCCCCGCGTGCATGTAGTTATCTGATAAACGCACCTTGCTACCATGACATCCTGTACATCCTTACCTGCTCTTTTTAGTTGAGCGCAGCATCTGCTGGTTTCGGTGCTATTTCTGAAAGGCGGCGATCAGGAACCATGTGGAAATAAAAATAAAACGAGTGACTGCACACCTGCAGCATCGGCAGGTTTAAAGCCAAATGGAACCTCTTCAAGAGAAATTCACATTGAGATTTTTGGGTGACAGTGTAACAGCAAGGACATGTAATTGTGTTTTGGCACAGTAACCTTCTGAGCTGCACGTACAGTATTTACGGGGGCTGGTCCTTGAGGTACAAGGTTTAATTTTTTCTGTGCATGATGAGACAAAACAGGGACTTGGTGGTGTAGTTATATGCAATGAATTCTCTTTTTGTTTTGTTTTTTTCCTTTCGATTCATAGCCTCTGGTCCTTCACTCACTAATTTCTATTCTATTAAGGGTGATTTACTTTATCGTCTGACCTATTTTATTTTATGTTTGGTAAGACTTTTAATTCTCAAAAGAATTGTTTAGGACTTGTACACATTATCATCAATATTTCTGAAAAAGCATTATAGTTTAAGATTCAAGATTTTTTTTTTTAAGATTCAAGATTTTTATTATCATATACTGTATACCTAGGTAAATAATAATAAAAAAAAGAAATAAATAAATACAGAAATAAATAATAAAAAAAGTAAGATAGAATTTTAAATTTACAGTATAAAGAACCTGTAATACGGTTTAACAACCGTTCCCTAGTACACTGTGGTACAAGTAAACTATTCAAATGACAAAGTGGAGGTAAAATGACGAGTGGAAGCAAAGTGTTGTAATGTATAAATCAAATCAAATTAAAATTTTATTCGTCACATACACAGTCATACACAGTATGATATGAAGTGAAATGCTTATACGACTGCTATTGACCTACAATATTACAACAAAAAAGAAATTTAAGAGATTTAGAGAGAGATTTAAGAGAGATTTAAAAGAAAGAAAGAAACACTTATTTACATAATATACAGCACTAAGAATATTTAATAAAAATAGTGGATATATGTAGTAAATGAAATGTAATGGAAATGTGATGTAGTGCAGTCCAGAATGTAATGAAGTTCAAGTACACAGTGTGCAAAATGTGCAAGTGTGCAAATGTTCCATGTGTAAACGGACTGTGCATCCTGGTAAACAGTAAAAGTTAAAAAGTCTGCAGTCCTGAGGTGTGCAAAATGTGCGAGTGTGTGAGTGTTAGGTCCTATGTGGTGTTGTGATTGTATAATATGTAAAATGTCACAGTTTCTTAATTCTGTTAACATGGAGTTGTGCAAGATGTTCCAGTCTAAAGTTCAGGATGCATTTGAGCAGGAGGAGTAGCTTTTCTTATATCTTCTTGTATTTTGTATTGTACAGATATTTGATATTTTATTTTATTCTTTCGTAGTTAAATTTGTTCCTTCTTAGTTAAATTTACTTATTTCTCAAATGTACTTTTGTTTTAATATTTCCTATATAGATATTCTTTCTTAGATAAAGTAACTTTTTTATATTATTCCTATTAATAGTCTTGTTTTAAGGTCAGGGCAGTTTTTCACTGCATATCGTACTGTGTATGTGACAAATAGAATTTGAATTTTTTTTCATGAGGATGAAAATTGTAAGAATGGGGTGGGTGTGGTCCCTGTGATAATCTTACTGGCCTACTTGTTGTCCTGCTGCTGAAAATGTCCCGTAGTGAAGGAAGACCTGTCCATATCATTTTCTGGGCTAGTCTTATCACTCCCTGAATTGCCCTTCTGTTCCCAAACCACACAGCAATGCAGATCCAAATTCTTCTGTATCTGTGGTGACATGCCAAAGTCTCCTCAGGAAGTACATTCTCTTCTTGGATGTGTTAACCAGCTGTGCTGTGTCTTCAGTCCACTTAAGGTCTACTTAGCTACAGTAGTGCCTACAAAATGTTAACCAACTGCATTATGCAATGATATAACGATACAAGTGACTGTCTAATGTTTTATCCGATAATGTCCCAAGTAGATTACTTAACTAAAGTGAATCATGGGTAAGCTGTCATTTAGAAAAAAAAATTCGGATGTTGCGTTTCGATTAGATTTGATTCGATAGCATGGAAGTTAATTTGCCTCGTTGATTAGTCTCAAGCAGTTGTATTTCTTACAGATTTTGAAGTATTAAAACTATTAAGAGTCTAGTAAATCTTTAAAATACTGTGTAACTTGTTATTTTTTTTTATAAATGTCACATATTGTACAATGCGATTAATAGCTTTTTACTGCCAATCTTCTGCACTCAAAAGAAAAAGTAGCAATAGTCCTGCAAAATATGAGTATTTTCTGAAGATGAAAGTGATTTTTATTTCCGGCACCAGTTTCGGTATAGTGTAAAGAAATTCGTGAATTGAAGATTGTTAAACAACTGTAAATTTAGCTTGGTAATTTAAAAAGTGTGAATCGATTCTTAACCATCAATTCAATTAATTGCCTCGACCAACAAAGAATCGAATAAACTACGTAATCTATTTTAACTGCATAGCTCTACTTATTTCCACGATCAAAAAGTGACCTTTCAACATTAAACGAACTTTCAACATAAAGTTAAGCCAATGGTTGTTCAAGTCAAAGCATGGATATAAAATAAACACTGCTAAACTTTTAAATAGTGCTAAACATTACTTTCATAACAACAAGATGTTTTGGAACTTTGAAATAAAAGAAATAAAATCCCTTCCTTAAAAGACTGCATGTGATGTAGTAGTTAGATGGAACCGAAATGTATTGTTTTGAAGGAGATGAATCATTCAGATTTTAAGTCTCGAGTCGACTGGAGTCAATTAATACAATCTGGCAACCTGGGTAGATATAAATATCAGCCTCACTGGAGTGTAAAGCAGAGTAATTGCTTTTTGTTCCACTTGTTTGGTTTGTGTATGCTATTTGCAACAGATTTATTTATGCGTTTGTGGTTTATGGTATTTGAAAGTGCACACCATTTTATTGATGCAAAGCAGCACACATGGTACTATGGTGGATTTTTTTTTTTTTCATCTTCTTTACCTAACCTGGGGCTAGAGTTTGAAGATGAATATTTTATTTGAATATTTCTAGATGACTGAAGTCTTGTTCAGATGTGGAAGTTGTTCTGCTTGGTTACGCTGTAGTAAACGGGAAACGATACGAATAAAGAAAGTGTTTCTCAACGATTGATTGAGAGCACTGTAGCTAAAATATGAGAAATGTTTCTGGTCCCATGATTTATACAAATGTAAATCCTATTTTTGTAATTTTGTTCAAAATGTAGTTCACTATAAGTAAGTGTGTTTTTTTTTTTCTTTTTCTTATTTATTTATTTATTTTTAATTAAATTAATTTTAAATTAATTAATTTAATTTTAATTTAATTTTTTTTTTTTAATCCACTTGCTCATGAAATAGAATCCAAACTTCTAATTAGTTTAGCTAGCTTGTGAGAGCTTTGTTAGATTCTGCTAAACAATGGCTAAAAATACTTACTGGTACCATGGAATGCAAAAGCCCTGCCTCACGGATTTCTTGCAAGAAATTTTCCTCAGCATATGAACCATTTTTGACAAACGAGCGAACGAACAAAACGTGCGTTGAGCCAAACGCTGGCAAAGATGCACATACATCCGGGAGCCGTTCAAGGCCGTTCAGCCGTTCCACTGTTTGCCTCAGTGGAAATCCAAGGGAAAATTTACATTACTTTTTTGTATTTTTTTTTCTTGCATTTTATGCAAGATTTAGTGAAGACATAGCACCGTGAGTCTCAAGAATGTTAGCAAGAACAGGAGCAAGAAGAAAACGGATCCACTTTCGTTTAAATTTTTAAAGTAGCCGGTGCCAAGAGGAATCATAAATTAAGGTTAAGTGAAGTTTAATGTTTAATTAGTTTTTGTTTTGCTTCATTGACATGTCTTTTCTAACGGGTTTGATTGTTTTTATATGCAAAAAATATAATTGTATAATACTTTTGGGTAGCTGGAACAGATTATATACATTTACATTATTTCCTATGGGAAAATGTGTTTCACAATACGAAATTCCACCTCAAGAGCTCGCCTCTGGATTAAATTCCTAATCCGACATTTGAATGTGCAAATGTTTTAAAGAAAGTTGAGGTGGCTCGGAGTCCACTGCAATCGTTTCCGTGAACATTCAGTAAGTGGAAAGCCTGACCCCTGAAACTAGACAGTTAACTTGTCGACAACTTGCGGAAGAGACACTTGTGTCTGTTGGAACTGTATCATAACATAATCATTTACAAACGCGACTTGCACATTACAGGTCCTCGGCTGGGAGTTCCTGCCACATCCGCCGCACATTCCTGACCTCACTCCACATATTTGGGCCATTAAACGAGTTCCTGGGAGGCCAGTGTGTCAGTTGTGAAGCAGGCAGTCTGATCATGGCTCCGGTGTACTTAGAGAGCTTTCTACCTTAATGGTATCCAAGCACTAGTGAAACTCTGGTATAAGGGGATTAGTGTTGCTTGGGTTTATATAGATTACTATATATCAGGGGATTACTTTCATAACTGTGTTCTGTTATTCTGCACAGTTTGACTGGCGTATAAAAAAAAAACAGGCCCTTTTAGATAGAAATTACCTCAGTTTTTCTTTTTTCGTTTAAGTTGTACTCGGAGTGGGAGGATATGAAATGTACTAGCTCCAGAAGGAAAATCCTTGTTTGAGGACCTGATATGTTAAAGACAATGAGATTTCAACCACATGAAGCGTGACTCAGGCTTTATTCTGTATTAACACACACAACCTGCCTAAATAGCTCGCTATCACCTTAGTCAGTTTCCGTGCTACCAAAATAATACTAGCGCTTTCACTTGTGGTGTAACTAAATGTTTGTCGATCTCTCCAAATCTTTGTGATTTCTGTTTCTTATTTCCAAGGAGACCTATCGAAAATTATAAAATCATAATGAATAACCTAAGATCAGTATAGTCCCAGTAACGCTGAGATTTTTTTTTGTGTGTATGTATGTTAGCTTCCCTGCTGCTAGCTTTCAGTTCCTCATTAAACCCACTGCACAGACTCATAATTCATATCTCGTATGACAGACGGCCCACTTGGACTTTTCTTACCGTCGGCTCACCGTCAAAGCTTTTACACCGGGGAAGAAATGTTGACTTTCATTCATAAGTGCACATTTCCTGTTCATGAGTCATAAAGTTGTGAAGAAGTACAAACAAGTTTCTGGGAACAATAAACTTGTGTTTGTTTAGCGGGAACGGTGGCCTCTCCTCTTTTTATTATTATTATTTTTTTTACCTTTCTGTAAATTATGATTAGCCAAGACACACCGACGGAAAAAGATCACAGCTGAAGTCCAGACGGACATCCCGTCATTTCTGATGACGAGAAAAAAGTAAAAAGGTCTGTCCATGTTCGTTTCAGAGAAATATTTAATTCATTCTGGATTTATTCATCTGTATATCAAAGTCTTAAAGAAAGGCGGTAAAGGTTTACAGTGCACTTACCAACAGACACACACACACACACCCTTCCATACGCACATACCACTAAGAAACATCCCACACCTACAGGAAACTCAGAAATAGAGGTTTGCTTTAGTGGTTTGTGGGTTAAAGGTGCGCTTTTCTTTCTGTTTCTTCCTCCTTTTTTCTCTCACACACACACGCACACACATGTAGATGCTAACAGGAAGAGGGGCTCAGATGAAGAAAATCACTTACAGACTATTTTAGGCTGCACAAAGACACACTTTGTATAAAAATGTGTAGCTAAGCAGAAATTTCAGAAGCAGAAGTTTTTGCTGTGTGTGTGTGTGTGTGTGTGTGCGTGTGTGTGTGTGTGC
Organism: Clarias batrachus; assembly: GCA_003987875.1. Taxonomy (NCBI): domain Eukaryota; kingdom Metazoa; phylum Chordata; class Actinopteri; order Siluriformes; family Clariidae; genus Clarias; species Clarias batrachus. Next base: position 202,394 of record QMIH01000163.1, read on the forward strand.
GCGCATTTCTTGCCCTGTTGAATCCGTGAGGCGTGAGGTGCCACTTTGTTTTCACCATAACACCTTTTTGTTTGCTTGTGTATTTGTGTGTGTGTGTGTGTGCAGGGACAGGTTGTGCATGGCTTGCAGCAGGCTCTGCTCATGCTATTGTGCATCCTGATAGCGCGGTGTCAGTGCTGTAATTGATATTATCTGTTTAAAATGTCTCTGCTGCTAATGTCTGCAGTGTTTTTTTTTTTCCTCCCCTAGTTATTCTGCTGAGGTCCAGCACTTGGTTAGTATACGCAAGATAATTCTAGATCTATTTGATTTTATTTGTCTGTCGTTGGTTACTGTTCCTTTAAGACTGGGGTATGTAAGGGACCTACTGTAGCGACGGGTCAGTTTGAGATTCAGAATCGATTCACACCATTATAATTATTTAGGTATACTCCCAACTTTGCAAAAGTGTCAAATTCCTACTTACATACCACAGAAAATGGAAACCGCTTGGATCTTGCACAGGGGTGTTCAAGTCAAACCGGGACTTTTGATTGCCCAGAATAATCTCTTGCGCATGGTGACGACGAGTTATCTTTTGGTTTTCAAGGATCAGGTGTTCTGAATCACTGAACGCTGACAGGAATGACTGCTGTGTGCTGCGAGCCACCTCAGCCGGGATCGGCTTTCACGAGATAGGAGTTCTTTAGAATGTTTGCACCATTCAAATGGTTTACCGCGGCTAAGAGTCTCATCATCGTGCTATACTTTTAGTCTTCTGTAAATGTCAGCTTCGTTCATGCGAAATTTTATCACAAATTCCGGGTTGACTTGAACACCCCTTATACTTAAATACTCTTGTTTTGCGAGATTATCACTACTTTTTTTTCTTCTTTTTTCCTGTTTTCAGACTATGGGCTTTAACGCTGTTTGAAATTAAACCATAAACCTGTTACAGGCTGTACATGTTGTTATATCAGTCGCTTCAGCTGAAAAGTTCAGCTTATACACTTGAACTCAACAGCTTCTTAATGTCTGGAACGTCTGAAGGGTTCTAAGGTCCCAAATAAATGTGCTTATCATTCTCACGATGTCCTTATATTCTCGTCTTATAATAGTTTGTAAAAAAAAATTGCACGTAACTGGACGGGGCTAAACGATAAATCGGGACGGTTGTTGTTATTGCATCATTCGTATAATGAATAAAAAAATGCAGGCTCCTAGTGGTACTCATGTTTTGCAACATGATTGGATTGTCATTCATGATTGAGCGATTCACAGTACGAGAGGATCTAGGTTGTGATATTATGGGTTTAATCGATCACCTGCTCTAACTAGACAGTTTTTTTTTTGCTCGAGGCTTTTCTCAGTGATTTGCCCTACATTATTTTCTCCTGTCCCGCTCATTTCCACGCGTCAGCACGTGCTGATTATATTTCTGATAGTTCTAGCTGTTTTATAATAACTTGCCATTTTAGGAAATCACCACCGTTCAATACTATGCAATAATACCGGATTAAAGCTGAGTGATTTCATACACAGTAGTGTCTCATCAGCCATTAGCGGGTTTTACATCTCATGCCAATTGTTAAAGCAAATACAGGAGGGGAAAAAGTTGGTGAAGGTGACTAAGACGATCAGTAATCGCAGTAGATTCCAAGCTTACCTCAGAGCTCCTGATGCAGGATGTGGGTGTGTGACAGGTGTGTTCTTTTACTGATGTCACTACTTGCACTTTACGTAGTTATTATTTGCTAGACACTATCCAGTTTTCATATTTGTACCCGATATCGTTTACCATTTTGTAACAGGCTGTAGTTTAAAGTGGATTAGCGTCTCTACTGAATGTATGCGTGAATGCTTTTCATTTATTCATCCGTTCCGAGCACAATCTTAAAATATCTACAGTATCATGCCAGTCGCTGATGCCAAGGGACGGTGCCAACATTTTTGTGACAAGAGAGATCGGAATAGAATTGGCGGACTTGTTTAAACTGACAGGACAGCTACTGTACCGTGGGTAAACACATTTTATGTCCGTGGTGAGCAGAAAAGCAGCTTACAATATCCAAAACGTTTAAGGTGGTTGACCTACAACAGAATAAAACCAAAGTGGGTTTCAATTTCTGTCAGCCACATACAGGTTTATGAGGCTTCAGTGGGCAAAGATTCATCGAAACTTAATGGTTGATTGGAAAAAATCTCGCTTCAATCTTTAGTTCTCAAGTTTTGTTCGGTATAATTTTATAAGAATTATAAATGGAGGGAGATTTTTCAAAAATAGGTAGAGAAGCTCTCCAACATCAGTACTTTTTCCGTTTTATGTCCTCTGATTGTTAGTTTTGTTCCTGTCTGTGCAGCACCCCCTTGTGGCCATATCTGTACTTTTATTTATTTATATTTTTATTTTGTAGTTTAAATGAGTGAATTGGCTTAAAATTTCTTAATCGTCAGAAAACTGATAAAAGATTCTCCAGACTCGAGACTTTTGAAGACTGCAATCCCTGTCCTTACACACATGCACACGCCCACACTATACAATACAATACAGTGCTACCATTAAGTGTTGAGTCACCAGACTGTCAAGTTCAAATAGATTTGAACACACTCTCGAGGCGGCTCTCTCATCGAGATTCCGGCTTCTGACTCAGAGGCAGAATAACAGCATCCTTCAGCCGAGTTGTCGCACACTGACGCAGATGTTTCAGAGAAAGGCTTCCAGTGAGAAGTGCTTAAAAGGCCAGTGTGGTTAATCTGGAGTTAACTAAGCACGCATACACGTTACAGCACTGGGTTAGCAAGATTTATGGTACTTTCAACATCGATAAATAGGATTTGTGTAGACAAAGAAAAATGTTTTATTTTTTTTTTTCAAGGAAAAAGGGCTTCAGATTGCAGGATGAACATGGCATGATGATGTCAGGCAAATTTGAAGGGACTGTTTGTTGCATTTGTTGTTCTTGGAAATGTTCTTTCGACTGCTTCCATCAGGGGGCGCCACAGCAGTTCATTCTATCCACAAGTGAAATTTTTGCACTGATTTCCAATGCTCTTCGTAACACCCCATTCCCATTATACTGGGAACCCCCTGTATAACCCCACCACATGAATAAAGCCAGGATCCTACCCTCACAATTTCCAAAAATGTACAAAATCCTGGATCGCCTTTGTATCAGTTCCACGGATCTGTAGTATCCATTGCTGAGATGTCTTTTTGAAAGCTGTTGTGCTGTGGGACGATGAGGGTTTCGCTTGTCTTACTGGTCACCCATTCTAACGCCAACTTCAGTCGCCTCAAACTGTTTATATATGTATATATGTAGTGGCGACCACGCCTACTTTGTGAAGACATTTCCATTTATGCGGATCGTTACTGCTACAGACGTTGCGCATCAACATCATTACTTCCTGTATCCCATCGTCTGTATGCTATTGTATACAGGATATTACTGCCTGTTTTTGGGTTCCTTTTGTTTAGAAAAAACAAAAAAACAAATGCTCACACATTCACCATTATCTTTAAGAGAATCAACCAATCCACTTTAATTTTATAATTTCTTTCTTTGATTGTATTTTCCTCTCAGAGTTTTTCCCTCAGGCAGGCTGCGCTACAGAAACTCCGGTTTCACTGTGCACAGTGGAGTTCTGTCACTAGGTGGCAGCAGCGAGTGAGCAATCGAGCTTCGTCTGCACACAGGCCTTCATTTGATTTAGGGCCATGCTGTTCTGTTCTGTTCATCACTGTATTCATTACATTGTGAATGAAGAAAATGATCATAAATCGCACCCCGGTGCCGTGGGAGGCGATATAAAATGTGGGGCAGTGAGGTTGGAGCGTTTGTCGGAAGGGAGGGTGTGACTCTGGGGACTTGGCTGATGTACTAATGGACTGCGTAGTAAAGAAAAAGCCTCCAGGTTTGTTCAGTCTGGAACTTTTGATGAGCCGAGTGTTTGAGCACCATAACAACGGTTCCTCTGAGAGCAAGGGTGTGTGTGTGTGTGTGTGTGTGATGACTAATGGATTTTAGCTACCTGGAAAGGAAGGATAGCCTCAGGGTGTGCTGATACGCCAAAGCACATGCCTCGTTTTGTGTACATTGTCGGCATTTGTCACTGATGCACCCTCCAGCGTAACTGATCATGAGCTCGGAAACGTCGAGAAAACATCTCTGGCTTCGCGCAGGTCGGCGTTGGTCTGGTTGTCTGACATGTTTAAAACAGCATGCTGTGGTTTGGGAAGATGGACAGAGTGTGTGAGAAAGCAATCAGTTTGGAAAGATGGAAAGGAATAATGCAAGGAGTTATTTGAATTGCCCTTTAGTTGGTACTGTATTTACGAGAGTCAAAAATTATCCGCATATCCGCAGGTATATTAAAACTCGTTTCCGATATAGATTTATCACTACGAGCCTGAGACTAAAAGGCAGTGTATGGAACGGAGACATCCTCAATCGCAGACACAGAAAAACTTCCAGCTGGGTAGTTACAGTGAAGAGCTCAAGCCTAAACATTAGATTAAACACAGAGTTGAAAGTTTATTTTGTTGCGTGAAAGCATCCTCCTTATAGTCCTGATCTCGTTCCGTCTGACTTTCACCTATTCCGTCTCCTGAAAGCAGCCCTACGAAGACGAAGATTCACTTCTGATACAGCAGTGAAGACAGCGGTGCGTTCACCATGCTAAGCCTTAAAGGTTTTTTTTTAATGAAGGAAAACGAAAGCTTGTTGACAGATGGACAAAGTGCATTGAAAAGTGCATTTTTTTATTTTTATTTTTTTTTATTAAAAGAAAATAAATTCTAGATCAAACGCTTTCGTCTAGGTTCTTCGGACTGCCGGGGTTCCGGAATTCATTTCAGAAATGTTTTCATTCAGGAGACGAATTTGGATAAGGAGGCGAGAGCGAGATGAATGAAAACATCAGATAAGGCAGCCCCTCTTCCTTTTTTTTTTTCTTTTCCTCGTTGTCTTTTCAGGTTGAAAGATGAAGGGGTCTAAAGTAGGGCAGTGGGGGAGCTGTGCGTGTGTGTGTGTGTGTGTTTTGGGGTTGTGCATGAGGATTAGAGGAAGGTCTCGGGCAGAACTGAGCTGCGTGTGGCAGAGCTTTGGGATTGGTGTGCTGCCTACACACACACACACACACACACACACACACACACACACACACACACACACACACACATGGGTCACCACTATAGAGTCTGGACGAGTTTGCCAAAACATGTGCTTAGGTTTAATTATGCATAAGCACGTGTATACATGTGCGCGCGTGTACGCTGCACAGGCACTTACACTACTCTAAACATGGGGTTAAGTGCTCCTAAGCCCTCTGTGCCGGAAAATCCTGAATAGAATGTGCTCCACTGTTCTCGAAACTGCTTCCTACTTTCTTCTTGTGATTGCAGAGAAAAAGAGAGAGAGAGAGTGTGTGTGTGTGTTTGTGTGTGTGTGCAGGAATTCCCCAGGTCCGTGTTTTTTCCAGGAGGGGGATTTGTTTGCACTCTAGTTTCTAAGCCGATTTTGGTACTCAGCACGTAGAAGAGGAGTGTAAAGGGTTTTTTTTTTCCTTCTTTTTTTCTCCTCTATTTATTAAAAAAACATTTTTTTTACTAATGATATCCAGAGGAAATAGAAGGATCGGGATGGTTGACAGGTCCACGCTTATAGATCAAGAATCCTACGTCTAATATAACCCTGACTCAAGTGCTGCTTCTGAAGGGATGCTGGGAGAGAAAGAACGAAAGGGGGGAAGAAAGAGAGATGAAAGACTAAGTGCCTGTATATGGGTAGCATGGTGAAAGGGCACCAGATGGTATTTCTGTTACC
>QMIH01000163.1:211943-248819 GCA_003987875.1 Clarias batrachus
CACACACACACACACACACACACAGCCCTTCCCGTCTCCTCCATCCTCGCTCACAGCTTCCCTCCATCCCCGAGTGCGCACCGTGAGGAGCGAGGTTCAGTGACTCCGAGCGAGGGAAGGAGGGATCGTGAAGCCCTGGAGGAGTCGGCGGGAGGAGGAATGGAGCGCCTGAGCTCTCACGGGCTGCCCAGGCTCTCCTGGATCGACACGCTCTACAGCAGTACGTAGTGCACTCTTCCTTCCTCTCTCTCCATCATCCTTCCTTTTACATCCATCTCTCTCTCTGTTTTAGTTTTGCTCTTAACCTTCGCTTTAGTGCTGCGGACTGATGGTGTTGGGTAGATTAATATAGACTAGTGTAGTAAAGATAACGATAAATATATTACATATAAATATTATGGCACGTGTTAATATTATAGTTTATTATTATTATTATTATTATTTTTTAATTATTATATACTATTTTTCCATCATTATCTAGAGAAATCGTTTCGTCTCCGTTTCCTCGTTTAATCTTACATATTATGTTGTTGTGACTGTTGTGTAACAAGCGTTCTTTGACTCATGTGATGTCATAGTTGCACTTGAGAACATCCTGTAGTATTTTATTACACTTGCATGCTCTTAGCAGTTCATCAGCACCGAGCAAACGTTTGTTTCTTAAAAACAAATCACATATACTATTTTTGGAGAGTGTTTTTTTTCTTTCTTTTATTTGGTGTCGGAGCCAGTTTCCGCCCCGTCTCTCCGTTAGGACTGTCCACCAGCAAGACGACAATTACCAACCTGAGACGTTGAAGTCTATTGTCCGAGACATTCGACGCCAGCTGTCCCCATCTTTTCAAAGTATTGCTATACCTTGGGTAGAGTAACGCACTCGGACGAAAGCGCTATCCGCCCCTTCCGCTTGCTAAACTCATGGACACCGGTGATTGGCTAGCGTGCGCGTATGCCATCCCTCGACAAGTCGCTAGTGTTGTAGAAGCGTTACGTCTTTGTCTCCGACTATTACAAAGTGATCATACTGGAGATGCCTTATAAAAACGCAGACGCTGGCTTTGTTTTAGATCGGAAGTGGAATTACGCGGACGTTTCCCGACTTTTGTGCATCGTCGCTCCATTGTGAGGAAAACACTCTAGGTTGTCTTAAGACAATCTATTCAAATGATGCCAAGGATAAGACCAACGTATTCGTTTCCTCTTCAGTACAGCAAAGTGTATAGTCTAGCGAATGCGTTTATACAACTTCCTATGAAAGCAGTTCCTATGGAAACACTTATATATGTGTGTATGTGCGCTGATCTAGTGTTCTGATTCTGTTCCATCATCTCTCTTACGGCTGCTGTATTCATCATCTGGCTCTCGGAGTGAAGTCATCATCGCTCGTTTTTTTCTTTCTCTCTGCAGGGAACATAGCGCTTCTTAATAAACATGGCTCCGCTCAGCTCTGTTTATTCCTGCCGACGGTCACGTGACCTTGTTCAGGACTTCTTTCTGGACAGGGACCAGGTCACGTCAGTGCAAGGATCTGTAAAGGTGCCGAAAGGTACAAAGTGTTCCGGAAAGGCACCGAGGCAGGAAAACTGCAAGAGGGGGGAGAAAAGCTGTTAACCAGGGATAGGCTTAATCCTTTATAAACACTCCTCCTTCTGCCCAATTTCACACCACCACCACATCTACGAGTGTCTGTTTTAGATATGTAAGAGAGTCTGGTTTAATGCATATAAAGAAGGAGGTTCCCCAGCGGGCGTTAATAAACGCGCCTTCCCCCACGGTGACCTCCATGTGTCGTGTCGAACCTAATTTTCACACAGGTTTAAACCTTAAATTGAGTTTTGAGGTCTAATCGTGATTACTGCATGTTATTGGAGATGACGCGGACATTGCTACGAGCACGATGAAATAGGGCTGGGCGATACAGCAAATAAAAAATTATCACGACATAATGTTTCATATCATTCGGTATCAGTAATTATTGAATATTTATAAATGAAGACCAGTAGAATTTTTTTTTTTAATTTAACCACTTTATTTTAATTTACCAACATTACTAAGGCAAATAAAAAAAAAGCAAACTTTGAGGCATATTTGTGCTTAAAGAATTAAAGAAGGAATTAAAAGATTCCTTAGTTGTGTTTACATCCCTGTTATAGACACGCCCATGTGTTTACTGAGCAAGAGCTTCTGATGGTCTTTCGGTGCCTACCAGCGCTTCTGAAGGAGGCGTGGCCTTTGTACCTGTCAGTCTTGGTGAAGGGGGCGTGGTCTCTGTCCCTGTCAGTCCTAGTGAAGGGGGCGTGGTCTCTGTCCCTGTCAGTCTTAGTGAAGGGAGCGTGGTCTCTGTCCCTGTCAGTCTTGCTGAAGGAGGTGTGGTCAGTGTGCCTGTCAGTCTTAGTGAAGGGGGCGTGGTCTCTGTGCCTGTCAGTCCTAGTGAAGGGGGCGTGGTCTCTGTGCCCGTCAGTCTTAGTGAAGGGGGCGTGGTCTCTGTGCCCATCAGTCTTAGTGAAGGAAGCGTGGCCTTTGTTCCTCTTAGTCAAAGTGAAAGGCACGGTATCTGTGCCCGTCAGTCTTTCTCGAAGGAGATATGGTCAGTGTGGCTGTCAGTCTTAGTGAAGGAGCGGTGGTATCTGTCTCCGTCAGTCTTAGTGAATGGGAAGTGGTCTCCGTCAGTCTTAGTGAAGGGGTCGTGGTCTCCGTCAGTTTTGGTGAAGGAGGCGTGGTCTCCGTCAGTCTTGGTGAAGGTGTGGTCAGTGTGCCTGTCAGTCTCAGTAAAAGGAGCATGGTTATTAAGGTGTAATTCCTGTACTTGTCACGCTCAATGAAGGAGGCGGGGTCCTTAAAGCAGGTGTGTCCTCTGTGCTTGTCTGTTTCAGTAAAGGAAGCATCGCCTCTGAGGCAGGCAGTTCCACTGAAGGAGGCGTGTCCTCCCTGCCTGTCAGTCTCACTGAAGGAGGTGTGGTCTGTGTGCCAGTCAGACTGGGTGAAAGTGGGATGATCTGTGTCTTTCAGTCTTGTTGAATGAAGCATGGCCCTTAAGGCAGTCAGTCCCAGTGACAGATACGTGTCCTCTGTGCCTGTCAGTCTCCGTAAAGGAGGCATGGTCTCTGTACCTGTCGGTCATAATGGAGGAGACATGGTCTCTGTACCTGTCGGTCATAATGGAGGAGGTGTGGTCTCTGTGCCTGTTGGTCTCACTAAAGGAGGCGTGGTCTTTAGGGCAGTCAGAGTTTATATACGAGTGTTTTGCTTATTTAACCCATGGCAAGCAGCGTTTATAAGCAGTGAATAAAATATTTGTTATTCAATGAGAAGCATACTGTATCCATCTTAAAACCCTTATCATACACAATGCTTTGTCTTTGTAACATCTCCTGCACCGCTTTCTTCTTCCCTCGCCATCAGGGTCTCCTCACACGAGCATTAATTGTCTGAACGCACATTAACACCGTCATTATGGCGATAACAGCAGCGCCTGTTGCTGTTAATATATCTGTTTTATTTTTGCTCATCACCGACCCTGAGGTGAGACCTTTCTGTAAAACACTAATCCGCTGTAATATTAATGACCGATCGATTAAATATTAAGCATTTTTCGTGCTTAATAAAGAAGCAGCCTTTGGGATTGCTGTACTGTATCATGCCGGAGTGCTATCGATATCTATAATAAGCTGCAGAAATGTAAATGTTTCTGTCTGTGAGCTCAGAAGTTATTGCCGTTTGTGCAGAAATGATTCATTTCATTTCATATAAGAAGTGTCTGTTTTATATAATCTTAGGTTTTCACCTTTGTGCGTGAATGTGTGAGGCGGATAGGTGGCTGATGATGAGGCACTTCCTCATTCACCATTCAGAGAGTCTTTTATGGGTGTGGGTGGAGTCATCCTGGAGGAGACCACACCCATTAGAGTTGGGACACTTGGTCATAGGGTAAATGTAATTAGTCAGATTTGCATCGCTGCAAATCTAAAGGGGCAGATGGAGCAGCATCATCGGAATAATAATATATAATAATAATACCAATACAGCAGTAATAATTACAGCTACATCAACAGCTACACGGCTCTATCCAACCACAGTAACTACTACAGCCTCAGCATCCTCAATAACAACAATACAATTTTATTCAAAAACTCTCCACACTCTGGCTGTAGAATTTATTTTAAGTAACTTTTAGAAAACGCATAATTTTTCCACATAATCTCCTTGCTTCTCAATACGCTTTTGTATTACCTTATTAGCGAAATGTTTTAGGCCGAGCTGCGAGCCCATGCGAGAACTCATTCAAGGTCACACGTTCACACCTGATTTGAATCGGATTGAATCTACAGTAAATGTGCCTTAAATTATGCTTCTTGGATGTGCTGTAAGTCCTAGGCTTTAGCTCTTCGATAATCGCCTCGCTGTAACGAGCACTGTTTACTGGTGAACCGTTTTACTGGATGTTCCAATACTTCTGGCCCTTAAGAATCTCAGAAAACTTGTAAGCATTAACGAATTTTCCAACTGGTGGTTGACGTCTGAACTTTTTCTCGGTCATTTACTCTCAGGCCCGTAGCGATGAATCCGCGTCTCGTCACCAGTAATGATTCTCTTTAAAAAAAAAAAACTTTCAACTTCTTTAGAGTATCAGTCCAAATTCTGCTTGCAGACGTCCAAACGCACCTGTCTACGCTCTTCGGCGAGTTGTATTGACGCTCAGGCTACAAAAAAATGAATCGGTGCTCTTCTTTCGTGCAAATCGCATTTCGTGGGGCGTCCATTTTTCGCTGTTACAAATGAACTGATTTAACACGTTCACACCTGATTTGAATCGGATTGAATCTACAGTAAATGTGCCTTAAATTATGCTTTTGTTGTTGTTTTCCCAACATGATGTAATTGTTTTCTCATTATTAGTGGATGTAAACACACCGACAACAGCAATGACGACAAGAATTTATCTTCATTTTGTTATACTTTGTACTTTGTATAATTAATAACTTGTGCCTTATAAACCTGCAGAGTTTTTTCGTTTTGTTTGTTTTTTGTGCTTGTTCACACACATGATGGTAAAGTGCTTCCTTCAAACATTACCCACATTCTTCTCAGAGCTCACTGTGTGTGTGTGTGTGTGTGTGTGTGTGTGTGTGTGTGGGCGGCCGTGCGCACGTGTGTGTGTGGGCAGACATAATATACACTCTTATCCGTCCCACCAGTATTTCATCCTTCATTCGCTTCGTGCCATGTTCAAGTTCTCCTCTCGCTTTTTCATTGTAACTATAGAAACGGGTACAGAAAGTACTCTCGGTGTACCATCTCGTTTAAGCAGAAACCGAATAAAAAAACAAAACAAGCACAAACAAGCTGAATTTGAGATCAGTTTCAAATACTGAGAGAGAGAGAGAGAGAGAGCGGGAACGAAAGGACGAGTGCAGAGGTGGCTGATGGCGTTTATGTAACAGCTTCGAAAAGATTTATCGAGAGGGTTCACCGAGTGCGCGAGCGAGCGAGTGAGCAGCGAGGGAGAGTTTTGTGCGTCTTTTCGCTGTGTGTAAGATGCAGTAGCACCTGCCTGCGTCGCGTTTTAGTGTTATTGTTCTGCACTGCAGCAGCGTGACTCTCCAGAAGCTAATTGGGGACACCCACACCCTCCCAGGGTCGATCCCAGCCCCACCTCTCCATGCCAACTTTTGAAATGTGCTTTAAATTCTCGTTTATAGAATTGAAAACGTTTCAAGCACAGGTTTCGAGGAACTATTCGTTTTGAAGGTTAAATAGACATTTTAGATGCATGATTGGGTGTTTTGGACGACATGCTCTTGTGTTTCAGTCTCTTTACAACTGTATAATGTGCAAGAAAGTACTAAGAGGAGAGCACTGATCTAGGCGTGTGTGTAGCTGCTTGTTTAATCCTGAAGGTTTATAGGAAGACCATTGTTTCCTGTTACATGACCTTATCAGCTGAGCGACAGCTAGTCATCGTCAAGTTCACGGTCAAGTTAATCATTAGAGGAAATATGACCCGTACGTATGTGTGTGTGCGTCTGTTCGCTTAAGGTTGCCGACTGAGGCTCCTTTGTCCACAGTGGATCAACTGGCTGTAGTTTGTATGTGTATGTGTGTGGGTTTGTGTCCTGCCTTGCCCTGCCCTGCCCTCATTTGGCTTGTAACCGGGGTCTCCTTACACTCCGCTCATGGAGTCACCCAATCACGGACCCCACACACATCGTACGCCAGCCAATAGGAGCATTCATGTGTGTGCATTTTAACAGGAAGTCGCTTGGTGATTACTCATTCAGAGCAGTGGAGTGGAAGTGATGGAGGGATGCACGGAGGGGAGGGGTGTGGCGAGATCGGGATCCATTAGTAGGAGCCTGAGTGGAGCTCTTCCCACAGTGGAATTGGTTAAACACATCTTGGTGTCTCATGTTTTCTCTTCATCCCACTTTTCCCCGTGACTCCTTGAGGTTTTAAAAAAAACTATTTTTTTTATTGTTCTGTAGGAGTGAAATGTGGCTACAATGTGGTCTCTCAAAAAATATATCTCGTATCATTAGATGGTGGGTAAGGAAGGATATATTCCCTTCTTTCTTTTTATATCATTAGTTGGTGGGTAAGGAAGGGTATGTTCCCTTTTTTCTTTTTCAACCCTGAAATAATGGCCTTGTAAAGTAGAGTTTTTGGCTCAAAAAATGTATTTTATTATTTTTTTCAACCTATATTTGTACATGTTTTGGTGTATTAATAAGACATTATACGTTTTGGCCCAGAAGAGTTTTTGTTCTCTGATTGAGGGAAGAGTGGGTTTCTACTTTTTTTGCCCTGTAACTGCACCCTTATGGTTTAGTGCCTGGACCCTTTTGGTATGTGGTTGGGTATCAGTATCTCTTTGTTTTGTCCCAGAAACTGCTTTTAAGAAAAAATTCTTGGCCAGTAACCCTTTGGGTCTCTGATTGATTTAAAAAAAAAAAAACAACAACCTTTGTTCTCTGATTAAGAAGATGTACTGTTTTGGCCCAGTACCTGCACCCTATTGGTTCAGAAACACAGAATTCTCCATTGTGCATCAGCAACCAGATCGTCATCATTCGAAGATCGCAAGTTCGAATCCTGGAATCCCCCCCCCCCCACAGCCAGGAAGCCTAGAGAGAGCTGATTGGCTGAGCTCCCTCTCTAGCGGAGCGATGGGTGACATTCTAGCACTCTCATCAATCATGTTGACGCTAGCCAATCATGGCCGTCTGTCAGCTTGCAACAGCAGAAGGAGCAGATACCACTAACCCCCCAACTGTGTACGCCAAATTCTCATGGTGCACGACCAAGCAATTCAAAAAGATTCGGTCGGTTGCTGTCCCGTGCCTCGGAAGAAGCATGTGATACCCTTCGCTCTGCTTGGTTGGTGATTACCTTCATGGGAGACTGCCATAGTGACGGGCGGGAATTGGGGAAGAAAGTTTGGAAAAACATGAAAGTAATTCATAAAGGAAAAAAAAAACACTTAATTTGGTATAGGAACAGTACCTTTTTGACCCATTGGACCCATTATATATCTGTTTGAGGAACTTTTTTTTTTTTTAACTCAGTAACTCTACGCATTTGGTATCTGGTTAAGAAATGGCTCCTTTTTGACTCGGTACCTGAGCACATTTGGTATCTTTCTGAGGAACATTACCTTTTTGGTTCAGTAACTGGATCTTTTTGGGTCTTGATTGAAGAAAAGCCACTTTTTGGCTAAGTAACTGTACACATTTTTGTCTCTGGATAAAGAGAGAAAGTACACTTATGGCCCAGTTACTGTACCTTTTTTGGTTCTCTGATTTAGAAGCAGTGCCATTCTGGCCTTTGATTGAGGAGAACAGTTTTTTTTTTTTTTTTAGTCCAGCAACTGTACCTTTTTGCTCCCTGGTTGATGAATGGTACCTTTTCGGTGGCTGAATGAGCATCCATTGTAAAAGGTCATGATGCATGTTTTAACACACCTCTGTTGATCTGACCTTTCTGAGGAGAAAAATCAGTAGTGCTTTTTATTCTTAGTGTCTCTTGTTTGTGTATATAAGATTTGCATAGATCCAGTGTGTGAATGTTTTATAAATATGTATTGTAAGATTAGCTTTATTAAATCAGCCTGAACTGTCTGAACCTTCTTCAAGGTCTACAGCTCCTCTCAGTGTGCAATGTGGTCTTATTTTCTTAACATTGAGCTTTCAGCAGTGTCGACGAAACATTGATTGGCATGACTTTGACCAGCACTTGAGTAGGAATGAGTGTTCTAACTAACCAATTAACTAACTCATTCATTTAATTTGGCATTACTCATTAGGATGTTTCTCCTTATACTGTAGCAAATCTATGCGTGTTAGCATTACAGAACCAAATCTAACCATTATTAAATATTCCTGAAAGATTTTAAAGACATTCCAACTACAGTTTGGCTTTCAACACAAAAAGAAAGCTTGAAATGCAGTAATCTGTCCCACTGTAATCAGTTTAAGATTATGTATAAATCAATATTAATAATAATATAAGGTCGGAAGCTCAGGGCTGAATATAGTCGTCCTTATTCTTCACCTGTCGGAAACACTTTTGCTATGTTTTATGCCAGGAATACCTTACTCCATAATGTATTTAGGGATATTTCGGGCTAATGCACTATCGACATGTGTATACATATAAATACTTTCCTTGCTAAATTTGTCCAAGTTATCAATATATCGCTTGGAATCAAATGCTCTCTTCTAATTCTGTCACTTCTTGGCCCTGAGCGACCATGTTTGAACGGTAACAGCGATGTCCTTTGAATGCTTAAAGTACACCTGATATCGAACTTTTCCCTCTGCGCTATACTGTAGACATCCAAGGAAATGATCATACAGATTTGATAAGATCGTCACAAGCATATCTAGTCCATCTCCGGGGGCTTAACTTAATCTACAGATGTAGCTTGTTAGCTCGATAGCAGTAAACACGCTTTGTTGGTGTGTTTTTGGCTCTGTGGCTTCATACACACTATTCGTTTTGAATTTGCCAAAAACGTGCCTTTATGTGGTCGGTGATTCTCCAAAGTGTTTTACGAACTTTCTACTTTTCTACCCGTGCTGGAATTCGTCGCTGATAAGCGTATGAGCAAGTTTGCAGTTCTGAACGAGAATTCTGTCTTTGTTCACCATTCCTAAAAAATAAATGTTCTTAATATCTTCAGTTCTTCATATTTAGCTAGCTCAAGTTACTCTCACCTTTGTGTAGATTCGACATTATATAGTTGTCAGGATAAAGAAACAAATCTCTGCTAAGAAGCTTAATAAATGGGGCCTCCGAGTGGCGCAGTGTTTAAAGCGCTCGCCCTATCATCCGGAGATCGCTAGTTCGAATCCCGGGTGGTGCTGTAACCTCTTGCAGCCGGAGGTCTAGAGAGAGCTGWTTGGCCGAGCTCTCTCAGAGGGGAGGGATGAGCTCGCGCAACAGAAGGAGCGGATAGCGCTGTCCTTCGAGTGTGTTACGCCGCCCCCAACGGTGCGCGACCGAGCAGTTGCGAGAAAGTTGCGGTCGGCTGGTTCGGAGGAAACACGTGATAGTCTTCAGCCCTCCCGGCTGAGTGGTAGTAGTAGCCTTAATGTGGAGCCCCCTAGTGATTGGGAGAAATTGGACATGACTAAAT
This sequence comes from Clarias batrachus, assembly GCA_003987875.1. Lineage (NCBI taxonomy): Eukaryota > Metazoa > Chordata > Actinopteri > Siluriformes > Clariidae > Clarias > Clarias batrachus. Next base: position 221,578 of record QMIH01000163.1, read on the forward strand.
TAGGGAGAAAATCGGGGGAAAATCCCCCCCCCCCCAAAAAAAAAGAAAAAAAGCTTAATAAATGAAAGAAAACGTTTAAGGTTTTCACAGGTAAACTCTTGTCTGTCAGTGTTGTTTCTCACCAAAGCTGGTAAGACCTGAAGAAATCATCAGGAACAATGTTAGCTCGATGGATGGCTACAAGTTTGATGTGGCAGTGGCCAGTGGTTCTGAATGCGTGTAGACGGTTTCCTATCCGTAGCTCCAGACTCAGGTACCTGCATTCTGTTTTTCATCCATGCTGCTGTTTGTGCTGTTAATTTAAATACCTACTTAAACAGCTTAAAAACAAGCTCATCTAATTGATTGTGTAATGTATAGATAACGATTCTCTTTTGCACATTTGACCATGACATCATTCACCTCTTGAGCGTTAATGCTCACCTCAGTCCATCATTCGCATCTGTTCAATTCCCTACGCCCCCAGGCTGACCCATTTTATTTAACTCCTCAAACTGGCATTCCTGTTGACTGCCTGCCATGTTTTCCCATTTGCTTAATTAGCCTAATTAAATCTGTCTAATGAAAAGCTTTCAATACGGCAGATTTCCGCTCAGCTCGCTGTTGAGCAGGAGGAGAATAAATGCAAGGAAGAACATCAGATCTTATAAAACCGTCCGTTTGCTATTGTGACCCGATATGTCTGGTTCATAATTAAAAATCTAATCACAGTATGGATAGCCTTGGTAATTAGTTTGTGTAAATTCGTACGTCATGTAAATTGGCGAATTGATTCAGGCTCGGAAGAATAAAAGACTGCTAATTGAGGCTCTTCTTACTTGTCTTTCATAGCTGAATTAGGACCCTGATACGTTTAATAGATGTCATTCCTCTATCGCAGCAGGCTAATTTTGCCGTGTAGGATGTGCAATGCTGTTGCTACGGTAACAGTGTGGGTATGGTGGGTGCAGGGATTGATAGAGGCATGACTTATCACTTCCCAAAATATTCCTTATGCTTTTCGTGCTGTTCTCTGAATACTGTACCTGTGAGCATGTGAAGACGTTTAAGCTAAAGTCCGGAAAGTGATAGAATTATGTCAATATGCTGAACAACGCTCTTTATCCTTTATTTATAGTTACATTTACAGTAATGTAAAAAATGCACTAGTTCTGGCTATCATTTACCTTGTAGTAGCATGAAATGTATTAATATCATTTACTTTCTTACGGGTAATTGCTGACACCAGGGACTCCTTCTTAAAAAAAAAAAAAAAAAATTAGTTAAAAATCTTCTCTACAGAACCATATTTTTTGGTTTCACTTAGCAAAGTTTCATTAACAAAATATGTTTATTGTTCATCTTTAATTACAAGAAACAATCACCATACAAATTATTACTACAGATACCACAGTGAATTTGAGTAAGCATGCTCAAATACTTTAGTGATTTGTTTTAAATCTTGCACTACAACGTGGTTGTGCCGTACTAGAAAGTTAATCAACACACACTGACCAATCAATAAGGAGAATTTCAACAGTCTTTTCATATTAATAAAGTCAAAGCGAACACTTTTCGCTTCAGCATTATGTTGACATTCGGATCAACAAATTCTTCACTCCCTCCTTAAGCTGATTTATTGTGATCGTTGAGCTTGCTGAAGCAGAATCTTCATCAGTCTCACTCTCATTTTCTCTCTCTCTCTCTTTCTCTCTCTCTCTCTCTCTGGATAAGGGGAAAATCCCTCACCAGTTTAACTGTGTATCTGCTAGAGCATCGTACTGTATTATGATGTATCTAAGGCTACATTTTCAACTCGATTTCAACCAAAATTTTTAACCAGGTTGTTAAATTTGTTTTTGTTATCTTGGTTGTTTCGACACACTATAAATAATTTAAAAAGTGCTACGATTCTCTAATTGAGGTTGTTTTTGACCGTAATAAAATGACCTTTCGATGCAGATAAAGGAATATTCAGTTGTAGTTATTGGAATCTTTGAATGCAAGACCAGAACACCTAGTTAGCTCATTACTTACTAAATAATTGGTATCTGTAGACGTCTTCAAAGACAAGTAATTCTTTTAGATTTTATCTTTAAAGTTTATGAATTACTATATAATTTAACTCAAACATGTCACATTTGAGTAATAATAAAATTAAATGTGTGTGACTTGTGACCTGAATTGCAACACACTGATTGCTTTGTGATATCTGTGGAAAAGCACTTACAGACTTGCAGACTTGGCAAGTGCACTACGTTGCTATGTTGGTACGATTACAGAACAGCTTTATTGTTGAGCTTGTGATCTGTCTTAGCTGATTATTAGAAGTATTAGTGCTGATAATAATAACAAAGGGTGACTATGTCTAAATCCTGCATTAATGACCTAATCGATGATGGAGCAGGCTGACAAATCATACACTGACTATTTTCTAACAACCAAGTGCTATTCGTTTTTTTATAAAACTGCTATTTTTAAAAAATGAATTAAAGAACATCATACTATTTTTAATTAAGCAATATCGCATGAAACAGAATATTCTTGTGATGAATGTCAGACACATTTCTTTAATTTTACCATCGTTAAAGGATTTCTGCTTTAGAAAAGGAACGTTCTGCTGGCTGACAATGTTGCTGTAACGCATTTTCAGCGCAGACATTTACTGTACATAGTCCGTTTTACCTCCAGCTCGAAGTACTGTAATCTAAAAGAGAAAATGAATCTGTGTAGAGACGGAGGGGGAAAACACAAAGAGACGGACTTTTCTATGTACGGATCTCTGTGTAAATCTAACACGGCACTGGTATTTGCCGCTGCTCTTATTTCCTCCAGGAGAACTTCTTTAGAAAAAAATGGAATTGAATCAACAGTCTGCCTAGGACTCCCAGCTCGGCCATTGCGCATGAAAAATCGCCGAAGATCTGCAGTTCCTTACATTCGTTTTCGCCTTTCTGGTGTTCAAAGTGAATGTTATTTGAAAGTGATATATATATATATTTTTTGCCTGGTTAATTAGATACTTAAATTACTTGTATACATAAAGTATTCAGAGAAAGAGCGATAGTGACAAACATAAAACCGAGCTTAAACTTCAGTTCTGCAATTTAAATATTTTGTTTTGAGAAATCAGTTTTTTTTTTGTTTTTTTTTAATATTTGTATATTAATGTTGCAGATTTTCTACTATGGACCGGATAAGCATCAACACTCTGACAACAAATTTAAACTGCCAGTTCACCCTGTGCTGTAACACTGTCCCTGTTTGACATTTCCGTCTCGAGTCATTTTGAGACAAAGTCATTTTATTATTAGGACAGGTTTGGAAAGTTTCAGATATTTATCGCACCGGTGAGCCTGAATGGTTTGACCTCGCCTGTGACCACAACTGATGGGGAACAAAATACGCAACTGTTTTCTTGCGCACAAAAAAAACCCCTGCTAAAGCATCAGCTGTCCCACTAGGTCGATTCAAAGTGGTGTCTTTCAAAGTTGCGCCCTATTCAAGACAAATTTCCCTTGTTGTAACCATCGCATGTAGTTTTTGATACCAGAAACCGCCTTTCATTTGCACCTTCACCAACAGGAATTATTTGCCCTTAACGCCTCTTCAGCTTGGTGGGCCGCTATTTTCCGAGTTTCTGAGTAATGACCCCCGGGGAAACGGGCTCCACATACATTTAAGTCTTAACATTTCAACCGATTTCAGTTTATGAAAATCAAATTTATGTCGGCTATTAGCCACACCTTGGTCTTCTCAGGATCTCTCAGGGGAACACTTCCGCCCATCGCTAGTTTCTTTCAGAACATACTGCATAGACGCGGACCGTGTTCTACTAGGCGCAGACATGGCAACTGAAAAAGCCCGGCTCTGTCGCATACACCCAAATATAATCCGTACCCAGCTTCAGAGCTGTTTTACTGGTGCGACTACTGAATGCTGAACTACAAAATACTCCAGCTGGTACTTTTGCAAAGTAGTTGCTTCAAAGTGAACCATGAAGACGTCTTGGGAAGTATTTACAATAACAAACTTGAGATGACTAGAACATATTCCTCGCCCCCAGCTCTGTAATGTACTACCAGGTCCAGGGAGACTTTGACTCGAATGAGGTTAATGGGATGAGGGGTGTGTTATTTAACTATATATAGATATTTTTTAAAATTTGTCCTTCATTTCCAAAATGCAGTGCCTGAGAAGCTATCCGTGAAACCATCTGTGACATGTGCTTGTTGTGAGTGGGCATTGTCAGGCGTTCTCTGTTGTTGTGGTTCTTTCCCACATCTTTAAGAAGAGCACAGATGGTGGGACTGGCGAGTTTGTCAACAGCCTGACACTCACTTTCACCTCTCTCTCTCTCTCTCTCTCTCTCTGTTGATCACTTAACCTTCCCTCTTTTCTTTCCTTTTAGAAATGTCGCTTTCATCTTTTTAGTGCTCATCATTCGATCTCTTTTGCTTTTCTGCTCCTTACAATCTTGATGACATTTCTGATGAGCGCCATTGACCCAGTGTGACTCAGGAACAGATGAGACTCGCATCACACATCGCTTGTACATTCAGATTCCCACTTAGACGCACATCTCATAAATAGGTGGCTGTTAGGGGAACCTTCACTTCGGAAGGGTAGAAGTAAAGTACTTAGATCAAAGCTTCATGCCTTCGTGGTTCAGTTCAAGCGGTGGGGAAGGTAGAGAGATATGGGGAGAGAGAGAGAGGGAGAGCTTTTCTAGAATGTTAGACTGTGCTAGGATTCTTCATAGAATATTACTGAGGAAGGATATCACACTTTCGCAGGCATCTTCTTCTCTCTCTCTCTCTCTCACACACACACACACACACACTAGAAGCTGTCTGTGTGTGAGAGAAAGAGAGGTGGAGATGCCTGCAAAAGTGTGATATCCTTCCTCAGCAATATTTTATGAAGAATCCTAGTGTATTCCAACATACATATGTTAATATATATCAAATAGTTATGGTGCCAACAGTGTGTGTTTGTGTGTGTGTGTACATGCATTTTTGTATGTGATCGTGGTTGCACTTAAAGCGCCATGATTTCTCTCAAATGCCAAAGCGTCATGACATCACTCAACCATAATTGCTTCACTCTAGCAGACACTGCATTAGTTCACAACAGACTTTTCTGGTTTTTCCTGCCAGAAGGGAAGCAGTTCCAGTCACAGATATTAATCAGGATGTCTGTGTGATTAATCAGTAGTCTGGACTATTCTCCGCTCCATTCAACAAATGGCATGCATGCTACCTGGGCATCAAATTTAATCATGGGTAGTTAAGTAGAAAAAAAAAACAAAACATACTTTCAGTAAAGAATTGAGGGAACAAATTGTCAATTGTTGTCCACCTGCTTCTCTCACCCTAACTGCCCTTCCTCTAAAAGTGTTTAAGACCCCACCCTCGTCCAGCAATTAACGCCTCAGATTACATTTCCCCAGTTTAATGGTTCTCTGTGTCTTCAGTTTATGAAATCAGCTTTGGTGTGTATGCGCGCGTGCGTGTGTGTGTTAGTAGAGTGGCTGCCAGAAAGGGCTGAATTTTACAAGGCTCCCCAGACACATAAAGGCTCTGGCAGATGACATCATTAATTGTGCTGAATTGCTGACTAGATTGAGAGAGAGAGAGATGCAGAGAGAAAGTCTCCATGGATCTTTTTCTCCTTAGTATTTTAACACTTAATATATTTTACTGTATATTGGTTTGCAAATTAAATGCAAACAGAACCTCCTACATTTAAAATAAATAGACATGAAAAGGCCCGAGTCTGATCGATTTAAGTAAATCCTAAATATTTATCACGTGGGAAACAGAAATAACACCACAGCATTGTTGAAGTTTGGCTTCTGAAGGTGTTTCATATAAAAACCGCTGTGGAAATAAGGCCACTAACTTATTTAACTTATTTAAGAATCTTATGCTTGTCGGCCCCTTTAAAGCACAGACGTGAAGTGTATGATGTTCGAGCTACCGTTGAGCTTATAAATAGCTGCTCTGACCGCTTAAATCGTCACACGGCTTCCGATTGCATTAAAGCCTTGCGAGTTGTCATGGCAGTTCTACATCTCGCCATGGCAACAAGCAGCTGATTGACACTCGGCAGGTTTGGCAAGCACGTTGCCCTGACTCGTTGCGCGCGGGCACACGCTTGTGTGTTTGAGTGATGGGAGCTGACGGGAGCACCGCGTGGCCTCTTAAATATACACGGTGGTGGCATCGTCAACACGCGACCCATAATCCTTTGGGTTATGCAATGCAGCTTAGTATGATTTGTCACACCATGCAGTGGGGAACGTAGCATTTTCTCTGTAACTCGTGATGGCAAGAATACAAGAAAAGGCTTTCATTTTAATATTAAACATCAAAAAGTAGTAAAAATAAACAAATTATCATCACAGAGAAAATTTAAGTCACGGATGCTGTCCAAAATTTCATAGACCTACAGTAGACCATTTTTTGTTTTTGAGAAGGTGATAGTTATGTAACTTTTTACTGGTTTTTAATAAAACATTAAACATAAAATATTTTTTAATAAAACTAAATTTTTTCTCCACAGAAAAATGGTTTAATAAAACCGCTAATTTTAATGGATTCAGTTATGGAAATGTACAGTAAACTACTATAATTTGCATTTAAAACTAAATAGTGCCTTATCTGCTCACAGAACTGCAACAATTTCTAAATCCCCCCCCTCCTTCATTTATTATTTATTTACAGTACATATTCATTTATTCATTGCAAAATTGTAATAAAAGTTCTTAGCAGTTTTTCAGTTTCCTGGCTTCTTTGTTTCCAAAACCTTAGTGAAAGGTGGGGTTGTTGAAATGATCAGGTTCTAGCTGAAATGCTATGATTTTAAGATGCTACAGCCTAAGTTTCTAACATTATCTTCCACATGATATTTCATATGTTTGGTCAGAAATTTTTGGAAAAATATTTATTTTAAACAAAGTTACATAGTAGCTAATTTCAGTTTTTCAATTTAAAGTTTTCACTATTGTAATGCATAGTGTATAAGCATTGCAACATTCCTGCTATATGCTCCTCTCTCTCTCTCTCTCACACACACACACACACACACACACACACACACACACACACACACACACACGCATATATATACAGTACACGCGCACACACAGTATACCCTTGCTGCTTTATTGACCCTTTGCTAATGTACAATGGAGGGATGAGTAAGCAAAATGACTCTATATATTTGATTACTTGATTGTTTGTAGATTTAAATAGACCTGGCTATAGTGGCTGTAAACATCCTTTTGAAACTCAGCAGAAAATATTGTTGCATATATTCTGTGATGTTTGTAGAACTAGTGCAAAAAAAGTTGCTTCTGTTGTAAAATTAGCTAAAAACCATTGAAACAAACCATTTCCTTGTACACGTTATGAGGCACAGGATTGTGTACATCCATGCAAAGAAGACCGTGTGGGTGTGTAAGAGGTGAAATCGAGGCACAGTAGAAAGCAGTTAGATAAAATCGTCTCAGCTCATGCATGCTGAGAAACTGCAGATGATTGCAGTAGAGCAAAACACATACACATGCACACACACACACACACACACACACACACACACACACACACACACACACACACACACACACAGAGCCATTGCTTCCACAACTATTATACGAAAAAATTGTCTGTCTGAATTAATGCCTTGCAAAAAGTTGTGTGTTGTAACTTTATCCTAATACCCACCCGACTGGTTGGAATGTGTCACATGACATTCGGAACATTTCCTCACACTGTACACCTCTGAGCTTCCCCATCTACCTGGTATAAAAATTTGAATGGGATTTACATATGTTTGTGCTTGTGTACGTGCGCTCGAAAGGAGGAAAATGTAAATATCCGATATTCCTCAGGTGTCCTCCATTCGCCGAATACGGAGCACATGGCTTTCTTTTTCGAGGCTGCGTGCATCCTGCGCTCTTTAATCTCTCCACATGGTAAGATTAGTGTGTATGTATATGAGTGAGTGAGCGAGAGAGAGAGAAAATGACAAAGATGGAGATAGCAGAGAGATGCCAGAATGAAAGAGACAGACATGGAAATATAGAAAGCAATAGATGCTGACTGGGAGAAACACAGAGAAAGAGAGAGAGAACAATACAGATTGAGAGAGAAAGAGAATGAGCGCTAATGAATGAATAAGGAAGGACAGTTATACAGTGTGTGTGTACTGCACTTGATGTGATTTTTTTTGTCTTTTCAGTGGGGAAAAAAAACTGCTCTGAGCACTTTGTAACTAAATAGTCTATCTTTAAAACCGCGTTTGTATTTCAGTAACAAAATAGTTTATTTCTGCGTCAGGACATAAAGATTGATACAGTACGTATCGTCCTGCATATATGCACATGCGCTAGGCGTAGCGTGGTTAGCTTTAATTACTTAGCTGTACTGTTTGTATGGAAATACTTGTTTGAAAGATTTGCATCTTCCTCTTTTTTCAGTTGCACTATGTACGCACGCACGTACGTGTGTGTGTGTGTGTGTGTGTGTGACCACAATTCGAGCTTGATACAATCATGACCATAAGTGAAATTTAATGTCAATATATATATAGTATGAAGTTCTTCGTTTATCTGGGCTACACTGGTGTCACTCGCGCAATCCATGTCTGCTTGATTGCTTCCTGACGATGACGTCCCTCAGTTTTAACCATTGTTGGACACGCGAGTCGACACCCTGTCTTCAGAAAGTAAAAGTCCCGCCATGTATTTGTTCAATCTGTTAACTAAACCGCCTGATTCTGATTCTAATCAGCACAACACTGAAAGGGTTGAACTAATTAATGACTTCTCCTTTCATTGTTTTTGAGCACAGGGAGAACTAGAATGCATGGCATACGTTGTCTGAATACTTTGGGACACCCTGGTACATTGGAAGCAGTTTGTACATTTACACATCCAAAACACCAACAGTATTGGTGCTGATTTTATTTTTATTTCATTTAATACATAAATGTAGAATGTATGTGCCAAAAAAATCCTAAAAATAATAATAATAATAATAATAATAATTTTTCTAAGTGCCCCCCCAAAATGTCAATTTTTTTTAGCTTTATACTCTCTCACTTCTAACAATAATCATTCAAAATGCAAATTATTTATATTTGATAGTAGTATTGATTTATTATTGACTTAATAATAATTAAAACTTAACCAGCATATTACTGAGAGTAAATTTGCACAAACTTTCAAACCCAGAACCACAACTGCAGGCTGTTTGTACCAAAACTGCGGGAGGTAGACTTTTTGATAAACTACTTTGCCGTTTGAACCTTTTAGGACTGTTGTGACTAAAATATTTAGTTTGTGATACTTTTTTTGCTTTATCTGTATCCGTTTAAGAAAAATTTATTTATTTTTTGGTCTGTATGTACATGATATTTGACATCTTGGTATTCAGGTGATTTATGGGTCCTGCATTCCATTTGTTTGCTGCCGGTCGTCACGGTAACCAGCCCAGACGATGCTGCAGGGACACACAGGCTCGGTCCCACCCTTCCGGGACTGTTTGCTTGAGGGGGTGTTTGTGTGCATCAGCTCATGTCAGTGTTTTTTTTAATTTTTTTTTTTTAATAAAGCCAGGCATCAGGGAACCATTTTTTTCTTTTCTTTTTCTTATGAGCAGTACTTTTTTTTTTTTTGGACATTTTTTTGTTGATGTCCTATACATGTATCCCCATTTTCTCCTTAAAAGTCGCATGCAACATTTGTTCAGAAAGTCAAATACTGTAAGTGCAATCATGACACGATCACTTCCCTCAAAACAGACAGCAATATTAATCTCTTCTCGTGCTCGTTAACCAAAATAATGCAAGACCGTGGGTTTTAATGAACACGTCCTGTCTGTTCACCTACAGATTATAACTATAACACAGACGGATACGAGGGAGACGGGGCGGAGGACAGGAAGTCCCAGGATGGCTCCGAGACCATGCCGTTCATCGACGAGTCTCCCACCATGTCTCCTCAGCTGTGTGTCCGTCCCGATGGAGAAGCCGTCTCTCCTACGCCGCCCGAGAGCCTGCTCGCAGGGGTGAGTGTACGCGCGCTTGTATTTAATGACGACTCGAGTGAATGGAAAATATGAAAGCATTAACAATTTAACAGCCCTGTGTACAGTATGTGTGATGCGAGATGTATTGGGTGTGAACAGCATTTGGTAAAACAGAGGGTGTCTCCTGCCTAAAAGAAGCAGGAACGTGTCCGTTTATGGCATTAAAATTGGTTGGTAACGTCTGGGTATCTTTATGCAGAGTCGATGATTCACAGGGTTTTGATTCATTCTTTTACCTTTAAAGGTCATGTAGTGTATAATATTCCCTTTTAGACAACATTGCTTAAGTCTTAGAGGTCTCTAAAATGTGTTTGTGTTTAATGTTCCAGCTGAAATACACCACAGCTTATGTATTCATAAATCTGCTTGATTTATTTATTTTTTCCATTTGCGCCATTACAGTGTCTGTAGCTTTAAATGAACAGCTTGTGAACACCCCTTGTTCGGGACCATGTCAAGCATTTTCCCACCGGTTCTCTGGTTTTTCCCACCTGTTCTCTGGCTTTTCCCACCGGCATTTCTAAAAAAAAGAAATACAGTGGAACCTTGGATTACGAGCATAATTCGTTCCGGAAGTGGGATCATACTCCAAAACACTCGTAAACCAAATCATCATTTCCCATAAGAAATAATGAAAACTCAGATTATTCGTTCCACAGCCCCAAAAAATAAATACATAAAAATAATTAATACAATCTATAAAATGAAAATAAAACAAATTAATCTGCACTTTACCTTTAAAAAAAAAGTACAAATAAATCCTGACAGATAAGTGTTTCCATTGGTGCGTGCAGACGCTGTGTGTGTGTGTGTGTGTGTGTGTGTGTGTGTGTGTGTGTGGAATTAGCCCCTTCCCTCGCCTCATTTTACACAGCAACACTCCTCCTCCCTCTCCCCACCTCACTTTTTAAGATTCACAACAAACGCACACACACAACGGAAACACCATTTTAACAGGAATAAAAGAAATCTCTCTGAGACTGGCGTATATTAACGGACTCACTTTTTAAGTTTCACAAAAAAACGCATAAACACAGCGGAAACACCGTTTTAATGGAAAAAAGCAAGACTGGCATGAGGGGGAGAAGGTTAGAGAATGACGCTCGGTGTCAAAATAAGAGTCGCATGYGYRATACATGATACTCGGYGCTCGTAAACTAATACTTGCTCGGTTTCCGATTAAAAATTTATTAAAAATCTTTGCTCGGTTTGCGGAACACTCGTAAACCACATTACTCGCAATCCGAGGTTCCACTGTAAGGTGAAACATGTAGAGTATGTAAGCATCATCGCGACCTCTTCAGTATTTAACGATGTAAAAGATCAAACACAACTAAGAACTCCTAATGGGTAACTTGGCACTTTTTAGGAGCTGGAGATCTCTAGGTTAGCTTTTAGCATTTAGCTTCTAACTGCTAACAGCTGACATTGGACTTTTCCAGAGCTGAGGATCTCTAGGTGCAGGAGAGGTCACAGCTCTGAGTACTAGATGTAGAGTTCTTGATGTGATCAGGGAATGATGCATTAAACGTTTTTAAAGAAGGCTGCGCTGGCCAGAACGAAGAGGGAGACCTATAGTACAGTAATGTACTGTAATTGACTGGATTCCAACCACCATTAAACAATCAAGAAAAAGGATTATTAGGTACCCCAAAAAGGATGAGTTCCCATTTGAGTCAAGGTTTTTCTCCTCATGTCTTCTCAGGGGTTTTTTCCTTTGCCAACTGGACAAAGTGATTAGGATCAAAATGTATACATTGTTACATTTATGGAATTTGGCAGACAATTTTATCCAGATTGTATTACTTTTTTGTTTTTTTCATTATACATCTGAGCAGTTGAGGGTTTAAGGGCCTTGCTTAAGGGCCCAATAGTGGCACCTTGGTGGTGCTGTGGTTTGAACCTGGGACCTTCTGATAGTTCAATGACTTACCAACCGAGTTACCCCTACGCTTTGATTTTTCAATTTGTATCCAGATATTTTATGTCCGTAAAGCTGCTTTGAGACAATATCTGCTGTTAAAGAGTTGTACAAATCCAATCGAATTGTATCAAGTTAATTAGGTTAGCCTTTAGTGGTTAGCCACAAATGACTCTACAGCTAAAGGCTAATCTAGCCCGTTAGCATATAGCCGCTTGTTAGAAGTTGAGCACGGAGCTCAGCATTGACTCAGGGCTGGGTCAAATCGTTTATGAGGTCACAATAGGGGGAAGATCCGAGTTCCTTGTTTTACGCTCCAGCCAATACAATAATACAAAAACGACAAACATCTGGGAATTCCTTTTCTTTTATGTTATTGTTTTATCTTCAATCCTGAACTTGAGCGACATGGTTACAGGCATCTGTGCATTCACACTCCCTCTTCATATACTATAGCACAGGGTTAAACGCACCACAATAAAGTCTCACACTCCTACACTGACATCACGTCTCTGATTATTAACACTCAGACTCAGCAGACGCCTGAGTCATTGACCACTTAAGTGACTCTTTGGAGGAAGTTATTACAAAGCCGTTGTTTCAGCTAGAACTTGAGCTGTGTACACGATGCATGGTGCAGCCACGGCATCCCAGAATGCTCTGAGACACTTTACTGAGGAACAGGATATCAAGACGGCTCCAGGAAAACAGCTAAAGGTTACGTTTCTTTTTGTTTGTCTTTGTGTTTTGTCCCTGCTTGTGTGTTAATAATGTGCGTGTGTGTGTAAGCAGTCCTTACAACTTTTGAACCCAGCCGCAATGGTTTGATGAAAATGTCAAAGCAGTGCGCCAACACAAATCACACTGGCCCTTTATTCCCCACACAGTGGACTCATTGTGCCCGTGTGTAACATCACACACCAGTGCGCAGGTGCGAGGTTCAGCTTCAGAGACTGTAAAAGACAGAAAGAATGAGAAAGGTGTGTGTGTGTGTGTGTGTGTGTGTGTGTGTGTGTGTGTGTGTGTGTGTGTGTGTGTGTGTGTGTGTATAGACATTGTGCAATCATAAAATGTAGAACTCAAACTGTAGATTTCTTGTCCTGACTGGTTTTAGTGGCAACGACAGCTTTGGTTCACAAATAGTTTTGTCGCCATCTAGTGGTTAAGGTGTAGAAGCACGCAAGTGATACAGAGTGGGGAAAAAAAAAAATTAATTATTGCAATTTTTAAAACTCATGTATACACAAAGCAGATTGTGCACCACATTTGACATTTTTATTTATGTATGTATTTATTTATTTAAGTGTATTTAAACCAGAGTCAGTGTTGAGAGCAGTTGGCATTTAATATTATTATTATTATTATTATTATTTATTATTATTATTATTATTATTGTTATTATTTGGTTCTGTTGGAAAGAATGAGCAACAGGAACGATTATCACAGAACGTAATCTCCAATAAATCCCCACATTTAAATAAATAAAAATATAATAATAAAGTAAAATAATAAACATATATTATATATTTAATATAAATAATACATTTAAATTTCCTCTAAAATATTAGCAATTAATTTTTTCTTTTTTTTTTCTTTTTTTTTTTTTCTTCAAGAAAATGGGGGAACAAATCGGCTTTGACTTTTAGTCAGTTATTTAGTTTCCCCAAAGCAGGAGCATGCTGCATAAATCAGTATAAACAGCGTTTATCATGCAGATGGTCCTATTTAAATAAATTTAAAAAGTTGTTATACTGATTAACTCTTTTTGAATTCATTCTTTATCAATACGGTTCCTCGGAAGTTACTAATAATCAGGAGCTCGGTTTAAACAAAGCTTTCCTAAGAAAAGTGGACATGGTCTGGAGCCAGGCGATGTTTTAATTGCAAAATGTGTGCGAGTATCGACCTCAAAATCCTACTCCAGTGTGTCTTTTTTTTTTTTTATATATAAAAGAGGAATCTGCATCTTCTTCTTTTCCTCTGTCTGATCTCATGGAAATCACTAGAGGAAAAGGCAAAGAGCGTCATAAAAAGCGTCGTTTGCGTCCAGTCCAGCAGAGTGTGAGAGCGCAGCAGCCACAGACGTGTGGTCAGTAAAGCAGCACAGAGTGAGAGAGATAGAGAGAGAGAGCCTTGAGGCAGCACATGAAAGCTTTACTTTGTGAAAGTGAATTATCGATGGAGACGAAGCCATCGCTCATGAAAAGCATAAGAGATCATGCTTTACAATGAAACAGAACGAAGAGAGTGTGTGTGTGTGTCGAAGCTGAGACAAGAAAGTTTAGGAAAGCGAATCGGGACAGAGAATTGAACAGCAGAGTTTAAATAGAGTAGATTAGAGCGAGCTTATCGAACGTCCTGATGATGAGTTCAAAGCACGGCGTTAAACCATACCGTAGGAACTTGTAAGGGCTTTTCTGTTCTGATAGTTTTTGCTCGAGAGTGAGAGAGTGAGAGAGAGAGAGAGGGAGCTTTGTAGATCATTAAGGAAGTTGAGGTGACACACACACTCACATAGACATGCACACACACACACACACACACCAGGAAGACCAAGCAAGGGGAGGAGACATGGGCAGGCACTTGTCCGTCTGTGTTAGAGGTCCTGTGTGTGTGTCTGCATGCGAGTGTGTGCTTTTAGAAAAAGCAACACGACTTAACTAGGAAAGAGCGAACGAACGAGCACAGGAAGGAAGAAAAAAAGCAATAAAGCAGAGGAAGCAACAAGCTTGCGGATCGAGCGCAGAAAGGAAAGGCCGATGGAGCTCGGAGAGCGAGCAGCGAGCTGAAACGAGGAACGGAAGAAAGACGAGAGCGAGGCAGAGAGAGAGAGAGAGAAAGAGAAGCCGGTCAGGCCACAGGATGGAGGAAGGAGAAGAAGAGGTGCTCGGTTTGTTGGATAAAGTTCTAGAGGACGAGGATGTCTTCGAGTACGAGGGGGACGTGGACAGCGCGTTTAAGGTGAGGGAGAAACGAGAGGAGGGGAGAGAAAAAAAAACAAAACAAACAAACAAGACGCAGAATGAATGAAAGCTTTCTCTCCGGTGGTGCCGCCTGCTTCTCACTGTGGGTTTTGCGGGACTAAAAATAGAGAAGATGTGGTGGAAAGTCTGTCGTTCCTCACAGCGTGACATCAGCGTGTGTGTGCTCTGTGCGCTCGCTCGGCGGGTTGGTAATATTTTATCACTTAACTGCCCCAGCTGTCAACGTCCATCACCGTCTTCACCGGAGCGCTTTATTGTACTGTAGGTAACAGAACAGGAGATAAAGGACACACACACACACTCACTCGAGATAACAGGGTGTATACAGTACAGTAGATTTATAAAACATCCATAATCTGTTGCTTTAGACTTTTTTGGTTCTCCATCAGTTGTGTTTTTATTTATTTATTTATTTTATTTTATTTTATTTTAAGTATACGTCCATACAGCATGTCCTTGTCTGTCTGAGCGGTTCATCTCCTACTGTAGGTGTTAACTGGGATTGAGGTCAAGGTTCTGTTCTTTTATCACATGACTTTATTGTTTTGTCTACAGGAATGAGAGTTCCAGCGATGGGGAAAGCAAACACTCCGTGTACACAGGATTTGGAACTTCTCTGGAAAACGAGTATAATAATAATAATAATAGTCGGGGATGTTCACAAACTTTTGATCATATTCTGTTTTTGTTTTTTTTGCTGTGGGTCATTATTACCTGTAGTCTGATCCTATTTCACGTCTCATAGCGCCGTCATTGAGAACATTCAAATATGTCAGCTCGGCGTAATGCGTGGGCCGAAGTCTCAGATTTCACGTGGCGTGTTCGACTCATCGTCTCGCAACATCCTGCTTTCGTTATTAAGATTCGGTAACCGGTGGACGCAAGCAGACTCGTATGATGTCATGTCTGACGCAACACAAACAGTCGGCGTTCTGTAGTTATTAATAAACAAAACGCAGTGGACTGTATAGTAGGGATGGGGAACACCCGAGACGAACTGGGACTCGAACCGGCAACATTCCAACCTTAACAACAACAGTAACCCACATTATAGAATATCATTTATAAGGCAGTGGCTTAGTTAGTAACTTTGGAAGGAGTCTCCAGTGGCAAAGGCGGCTTTAAGCTGAGAGAAAGCACCTCGTTCTAGCGCTGATCCGGCAGGTCGCTGTGGTATAAAAGTGATGCAGATCCTTCAGGATCAAGTTAAATGTGGTCAACCAGGCACTGATTGCTTTTCTATAACAGCACGAGCTCTTGCCTATTAGTTCTTACTTACTTATTTATATATGTATATACAGTACTGTGCAAAAGTCTTGACAAACTTTTGATTTCTTCATATTAAGTTAAAAGAAAGAAATGGGAACAACAATGTTTTTACCACATTTAAAAATTGCTTTGTAACGGCCTGAGCAGCAGCGACCTCATTTCCCCTCTCGTCTGTTCCAACCACTCAGCATCAGCAGTATACTAATCACTGGCCTGGTCACCGGTCATCATCTGCACCTGTTTCTCACTGGTTCATGCCTAAATTTAGCTCGGTTTTTATTCTTTAATAGGTGAGTGAGTCTTAACAAACAAACAACTATTCCTCTGGAACTGGTCAGGTACAGGGACTGGCCTAAAGAAAGTCAGTCAGGGAGCCTGGAGAACTATTCCTCAAGACCAAAGCTTGACTCTTTGAAAGCAAAAAATAAAGAAATGAGGGGATCAAGACTCCCCTCATTTTCCTCTCACAGCATCCAACCACAGTACTACATGTGCATACACAATTTCACTCACGAATCGTCTACAACGCTTAATCCTGTATTCAGGGTCGCGGGGGGCCTGGAGCCTATCCCAGAAGACTTGGGGCACGAGGCGGGGTACACCCTGGACAGGGTACCAATCCATCGCAGGGCACATACACACACACATTCACACACTACGGGCAATTTGGAAACGCCAATTAGCCTAATCTGCAGGTCTTTGGACTGTGGGAGGAAACCGGAGTACACGGAGCAAACCCACCAAGCACGGGGAGAACATGCAAACTCCAGGAATTGAACCCGGTCCCTGGAGGTGCGACAGTGGGACCTTGGATTACGAGCATAATTTGTTCTGAAAGTGGGATCATATTTCAAAATACTCATAAATCAAATCAGATTTTCCCATAAGAAATAATGAAAACTCAAATTATTTGTTCCACAGCCCACATACATAAATATAATGAATACAATCTATGAAGTGAAAATAAAACAGATTAACCTGCACTTTACCTTTAAAAAGAAAAAAATACAAATAAATCACGACAGTTAAGTGTTTCCGTTTGTGCTTGCAGGCATGTGTGTGTTGTGTGTGTGTGTGTGTGTGTGTGTGGAATTAGCCCCTTCCCTCGCCTCGATTTACACAGTAACACTCCTCCTCCCTTTCCCCTCCTCACTTTCTTGCTTTATTCTGTTGTCTTAACAACAAAATGTCAACTTTTATCCCAACATTGTTTTTATAAAATTAATTCTAGCTTTTTCAAAAAAATGGGATCATTGGTTTTAACGCTTAATTACACTAACATTATGACATCATCCAACAATGATGGGGGTCGTGCTAATATAGAGGTCATGCATACACATACATACCTGTGGCAACGTTCGAGCTCCAAAAGAACATTTTTCTATTTTCAGAATGCCATCAACACTGAAATTATAGCTCAGTGAGAGTAACGTGTGCTATAATGAAATTCTATTTACCATAAAATAAAAAAACTTAATATTTTTTATAATTTAAAAGGGATTTATTGGGAAAAACTTTCCTATTGAATGCTTTTGTATCTGAAAAAGCTTTTTTAAAAAAAAAAAACTTTTTGTATGATATAGATTTTGTATGATATAGAAATAGGGTTACATGTAATACTATGGGTTTAATACTAATGTACAAGAGTTACTGTAACTGTTACGCCCACGAAGTTGATTACTTTCCAGTCATCACACGCTGCTGCAAAGTATTTAACTCCTTTCCTATACCGGTGTGATGTATGCCAGCACTTATGGTTTTCTCAAGATTTTATAGACCTTTTAACGAGTTTTCATCTTTTAACATGATGAAAAAGATACAGTTTTGGAACTGGCATTAGAGACGCCTTGAAAAAGTGCTACTTAAATACAACAGCACGTGTATAAGTCATTGTACGTTGATATTAACCTGTGACGCAAAAACTGATCATCACCGCCTGGCCAAACAGAACAGAGTAATAGTGCTATAAGCAGAAGTAAACAATGCTCGGTTGTAGTTACTAAAGGTCAGCATTTGCATGCAGGTAGCAGGTTTCTGTTACTGGCATCGTGTGTGTGAAATATTTTCGAGCTGGTCCTGGATTTTTAGACGGAAAACTAAAAGCAGTCAAGGCATCAAGATCTCGAAGATACTCGCCGCTCAACATCATTCTGACGAACCGAGAAGGAAGTGATGACGCGCTGCAAATCTGCGAAGGTTATAAGCTAAGCCTTTTTTATCTAGTGTAAGGTTATGGCTCTTAATAGCTGGTCAATACAGTATAAAACCTAGAACTTTAAACAACATCCAGGCTCTAAACAAAGTGTGGAATTTTCCACACTTCACTCTCTAGGAACTTCATTTTACAAGGTTGTTTTTAACTTTCACAAGGTATGAACAGGATTCGCCGGAAATTATATTTCAAAAACTTGTGCATCTAGATATTACTTCTTGTAATATTCTTCTTCTTGGCATCTTGATAGGATATGTCGAATGTTTTATTTACTTCGGTTTGATTTGATGATTATTGGAATATTCTTTCCAGGAATTCTGTAGCTAGCTGATCATGTTCATATTTATTTTTTACAAAATGTTTTATTTATTAGGCTTAATTATTTTTTTTCCCTTAAACATTTTAATTTTTATGTCGCCATGCCAGAAAGGACAAATTTGGGCAAAGAAAACAATTAAGGAGATTTGAAATGACTGAAACTGGGTTGAGAACCCTTCAACACATTATCTACACTAGTGATGGGAAGTTTGAATCATTTTAGTGACTCAGTTCTTTGAATCTCGTTCATCAGAATGAACAAATCTTTTTTGAGTCATTTAGATAATTTCGTTCTTTTCACCAGAAATAAAATAAAATGTTACAATTTCAATAAACAGACCCCCAACATACACAAATTGTGGCTATAGAAGCTATAGAAGTCTACATACACAAATTGTGGCTATAGTTCCAGTAATTAAAATATTACAAATAAGCTAAGGACATATTATAAAAAGAATGAGCAGCTCACCATCATATCTTCTGGTCCGAGTCGTTCGTTTTTTTTAATCTATTGCACTGCATAGCGTCTATGGGAGTCACGTGACAAAAGAACAAACGACTCAAAGGTAACGACTAATTTCTGTTTCCAGTACATAACCTACGGAGGTTATGCGTTAATTTGCGCTTGCGCGCCCAGTAGAAAATGAACGAATCACTCTCCGAAACTACTCGTTCTTCTGAGTCACGTTAAAGACTCGTTCAAAAAGAAGGAATCGTTCATGAACGACGCATCACTAATGTACACCTGGAAGGATTGAACTGAACCATCAACTTTGTAGAAAGAAATGTGGCAGGAAAAAATGGGCGGCACTTAAACACTAGGTGAAGTTGCATAGTAGGAAATCACCAGGAGAAACCAGAGATATGTTTAATAGTGAAAGTATGAGCATTTCCATACACATACAATGTGTGTTAGGGGGCTTGAGTTTGCTAGGGGACATGCTGTAAAGATGGGACTTGGCGCCATGCAAAAAGGTCATGTGATCTGATTAGTTTAAATTGACCCTATACAGGAGCGATGGGCGCGTCAGGGTAAGAGGGGAAGTGCATGAAGCAATGCACCCAACATGCAGCATAGTGCTCATGGTACACGCCCGTGTTATGATCTGAGGTTGCTTCAGCTGGTCAGATCTAGGCTCTGCAATGTTGTGGGGCAATAAAATTAAGTCAGCTGACGACCCGAATGGTACTGAATGACCGAGGTATCACGTGTGGAGTATTTCTTCCCTGATGGCACATGTCTATTCTAGGACTCGAACTGAGAGTGAGAGAGTGGTTCTGGGAGGAGCGCATATGAACTGGCATAATATTTTGCATAATTTTATACTGTGTATGTGTGTGCGTATATATATTTCATAATTTTAAATGAAATAATGTTTTATTTTTAATTTTTAAAATGGCAAGAAATCCATTTTTATACACACCTTTGCTCATGCTCAATTTTTGTTAATTGATTGTGCTACAAAATCCCAACACATAGATATGATATTTTTGTTTGTTGCTTTTCGTGTTTGCACAGGCACTAGCCACACAACAGATTATCAACATATTTCATGGGATAAATTTTTTAAAATTTCATTTAATCTTTTTTTTTTTTTACAATAAAATGAAAATATTTTTAATAATGCTGCACAATTAATTACACAAAAAAGTTAATTTGCAGAATAGACCTAGGCAATTATATAATCGCATAAGGCTGCAGTTTATAACAGGTAATAATATACAATATGTATAGTCAGTAATATATGTAGAGATATATATACAGTATATTGTAGTAATAATAATAATGATTTTGTGGTGATAAATATTGGCGAACCTCCTTTTAATGAGCTTGTTTGTGCCGTCCGTTACTTGCTGTTAGCCTAGATAATTATGTACATTTAATTATATTTAATTTACATTAAAAAAAATTGTTTTGGGGTTATCTAATAAACAGTGCAGAATAGAGGAAAGAAAAACCCTTTATGCCGGGAGAAAGACCATGTATGCCGTTTATGCTATACTAAACTCGGCATCATAGGTGTTTGTGGTGGTGTGCAAAGCAGATGAATATAACCTTCGCTGTTCACAACCTGCGCGAAGTGTGGGATGAGTGTATGGTCAGGAAATTGGTCCCTATATTTAGCAGCTTTCTCATTTAGTAGCAGTTAGTCACTGGGGTGGTACGTTTCCTCTCTGTAAACACAGCCACTGTTTGTTCTTTTATACGCTGTCATTTTCTTTACAGGCCACTCATAACTTTGCACTTTGGTCTGATATTTGGTGTGTGTGGGCGCCCTGAGCTCGTCCAATGACGCCATCTTAGTGGGTTAGCCTCTTAAATGATGAAAAGTGGGTCTGCTTTATTTTTTTTTTAACAGAATGTCAGTTCTCTCTCTCTCGCTCTCTCTTACATTTGCTGCCCTTTTCACTTGCTGTCTGTAAGCGAGGAAGCAGCAAGGTGTGTGTTCATGGCCTTTACTTAGGCCTAAAGCAAACACAGCAGAAAGGGGTTGGTTACCAGTGTAGTACCAAAGTTTTAGGTTGTACAGGTACTCCCATTATCAGTGGGGCAGTACGGATTGGTTACACATACTGTGCTATACACTGGAAACAAAGAAAAAAGCTAATTATTAGCTGGTTGTGTTGGGTTTAATGTAACTCGTGCCGTGAATGATTATTTGAATCTGATTTTTATGTTCCTGAAAACAAACCCAAGAAAAGTGCACGCAAGGGAAAGTTGCTTTTTGGTTTATGTGTTGTCGATTTTTAAGGCTGTTACGTTTATGAGCTTTTTTTTTTTTTAATGCCGTTTTAAACCATCAGTATTGTTGTCGTCTACGTATAAAAGGATGGTTTTAATCCAATCACATTCAGTTTAATTCTGGTGCTCTCAAACACCATTATGACACTTTATGACATAACTCATGACTGTGACCATCAAAATAAATTTGAATGTTTTAACTGTGACCATCAAAGTCATCCCTGTGACCCTCAAAGTCGTCTTGAAAATCCACCCTGTGACCATCAGAGGCACCTCTGTGACCCTTTAAAAGTCAGCCCTGTGATCGTCAAAGTCCTTTTAAAAGTCGTACCTATGGCGATCAGGGTCATGTTTTAGAGCCCTGTGTGGTTGTGTTCCCTGTATATGCAGATTTGGACACTTGTGTACACAGTCTTACCTTTTTTTCTTTTTTTTGAAACGCACTTAAACACACATCCCTGGCTTACTGTCGTTTTGAGGACCTTCCATATACTGTACATGCATAACTCATTCTTGAATTTTTTTGGCGTCTTTGGTTGTTGTATTTGTTTGTTCTTTTTTTTTTTGAGGCGGGGGTTTAAAAGGAAAAAAAAAGGCGGGGTGGGTGCGATAGAGCAGTTTTCCTTATGGGGACCAAGAAAGGTCCCCACAATTTCAAAAACAATCACATATTCCTATACTAGGAGAGACTTGGTGCCCACAAAGTTCTAAAAACTTGCTTAGTTTCAATCACGTTCAGTCGGCGCAGTGGTAAAGTGCTTGCCCTATCATCCGGAGATCGCAAGTTCGATGATGGTGATGCTGTTACCTCTTACAGTCGGAGGTCTAGAGAGAGCTGATTGGTCGAGCTCTCTCAGAGGGGAGGGATGAGAGGTTCTTAGCGCTCCCACATTAATCACGGCTCTGCAGCCAATCAGGGGCATCTGTGAGCTCACACTAGCGGAAGGAGAAGATAGCGCCGTCCTTCGAGTGTGAGGACGGTTCGTGAGCTAGCGGTTCGAAAAGATGCGGTCGGTTGGCGTCACGTGGTTCAGAGGAAACACGTGATAGTCTTGGCCCTTCTGGCTGAGTGGTAGTAGTAGCCTTAATGTGGGAGCCCCCTAGTGATGGGGAGGAATGGGACACGACTAAATTAGGGAGAAAAATCGGAGAAAAATCCAATAAAAAATAATTTTTATTAAAAAATAAATAAATCTCTAGTTCAGTCAGTTGATCCTCCTAACAGGTTAATTATGCTTATAAATACATACACTTGTTCAACAACACTGAGGTTTTCATCTCCCAGAGTTAGTGTAACAAACTTTGAGTATTTTATGTAGAGATAATGGTGTGACATGCTCCTGGTAAAAATCATGACGATGCCATGCAGAGTGTGCGACACTCCATCCATGAATGGTATTAAACTCGATTAAAACATCGTAATGCTGGTGTTGATGGGTTTTAAAAAAAATACAGCATGTTGTAAATAGGCTAACTGATCTGACCTTTCTCGTTCTTAGGGTGAAACAGAAAAGGGACTGGAGATGAAGAAGCTGGTACTTTCTGGTTTTCTGGCCAGTGAGGAGATCTACATCAACCAGCTTGATGCCCTGCTGCTGGTATGTAATGGCACCCACTACTGAAGAACCTTCCTTCTTTTGAAACACGCATGCTTTCTGGAACTTTGTCCATCTCTGTGTGTGTGTGTGTGTGTGTATGGGGGGTGTTTCAGTTTTAAGGCTAGACCGAAAGCACCACTTCCCCTAGTTTTAACGTTGCCAAGTCAGTTTCACAGTGTTTCACTCTGATGTCATTTCCTGAAGCACTGCAGCGACTGTGTATGTCAAAGTTTCACACATATATCGATGGAGCTTTATGAAGCGTCTCACCACAAGAGCATGCGACATAAATAACTTCACTTTGCAGCTTCTTTCCTCGTCTTTAAACTTTTCAAATCAACCTGAAGTGGACCGGAACTAGGGTTTTCTATCTCTTATAGCGAACTTCCTCTCTGAAGAGAGCAAACCACAGTGTAAAATGCTATGTTACAGGCAGGAGCTTCCCCGAGAACGTTTCTCCGTTGACACTAGAAAGACACGCTGAACTGATCACGTCACGGTCTCGCTGTTGACTGTCGAATCAGCAAACTCATTATAATTTCAGGCGGTCCTGAAATTATAGCTCTTCCTCCGCTATCGTAATCGTTCTTGCAGTATTACTACTGCAGTTCTGACCTTACTTATGAGGAAGGAAATCGTTTCAGTCATTGTGTTGACGCCGACATTCAAAAATCGCATATGCATCTATGACGGTCGAGTCTGGTCCCCGAAACATGCTCAAGACCCCGATGTTCATAAATCGTGCGCTTATTACATCTACATCTAGGCATTTTGGAAGACGACCTTATCCAGAGCGACTTACATTTTTTTTATCTTATTATACATCTGAGCAGTTGGGGTTAAGGGCCTTGCTCAAGGGCCCAACAGGGACAATTTGGTGGAAGTGGGACTTGAACCTGGGACATTCCGAACCATAGTCCAATGCCTTAACCACTGAGCTATCCCTGATTAGCTGTGCGGCCTCATGTTTTGGTGGGAATATTACTGACTTTGCCAAAAAATAATAGCTAGGAGGCTGAGTCAAAAATTATACGCACTCCATGCTTTTCAATATGCTTTATCTATCTGTAAACAAGCTTTTGTATTCCTTCATTATCGAGGTATTAATGAAGGAATACAAAAGCTTGTTTACAGATGATAATGAAGGAATACAAAAGCTTGTTTACAGATGGATAAAGCATATTGAAAAGCATGGAGTGCGAATAATTTTTTTATAACAAAGTTAAACGCCCTTGGATATCAGTCCTCTGCGTTTAATCCGAAGTTTAGGCTTCAGCTCTTCAATAAGCATCTCACTGTAACGATTGTTGAACGTTTTCCCGGATAATGTTCCAATACTGGCCCTTGAGAATCCCAGAAAACTGTCCGCATCAATTTTCCAGCTGATGGTTGACTTTTTGAACTTTTTCTCAGTCGGCGTTTGAGGATGTCTGCATTTTACTCTCAGGCTCGTAGCGATGAATCCGTGTCACCAGTCGTTACCAGTAACGATTCTCCTTAAGAAACATTCCCCTTTCCAAAGCATATCGTTCTGAACTGAACTGATTGGTCTGAATGGCAGTAACCATTAAAACATGTTTACACCTGCACAGCAGTAGCCTTGGACGGAAAGGGCGGATGAGACAGCGGGTTTTAATATAACCGGAATGCGGAAAATTTTTGACTCACTCATGATGATGCCTTGTCTGGTCTGCTTGGGATGGGATGCGTGTGGTAACTGGGGACCCGGAAGAATGTCTTGGCCTTGGCAGATGCAGACAGATGTTCTCTGACACCTTGTGTCTACAGTTGCTACCAAGAGTTTTGTATCTGAGCCTCTAATAACGCATTGTTTGAACTGATCGTACTGAATTAACTGATAAAACACGGTCAACAGTGAGACACTGATATTCCGAGTTGCTGAGATGCCGAGTTCTGATATTTGACGTGAACTTTATCGGAAGCTCTTAAAATGTATCTAACAGATGATTATCTGTTTAGGGTCCTTCTGTGTGCGTTTTCAATAAATGATGCAGTCCCTCGACGGATGGTGCGTATGAATCACAAAAATGGACGCTTATCTGTGCCAACATGCGTATGGTTCTTGTCGAGTTTGACTAATAAGTAGAGCGATTTGTTATTTTTGGTCTGGATTATAACAGGAAAAACTGAAAGACAGGAGAGGTGTGGTGGGAAAACACCATAACATGTGCGCGCACACACACACACACAGGACTGATTGTGACATCCTGGTCCATGCTTTCCTTCAATCAGATATGCATTACTCGTGATAAGCTACAGGATGTCCAGTAAACCACTCAAGGAGAAATTCCGAACTAACATTGCTTTTTTGGAAGCCAGAGATATTCCAGTAAACAAGCAAAAGAAAGCAGGATGATTTATCGTGTACATTTGTTAGGCCTTTTCAACAAGCACGGTAGAGGACAACAGCCACATAAATACTAATTTCCACCAATTTCTGAGATTGCAAGATATAATAGAAAACATTAGCATTGAATTAGTTTGGTATGCAGGTTAAATAAGACTTGAATAAGACAAATAGTCACCGTTGTATTTTTCCAAAGGAATACCTTCTGTACTTTCTGTAATTGTCCAGTGCTTCTTCAGTAAGCACGGGGCAGGAGTAGCTCAGTGGTTAAGGCATTGGACTACGGTTCAGAAGATCCCAGGTTCAAACCTCACAACCACCAAGTTGCCACTGTTGGGCCCTTGAGCAAGGCCCAATTGCTCAGATGTAATGAGATTTTAAAAAAAAAGTAAGTCGCTCTGGATAAGAGCGTCTGCCAAATGCCTAGATGTAGATGTAGATGCAGTAATACGGTAGTAGGCCTGTTCAAATTGTTACGGCCAGAATATACATCCAGCGTCATAAAAAGCGTCACCATACTTCAAGAGTGAACAGGATGCATTGCTATTTTGCAATAACTGACTTACAACGGAGAGTACGAGTGACCTTATGTTATAAATATCGACAATGATGTCAACGTGTTTTCTCAAAACGGATGGGTCAGAAGATGTCGAACTTTCCATTGCGCGGTTTTGCCATGCCAAGCTGGGGTTTTCTTTTCTTACTAACTGCTAGAGAAAGTGAGGAACGACTGTTTATAGTAACAAAAACGCAAGTGATAACAGGAACTAAACTGTCCTGCAACCTCTATATGACGAGTGCAACTATAAATGAACTTCAGGTACAAGCCTGAAGTCGGGCCTTGTTTCTCCTAAACAGAAAATAGTGAAATTCCGTCTCTTTTCGTTTACGACGAAAAACTTTGGTTCAAGTAGGATAGATCTCCCACACGCCTACTCGATCTGCTGTCTTTCGGATGTGTCAGCATAGCAGGTTTCAATAAGTTAGCCCTAGTTTTAACCAAGTCTGGGGTGAAGTGTGAGCGGGTTATTGGGAATTCTTCAAGCTGGTCAACAATCTACAGTCTGGGCTAAAAAGAAATCAGGCCCTGCCACTATCTCATACCGGTCTGAGTCGATCACTTGTGGTGATCGGCCCTACAAAAGTCAACTTCAATTCTATTTCCAGCTGGCCTCGCATTTGGTCAAGTCAGATACCTAAGAAATGACACTGTCAAACCTCCTCTGATAAAAATTAATCCACTTAGAATAGATGGGTGTTGGGTAATTAGTGTAGATAAGGGCAAGGGTAGATATCAAATCACGATTAATATGAATGTATATACTGTAGAACGGATACCACCTCTTGAATACACTGAGTCACCTTCTTTGTTGGACTTTAAAGCATTGTGATTATCCAAGGAAACAAGCAGTGAAATGTATTCGCATATCCCAGTGGCATGGCAAATAAACAGAAAATTCCCTCCATCTAAATGTTCGGAAAAACTGATTCCTCCCTCAACTCTGCATCCCAACCCTGATTTCTCTTTTCTCATCTCTCTCTCTTTTTCTGTCCTCAGCCTATGCGTCCTTTGAAGGCCACGGCCACCACGTCCAAGCCTGTTCTGACCATGGAGCAGATCGAAACCATCTTTTACAAAATCCAAGACATCTACGAGATCCATAAGGAGTTTTACGATGCCCTTTTCCCCAACATTCAGCAGTGGGATGATAAGGTCACAGTCGGACACCTCTTCCAGAAGCTGGTGAGTTTT
>QMIH01000163.1:248859-259101 GCA_003987875.1 Clarias batrachus
CTTTATCTATGCCAATAGTAGTTATTTTTTTTGCTAATAAATCAGAAATATGTAATATTTAAATTTTATTTCTATAGTGCTTTTAACAAATGTCAACATCGCAAAGCAGCTTTACACAATCAAAAGAATTATTCAACTTTGTATGAAATGTGAATGTGTATGAATCAAAATGGTCAGATAGTCCCTACATGTGGAGAGATGTAATGGTAGAGACATTTTAAAATTCCATTGTTTGTTAATCTAATTTATTTTTTAATCTGTCAGTGCAGGCTCTGGTTTAAGCTACAGAATAAGCATAATTCACATTTTTTAAGGCCTATTAAAAAAATTCAATTTAGATTTCTGCAACTTCTAGGTAACTTCGAGGTTATATAATTGTAGACTTAATTTACGTTGAACTACATTGAGGGTTCTGAAACATCATGGTTCTGCAACGTTATACCTTCAGAGTTTTCAAATGTGTTTTGTAACTTCAGATGTCTGTAATGATGCAAATTGTTCCTCAACTTCAAGGTAGCTTCCAACTTCTGTAAATTCAGCGTAACTTCAGACTTTATTTTTCTTAAATTTCAAGTTCTACACTGTAGTTCTCTGTCTGAGTTCTGTATAATAGTCAGCATAATGTGGTACTTGTAAGTAAGAAAAGTAACTTTGGATTTCTTTAACTTTAAAGAAAATTCAGACTTTGGGGTATTTTCAAAGTATTGTAACTACAGGTTTTTCAGCAATTGTAGTCGGTTTAAGTTTAGGGTATCAGAATTCTATAACATAAGGATTCTGAAACTTCACATGATTTCTTTGTAATTTTTGGCTAATTAAACTGTTCTGTTATTGTGCATTACCTTGGAACATTTGTAATTTTGGTCAATTCAGGATAACATCAACACTTCAGGGTTCTGTGACTTTGATTTGTGTAACATTAGAGTAATTTAAGTGTTTTGTGACTTTCAGGATAACCTTAGACATCTGTAACTTTGTAAATTCTAATTTTTGGAGCTGCAGGTTAAATTAAACACTCTGTAAGATGAGGGTAACTTCAAGCTTCTGTACCGTAACTTAACTTTACTTCAGTGTTTTGCATAACATCATTGTAAATAAATAGTTTTCTAACTTGAGTATAACTCAAGGTTTTATAATTAAGGGTTTGATACCATCACTGTAATTTCAGGCTTCTGTAATTTCATAGTTGCAAATAGTTGTACGAATTATGCAACTCAATTAGGAACAAATTAATTGTTCCCTAAGTTCCGCCTTTTGTAACTTTAGGGTAACTTTGGTATGCTGTGTCTTTTGCGTTTAATAACCTTCTGCAATTTGTTTCTAACTTCATGGTTCCTTATTTCCAGACAGCATTGTCATTAGGAATAGCCTTTCTGAATGCTTGGTTGTACAGTAGGTTTTTTACACGAGTTTCATCATTGTCAAGGTTCTTAACAAATGAAACAGAAAAAACGTTTGGGAATTTTTGGCGTACCCTGTCTGCCTAAAAGCGCTCATACTTGAACTTATGAATGGTACAAATGAAGAGTAAAAGACTTTCTGGGAAAAATTATTTGTTCCTAACTGGAAAAGCAGTTTTAACAGAGAGGTACAGTAGAATTGTGTGTGTGTGTGTGTGTGTGTGTGTTGGCTGAGTGATGTGCCTGGTTTGTGTCTAATTTATTGCTTATAGTGAGCTTGGAGTGCTGCACTGCGCTTGGTCCCTCGTTCCCTTGCCTCATTCTTTTAATGAACGTTTTGGAAGTCGAAATGAAGCCTGCGTTATTTTTGTTTAATGCGATCGCGTTTGTTAGTGTGTGCAGTAGCAAATGCGATCCCAGCTCTCATTAAACTTTAGCGAACCTGCTCTGTTTCCCATTAAAAGTACTTCCCTGGGCATGGGAACTGTTCAAGCTTTAAAAGTGCAGAGAGATGATGCAGGGAGGAAATACTGCTACAACATAACGTTCCAAACGCACTGTTCGAGGACACTAAAACCTATTGTAGTAACAATGTGGCATGACACGAAACTCTTAATCGGCATGTCGTCAATATGACGCGCACACACACAGTATTGTACAGTTCTGAAGAAGTGCTGTGGTTTGAGCTTAATACACTCTTAACCAAATTGTTAATATCAACTCTGAGAACCGTGTGCGAGATAGAGTTGAGAAAATAGGGGTAAAAAGGACACGGAGAGATTGTGATCAAGAAAGCTAACAAAAGAAACAGAAATAGGGAGTGTGTAAGCTGTAAAGGGAATGTGAGGGAGAAAAAAAAAAGCGAGAAATGAAGAGAGATAAAGCGATGGTGTGACAAGGCAGAGAATGTCAAAGGGTGATAGTCAGCAAAGAATTGAAAAAAATAGAGAGAGGGAGATTAGACAGGAGAAACAAGGCAGAATCAGAAAAGAGAGAGAAATGGCGATGGTAAAAAAAAAAAAGAAAAAAGAGAGAGATATTAAAAGCGCTAAAGAGAATGCAAGAGTTTGAGTGAGTAAAAAGGAATAGGAAGGGATGTGGAGAGAGAGAGATGAAAATATTGACAATGATAGATGGAGAGAGAGGGAGAGCAAAATAGATGGAAAGACCGATTAAGAGAGATTGCATGTGAAATAGGGATGGGAGAGAAATAAAGAGAGCAAGAGAGATGTAGAAGATGGAGAAAAGCAAGAAGTGCAGCAAGAGATGGAGGTGATGAGCGAAATTGTGAGAAAATGGAGAGAGACATATAAATAAATGAAAGGAATTTGGATAGCGAGGGAAAGGGATGTAAACAGAACAAAATTCAAACGCTAAGAGAAATAACTAATAAAAGGTGGTGAAGAAAGAATTAGCTCATTTGAGAGAAAGGACTAGAGAGAGTACTAAATTGAGACAATTACTAAAGAAATAACAGAAGAAACAGTAGAGGGATACAAAAGAAAGGAGGAAAGAAATCAACAGAAAGATGGAGAAACAAAGCTAAAGAGAAAGCAATGATGAGGGAATTTTAGAGAAAGAGAGATAGAAAGGGAGAAATCGCGACATTAAAGGAGAGAGATGCATATTGAGAAAAGAAAGGAGACAGAAATAAAGAGGGGAAAAAAGAGCGAGAAAGTTTCCGTAAGAAACCAAGTCTTTAATACTCAGACTGGTGTGTGTTCATGAGTGTGTGCGTGTGCACATACTGTATGTGTACGAGTGTATATGCGAGTGCGCTGGGGAGTGTGTTTGTGGTTATAATTCGAGTAGGCAGATGGCGGTGTAATTACTGTTACAGAGAAGGAATAAACGAGCAGAAGGGAGGGATAAAGTCTCTGAGCAGAAGAACATGTTGAGCACGAGTGATCCACCATCTCTCTCTCTCTCTCTCTCTCTCTCTCTCGCTCTCTTTCACAGACCCATAAACACTCCATCTTGCTTCTCCCACACTTAACTAATCATTTTCAGACATTCTGGCTTAGAGTGATGCTGACATGTGGGTGTGTATCAGTGTGTGTGTGTGTGTGTGTGTGTGTGTGTGTGTGTTTTTTGCAAAAGTGTGGAACTTTGGATCAATTAGTATTTAACACCATATTCCATGTGGCTCTGAGAGCTTGGATTGGATGTTTTGTGAAGTCTCCTGTAGGACCAGCTGTACTTTTTAGTTGGGGTTAATCAGTCACTGTAATTTATAGCAAGCATATGCTAATTATTGTTTAAAATGAGTTTGAAGTTGATTGGTTGATGCGGAACACTGCCACATTCCTTATGAAGTTGTGTGCACACTTACAGTATGCATGCTAGATATCGGAAATTCTTTGTTTTCCCTAGTTGTTGTTCTTTTTTTTTTATGTTTTAGGGTTTTACAATTTCACAATAAGTTTAACTTGAACTTTTTTTTCTTTTTTTTATCACAGAAGATTTTTTTTTTCTATCCTCAAAATAAAGAAAGTGATAGAAATAAAAGAAATAAATAGTGAAAGACTAGACTGATCAGATTGCCTGAGCAATCCTGAAACACTGTCCTCCCATGGACCCTTTAATCGCCCATTTCTTTAATCGGAATCAGCCTCGTATGGTCCTTTAAAGGCGTCCTATATACAAGGAACATGGCTGGGTTGCCCCGTACAGTCCTGACCTTGCTCCAAGACATTTTCACATGTTTGCACCATTAAAGGAGTTCCTGGGAGGCCGTTGTTTCAGATGTGAACGTAGATCTGCTGAAGCAATTGCTGTTTTTAGAATACCTGCGTAACAATACTTTATGGAAACAATCACTAAAGGAAAGGGCCATTAAATGAGTTCCTGGGCCATGGTTTCACAAGTAAAGCAGGCTGTCCTGAAAAAACTTTCTACCTTGATGGTATCCAAGAAACCCTGGGATAAGTGCATTAGTGTATCGGGGGTTTATGTAAAGGGTTTTTCTTTTCTTTTTTTCCCTTTCATGTTCTGTCATTTTAAACAATCAAAAGTCCCAATTTTACTCTGACTATATATATAGTCATATAATATAGATAGGCGTGGGGTGTCCCCTCGACCCAGCAGATTAGTAGAACTGAGTTGTTAATGCGATGAACAGTGGTCTGCTGATCCTGCTTCACTGCTTCTGTAATGCATCTGGTTTTATACATCTACTGTAGATGCTGAGAAACATTAGGCCTCTTCGGCTCTCATTTTCACCGCTTTGTCTCGGTCATGTCATCATGTCCTTGGTCTTTTAGGACTGATCGGATTTCATGATCTCCCTTTGTCTCTCAGGCCAGCCAGCTTGGCGTGTACAAAGCCTTCTTGGACAACTACAAAATGGCCGTGGAGACGGTGGAGAAATGCAGCCAGTCCAACTCCCAGTTCCAGAAGATCTCTGAGGTGTGTGTACTCATTGGTATTCTCCTTGTACCCTCTCCCTCTGTGTCTCCCCATCCTTTCTGCAGGAGGCTTTCATTTCACTTCACGTCTAAACAATGTACAGTACAAGCAGCTTTAAAGATGCCAGTGAGATCCAGTAATGTGCTTTGAATGCAGGGTGCATGTCGTTCTCGATGCCTCTTTGTTTGAAAAGCCACTTGGCAACATTTTTTTTTTTTTTAAGAAAGAATGGTACATTTGTGAGACATGTTAAATTGGTAGCACTTGCTGTCTCATGTTTATTGTCGTTGTCTGTGTGAAATCTTTTACTGATGCAGAAATCTGTCCATTCTTCACGTTAACCGCTGATTTTCTCTGTTTTAACAGAATGTCAAAGTCAAGGGACCGAAAGACTCTAAAGACTGCACCACCACTGTCAACATGGAGGGTAAGTCAAACAAGAGCTGAGTGCGATTACGTGCGTGTTAGCGGTTGGGGATTCGGATAGAAACGCCACCATCAGTGAATATTTGAGAAATATTTTTTAAAAAGGAGAGATGACATGTTGTGTTATGCTGCTAATAGTTTAGAAATGGATTATGTTAGTGAAAAAAAAAATCTGCAGAGGTGGTCTGGGAAATTTGATTTACATTAAAAAAAAATAAAAATTGTCCTTGACTGCTTAAAGTGGTTTCCCTGTTAGCACTGTCACTTTGCACCTCTAAGGTCTGGGTTCAAGTCCCGCCTCGGTCTGTGTGCATAGAGTTTGCATGTTCTCTTGTACTTGATGGGTTTCCTCCGGGTACTCTGGTTCCCTCCCACAGTCCAAAAACATAAAGATTAGTTTAATTACTGTTCCCAAATGCCCCGTAGTGTGTGTGTGTGCGCCCAGCGATGTATTTGCAGCCCTTCCAGAGTGTACCCTTTCTTGTGTCTCCTGGGATATGCTCCAGCCCCCCCCCCCTATTCAGGACGAAGCAGTATAGACGATGAGTGAGTGAATGTTAAAGTTTAAGAAACTCTCACTGGCACAATATAAGTGCTGGATTAATATTAGCAATCTTGCTAGTGACCTTGGATAGAAAAAAAAAAGTCACACAAAATAACAGCCTAAGGCTAATTAGCATGGTGGTGGTGTTTTAAAAAATGTATATATATTTTAAAATAACTAGGGTAATAGCTACTGTACTTTATTAATGAATCCTGGCTCATAATTGGAAAAAAAATAGTCACTGAAACCAAGCACTAACAAGCTAGCTAGAATTAGCAGTTTTTTCCATCAGTAGCTAGTCTGTGATGTGATATTTTAAGTAGACTAATATTTTAGCTTTTTTGCTACCTGGCTAGTTTTAAAGTGGTTAATAATTATTTTTAAAAATTATTTAATAGTTATAACTGTTTAGCTAGTGACATTAGCGCAGTGCTGAGTTTAGTATCTGCTTAGCTTGGCTAACAGTGCTAAAGGTTTTATTGTGCAGTTTTTCTAAAGGCTGAAATTGAGCTGCTGTTTGTTTTGTGTGTGTGTGTGTGTGTGTGTGTGTGTGTGTGTGTGTGTATGGGGGGAGGGGGATGTATATAACTGTGTGGAACAAAAAGAGAGATTTGGTTGTTTATATGCGGTTTAGGTTTTCTAACTGCTTAGCTGGGAGCGCTGTGACGTTTAGCTGCATAGCAAATAAAGGAGAAAATGAGGAAAAGATGAGTTGAAGATAATGTTGTTTATTGAGACTTGAAAATAAACTTGATATGGGGCAGTGTGTGTGAGAGAGAGAGAGAAATTCTGTCTTGCCACAATGATTACCTCACATCGTCCTGCAGTAACATAGCATTAATCAGCTACAGTACCACACAAAACCCCACACTGATATGTATGTGCGTGTTCATTCACTCCAAGTGTCTCGACACACTGAATCATCCTTCCTCTCTCTCTCTCTCTCTCTCCTTTCTGTATCTGCTTCTCTCGCTCTCTTTGCACATACAGCAGAAGGTATAAGAGACAGAATGTTAGAGCGAGAGGGAGTGAGGGAGAAAGGAAGTGTGTAAATGGGAGAGGGAGAAGAAAGGAAGAAAAAGATTCCCAGGGAGGACAAGCTAGTTAGAGGAAGGGAGGCAGGCAAGCCAGACGGAGAATCAGCAGCAGAAGACGGTATGGATAACTGATAACCGAAGAGGGGAAGAGAGAGAGAGAGAGAGAGTACGACCCGTGCCATGGAGGTCCTCCTGGTGCTCCGACTGTGCTGTAACTGCACTTACGGTAACGCTTTATTCGGAACGCTCGTTCAGGATTGGTGCACGGATTGGAATGTGGCTTGCTGTCGAGGTGTTTTCCAGCGTCTTTTTGCGTGGTCTTTGTGTGTGTTACGTCTTTTTGGTAACTTGGTATACTTCCTTTCGAACTTCCTCTAACTCTGAGATAACCCGCGGGTAAGTCGTTGCTAATTAACAGGCTGTGGAGACACCCTATGGCATCTGCCTGAGAGACAGGGAGATGGAGAGAGCGAGAGAGGAAAAATAAATTGATCAGACATTCATCTCCTTTAGAAGCGAGTCACGTTCTGTGGGAGTTCTTTTGCTCTGGCGCAACGGTATACGAATTCCTTCCAGGCGTCTTGTCACATGACAGACCGCATGTGTGTATGTATGGGGTAGCAGATATTGGGATACGTCTTGTACGCTTTATAATACAGATTAATGATGTTTTTTTTTTTCCCTCCTTTTTTTTTTAATAATGTTAAATATCAAGCTTCGGTGATGCATCAGTTTAGCTAAACAACATAGGCTAATTAAATTGTCTTGTTCCACAAAGCTGAACGAAGTGTTCTGGTTGGTCAGAAGGCGGTGATTCGTTTTCTGTGACTTGTGGCTATTTTTATTCCCAAACGTTCTAATACCTAAACAAGTTTTAGCCCTGTGGTATAAGAGAAATGAAGCACTTAAAACGTAGAATGTGGTGTTTATGTAAAAATAATCGATTGCAATCGATTACATGTCGATGTACTGATCGAAAGTCGAAGACGTTTCCTTTAGACATTTTACTTGGTGTCTACTGACGAACCAGTGGAAACAAAAATGATGTAACATAAAGAGGCTTCAATAAATCTAATAATGCCTAGCTCATACAGCAATAACAATGCACAGCAATTAGGGATTAAAAAACTTAAAAACTGCACCGGTGGCTTTTTTTCCCCCCCTATTTCTGGCACTGCTGAGGATGACGCAGCACCCATATGGACGCCTGGTTTGAAAAGGCAGCGGTGCCAGACTGAAACCACAAAGCGGGAAAGCTTCCTAGTGGATGAACACATTCCTCCGTTTAGATCGGCGCATCCAGCTGAGCCGTCCGCTGAAAGAAAGAAGGAAGTGCAGAACTCCTCCGAAGTGAGCCGGTGATTAGTTCTTCACCTGCTAAGCTTGCTACTGATGATTGAGGAGCTGTTAGTGGAGAGCGGGGAAAGGGTTGTGTTTGCAGGAGTGCTCATTCATTATGACAAGTGTGAAGCAATTAAAACCAAACTTTGCATAAATTTCCACAATTTCCTGGCTATCTTTGATTCCGAACAAGCTTTAAACAATTTACTTGCAACTGATGTTCATCTAAAATGTAGGCTTGTGAGTTACATGAGCATTTGGCGCAAAGCAAGATTTTTTTGTTTCTCTCATGCAGTTCTGTCATGTCCTGGGATCTAAAATGCTACAAATAATGCTTTTTAATTTAAGGCTGGTTTTGTAAGCTTATTTTCTGCATCCCTATTAAGAAGCTTAAAAAAAACGACATTTCAGTAAAATTCATCAGCTACAGTATGACACTACCCCATTAAAAAAAAAAAAAAAAAACGTACTCAGTATGGAGAAATACATCTACAGTATATACACTGGCTGTTCCAGAATTAATAGTGCAGCTCCAATCAATCGACTTCACTGCCATCAATAATTTATTAACTCCAGGTCCACTGTAATAAATTTTTCTTAGACAGAGAGATATAGATGTGAATTATACATGTCCTGCAGACTAAGGACAAAAAAAGAAAGTCGTTTTGTGTTTCATCGATACGGCAGTGATGAGCTTAGAAAATATACAAATTTTTAAAATTAATATACAGTATAAATGTGTTATTTTATTTTATTTATTTTATTTTTTTTTTTTTCTAGTAATTGTATAGGAAGTACTTCATCATAGGGCGTCTTCACACAGGAAGCCTGAATCCCTACTGACTTCCTGTTCACTACTTGCGCTCATCTCATCTCAGGGTATACTTAAGTAAATTGACATCTGGTTACACACAGCTGTCTGGTCATAATCATGCGGCATCGCTGTCGATCTTGTTACTGGAAAAATCCCTTAGCGTCTTGTTTAATTCTTTAACCCGATGCAGCAGGGGATGATGTCCAGCGCGCCTGGCAACACGCACTCATTATTTATGAAGCGTCTGAAAGTAGAGCAGCATGAAACGGAATGGTAGAAGATGCTCTCGGGATTCAGACGCGCGTTATGGGACACGGTGCGAGACGCCACATTTGCATCGATGTCGGTAGCGTACTACTACACGAATTCAGCCGTAGCTGGTATTAGATGTTTACGATACTTATTTCGCACCCGAGGCTCTGACACACATGAGATTTGCTTTCATGTGTTTTCACAAAGCTTGTTTATGCTTTGATAGCTACTTGTGCCTGGGGGTGGGGGTGGGGGATCGAGTTTTATTTCTCTGATTCAATAGAGATGTACAGTATGTAGGGCTGCAACTAACTAACTATCATTCATTTGAATCGATAATTTTGTTGATTTTATTTTTTATTAAGAGTGTAGTTGGGTTAGTTTTTGTTTAGCACTTATCGATCGAATACTACTCCAGGTATAACCCAGCTTGGTTAAGTAACAAGTAAAAAACAGTGTGTTTTGATGAGGAAATTATGAGGTGTTTTATCACACGATCACGTAAGGGCGATCCTCTACCCCCTTTTGGGTTCCAAGATCGCGGTGCATCCAAGCTACATTATGTTCTGTAATAGTTCGGGAAAGAAGATTCTTAATACATATGGAGCAAAGAAAGTTTTTATTGTTCGATTTTGAATGGGTGTGAATTTGATGGGGTGTAGTGGTTAGCACTGTCGCCTTACACCTCCAGGGTCCGGGTTTGATTCCTGGCCCGGTTCGATTCCCGTCTCTGTGTGCATGGAGTTTGCATGTTCTCCCCGTGCTTGATGGGTTTCCTCCGGGTACTTCCTCCAACAGTCCAAAGATGTGTAGGTTAAGTTAATTGGCGGTCCCAAATTGGCCGTAGTGTGTGTGTGTGTGTGTGTGTGTGTGTGTGCGTGTGTGTGCGCCCTGCAATGGATTAGCACCTTGTCCAGGGTGTACCCCGCCTTGTGCCCTAGGTCTCCTGGGATAGGCTCCTGAATACAAGATTAAGTGGTATAGATGAGGAGTGAATGAGTGAGAGTGAATTTGATGGTT
>QMIH01000163.1:267033-346682 GCA_003987875.1 Clarias batrachus
TAACACACATCCGACACTCTTCAGTACTCTGTGACACACATCCGGCACCCTGCAATTAACACACATCTGACACTCTTCAGTACACACATTCTGTAACACACATTCTGCACAGTTTGGTACACTGCAACACACATCTAATACCCTCCGGTACACAGTGTACACCGTAACACACATCCGGCGACCAGTGGTACACCGGTAGCGCACATCTGGCGGACAGTGGTACACCGTAACGCACATCCGGCAACCTTCGGTACACCAGAACACTCTTACGGCGACCTTTGGTACACCGTAACGGTCTTTCTGTGACCTTCGGTACACAGTATAATGCATATCCGGCGACCTTTGGTACACAGTGTAATGCAGATCTGGCGCCCTTCCGTGCATTGTGTAACGCAGATCTGCCGCCCTTGCATGCACCATGTAACGCAGATCCGCCGCCCTTCAGCATACACTATAACGCAGATCCGCCGCCGGTCGGTATACACTATAACGCAGATCCGGTGACCTTTGGTACATCGTGTAACACACATCCGGCGCCGTTCAGTACACTGAACCACACATCCGGCGACCTTCGGTACACAGTGTAACACACATCTGGCGCCCTTCGATAGATGTGTAACGCACATCCGGTGCGCTTAGGTACACAGTGTAAAGCAGATCCAGCGCCGTTTACTACACAGTGTAACCGATCCGGCGCCCTTTGGTACACCGCAACACACATCCGGCACCCTTCGCCCCTTTTGGCTCCTTTCGGTATACAGTGTGACGCAGATCTGGCACCCTTCGGTACACGTTGTGGCACAGATCCATCGACCTTCAGTACACAGTGTGACACGCATCCGGCGACCTTTGGTACACAATGTTGCGCACATCTTTCAGTGCACAGTGTTAATGCAGATCTGGCACCCTTTGGTACACAGTGTAACTCAGATCCGGTGCCCTTCCATGCACTGTGTGACGGAGATCCGGCGCCCTTCAGTGCACCGTGTAAGACAGATCCGGTGCCATTTGGTACACAGCAACACGCATCCGGCGACCTTCGGTACACAGTCACGCACATCCTTCGGTGCACCGTGTAACACAGATCTGCCGCCCTTTGGTACACAGTGTAACTCCGATCCGGCGCCCTTCGGTGCACAGTATAACCCTGATCCGGCGCCCTTCCGTGCACTGTGTAACTCAGATCCGGCGCCCTTCGATACACAGTGTAACGCAGATCCGGCACCCTTTGGTGCACCGTGTAATGCAGATCCGCCGTCCTTCGGTACACTGCGTAACGGTCATCCAACACTCGCGTAAAGCACATTCTTCGGTACACAGTGTAACAGTCCAACACCCTTATGTACACCTTCAGTACACTGTAACAAATTTGACACCCGTCTCCTACATTGTACACTACTTGTAGTAGTGTACATTACTTCTACAACACACGTCCAGCACCTTGCAGTACACGGTAACACACATCCGACATCCGCACCCTGCAGTTAACAACCAGTTTTCAGTACACTGTATTACACACTAATTAAAAATAACATGCTGAATCACACGGTAACACAAAACATCAAAGTTTGTGATTAAGTGCAACTACAAACTGTATTCCACCAGAGGGCAGCATTGTTTTTTTTTCTAATGCATTTTCCTCCCCTCTCTCTCTCTCTCTCTCTCTCTCTCTTAGAGTTACTTGTTCCTGCTTTCCTCAGACTATGAGAGATCAGAATGGCGAGAGAGCATTCAGAAGCTCCAGAAGAAAGGTCCGAAAGACATGTGCACACACACACACACACACACACACACACACACACACGCACACACGCACACACGCACACACACACACACACACAGAAACTGCTTAAACAGTTGCACAGAGTAATTATAGAGAGAGGATGCACACACAGACGCACACAGATACGCACATTACTGTGGAGTGTGTGAATAATTCTAGCCTTCTTTGTGATTGCAGATCTCCAGACTTGTGTGTTGAGTTCACTGGAGCTTCAGGTCCTCACCAGCTCCTGCTTCAAGCTGCGCACTGTCCATAACATTCCTGTCACAACTAATAAAGATGGTAACATATATACACACACACACACACACACACACACACACACACACACACACACACACACACACACACAAACACTTCTATGCATACACAGTGATGCAAACCAAGGCTTGTAATTCTGGTGACTCATGTAGCTTACGGTTTTTTGACAATTCTATCGGGGTTTGTCCCAGTTCAGAGTCCAAAGCTGTGCTCTGCTCCAGATATAAAAAAAATAATAAAAAAGCTGGCCTAATACACAGGCACAGACTCATACCTTCCTTCCCAGGAGTAGAGAAATACCAGAATTCAGGTTAGCACCTGGTTCCAATCCACTGATAACCTCTGCCTCGTTCTCGTCTCACTCTTATTCCTCAACTCTCCGCTGAGCCTGTGAGCAGAGAGCTCGCTTTTCTTGTTTATTTTCCTGCCCGTTTGGATCCGGCTGGCATTAAAGCCATCTGTCAGACCAGCAGAGAGATCTCAGATCTGCTGAGCCGAACACGGCAATGCACTGTGGGAGAAAAGATTATTTCTGTGAATGAAACCGTTTCTCAGACGTGCATTTAAAGAGTTCAGATTATGTTCAACTTTAAATTTTTATTTAACTTAAACTAAGGGTATAACGTAATGAAAGATGCACTCGTCGCCCTGGTTGTTTGATGGAAGCTCATTAAATGAGTGAAAATAGGAATTATAACCTTGCTAATGTCTTGAGAGTTTAAGGAATAAGCAATAAACCACCCTGTCTGATGGAGTGGAGTGATCTGTCGAGTTACTGTTTATTACTTTTCTATGAAGGCATGTGTTTAATCTCTGACACCGGAGACTCCTTCCAAAAGGTGTTGAATAAACAGCTGCTCACCTAATCAACACGCACACATTTACTGTATAAAAGCCTTCATGTCGGATGTTAGCTGGACGTCGCGCATGTTGTTACTATGGAGCTCCGATCTCATGAAAGCGAGCACATGCTGTCCAGTGGTGTTTGAGAATTCAGCAACGATTATTAGTGTGGTTCTGTAAGCTTCTATAGTATTGCATTGCTTGTTTAAATCGTCACTCTGAGTCCTGTAGCATGCTAATAGGAGCGCTGTGTGTAGACGTGTCATGTAAACATGTCAGCGGAGGTCTCGGAGGTCTTTGCTACAAGACGTGTCTGTTTAATGTTCAAGGTGAAACACCAGGGAGATCATGCATTCCGACATGCCTCGTTTCACTCCTGTTCTAAATGCACCATTTCAGTGTCTGTAGCTTTTAACATGACTGGGGGCTACGTCTCTTGGTCGAAATATATTTATCTAACCAATCAGAATGCAAGAAATGGGTATTAAAATGCCAGAAAGTTGAACCAGAGGAGGTACAATGCCTCACACACACACACACACACACACACTCCTGGTTCTGAAAAATCTCTGAGTCTAATGTGGAGGTACCAAAATGTGCAGTTCTTTAAATGACCACTAGGTCTGAAAGTGAGTCAGTCCCCACAGATGTTACAATATCCAACTTTACAACAGAAATAAACACCTTTGCAGCCTGGTACAAGAAAACGGTTTCTGGCTGCATATCTAAATTTTCTGTTCATGACAACTGTACAGAAGTGATTTAAAAAAATAAATAAATTATGCAGCTCATCAGTGATAATTATATTAAGCCATAAAATTTTGCATAATTAGGGGTGTGGCTGATTTGAGTGACAGCTGAATTGCTAGTGTCAAACCGCTAGCTCTCTGCTACACATCACTTTCGCTAACCAGCTTAGTGGAGCATTTGTCGTTAGCATACGGTATAAATTAACGTTTAGCATTTTAGCGATAAATTAAAGCTTAACTAAGCTAGCTTGCGGTAACTGATGCTGACTGCGCGAGTGCCTGTAGTTGAGCTTCAGGGCCGCTCTTTAGACATGCTGTTGATGACATCGCATAGGGTTTGTCCGGTTCTTATACCGTCTCTGCTTCTTATCTGTAATGATGTCATGTCTGGCAGGAAGTTTGAATGGTATGCTCTAGTACATGTATGGACAGAAATAGAAAAACAACTAGGAGGCATTTTGTTTTTTTTGCAAGATGCTTGAGAATCATGTAAATGTCCAGTAAAGATCAAAAGTGAATTTTGCATTACCTCTGTGCTTGGACGTATGTCTCGTATATAACCAGTCCGTATTTCATTGGCGTACAGATTGACTTTAAATTAGTTTTGTCGATCAAAATGCTGAGTTGCAGTGAAAAGGAGTTCTGCTTATCAAACACGCTGTCGTGCTTTGCTTGAAACAAATAACAAAACCACAAAGACTTTCCAGTTTAGTCTGAGCCAGACTGGCTGGACCAGCTGTGATTATGGAGAGCTGGTGCTGAACATGCAGATGAGTTCATGGTTTCTGGCGTTGTATGTATGTATGTGTATATATATATATATATATATGATGCGCCCGTATGACTGAGCGTCTGCTGTTAATCGCGCTGTATAACATTTTATTGGCCTGTTAAGGAGCCACAAGCTTTGAACAGACTTGCAAAAAAGTTTGTTTACACAGCTTGTTAAAACTCCGTGTTCTTGTGATGCCCCCTGGTGGTGAGCTGAAGTATATATTAAGGTTTCGGTCTGCGAATATAGAAGGTGGTTAATAAAAAAAGGTAGTTATTTTATACGATAGCTACAACATAACTGGGTGTCGTCTACGACAGCGACAACTTTTTAACTGGCCGTCGACATTTGTAATATCTGTGGAATATGATAAGCCGTTGTAAACTGCCAACTATTGTTTCTTTCTTTTTCTTTTTGCTGAAGAGCGAGTAGGGACAAGGTAAAATAAAAACCAGCTGGTGCTGGAATGCAAGAAGGAAATTTCAGCCAAGGGTCATAGTTTGAGTCTTTAGTGTCAACTGAGACTTTTCAGACTGGAAGAAGAAGAGGAGAGGTGAGCGATGGAGCATTCGAGCCCGGCTGCAACGCTCACAGAAATATTTCAAACGTTTTTAGGACATGGAGGAGTGTGTGTGTGTGTGTGTGTGTGTGTGTGTGTGTGTGTGTGTGTGTGTGTGTTGCATTAAAGAGGATTAGCTGTGTGGGTTCTGGTTTCCTCTCCTCAATGCTGTATTTGCATGAGGGACACTGTTGGAGATCTTCAAGTATACACACCTGCGCGCACACACACACACACACACACACACACACACACACACACACACACACAAACCAGCATTTATTTTGCAGGATTTGCTTACTCTCTCTCTCTCTCTTTTCTTCCATCTCACACACATGTAGACATATACAAAGATCTTTTTCTGTTTACTTCCTCGCATAACACTTTGATAGATCTGTGTGAAGACCTGAACCAACTGAAACCTGAACATTGCCACTCACTGCACTCTAAGACTTTAAATGGGTAATACACTTGTAGAAAGTCTTAAAAATATTGCCCTGAATTCATCCGAATGTGATCATTGCATGTTTTTTTTCAGTAGCTACATCACAATAAACAATATTTAAATGAAACATTTTTCAAGTAGGAACAAATGCAAGGGATTTCCTTTGAATAAGATGAAAAAAGCGAAACGACTTCCACTCGTTCCATGTTTGAATCAATAAATGGAACGTTGAAATGTTCTGAGCTGACGCCATGCGCTCGACTCGTGATTGAGCAGAACATGGGTCATGAGGTCAGGGGTCGCTCAGTGGTTGAGGCATTGGACTACGGTTCGGAAGGTCCCAGGTTCAAATCCCATGACCACCAAGTTGCCACTATTGGGACCTTGAGTTGAGGCCCTTAACCCCCAACTGCTCAGATGTTTAAGAGATAAAAGAGTTTTTTTAAGAGAAGAAAAAAATCTATTCAATTATACAGTACATCTTGAATCATGATAATTCTAAAAAAATGAAATAGAAATGGTAAAAAACGGTATCGTGATGATACTGCATTGTCTAGTCCCCTGTGATTCCCATCTGTACAACATACAGTAAGGAGTTGGAAGTTCGAATTGAAGGGCCGTTTTCTTTCACTGTTCCCCGTCAGATATTGGAAATTCCATATAAGCCATAATCAAATGCAGGATTAGTTCCAATTTATTGTTTGATGCTTAGCAATGCAAGAAAATCTGTCCTCATGACTTCATCTTATTCTGTTTTATGATCTCTCATTAAATATTTATTGTGTGGAGACATTAGGGAGAAAACTAAAGCTTGGACGAAAGGAAGAAAGGAAAGAAGGAAGTATCAGCGAGACCAGCTAATCTGCTAAACAGTTCACACCCAAAATCATTACATTTTTTTTTTAATGACACAGGTGGTAGTCCTGATCCTATAAGGTTTAGTCACAGTAGTGTCCCTTGTTTCACCCTTATGCAAAACCGGTACCTTTTAAACGTGCGCTTGGGTTGTAAGTCACTCAGCGCTGCTGTAGTCTCCATGATGTTTCATTTTATTCTAACAAATACAATCGAAGTTGGGATCGTGGTGTCATTTCTGTGTGAAAGAGAAGCAAATGCTTCCAGATGTGCCGTTATTGGAAACCAATCAACCCTCGGGCGCTAACAGTGACTCCTCTACTTGTTGGGCCGTATCACCAAACCCCACCGCTGATTATTTTCCCACAACACAACACACTCACTCGTCCTCATGTAACTGCCGGCGAACATATTTAATCCCTGAAAGACAGCCGACTGGAGTTTCTCACTCACTTCTCCCGTTCGACACTGACAGCGACGGTCCTGCGTTCCTGATGTGTGTGTGTGTCTGGATGGACGCCATGTGGAAGTGGAATACAAATGGAGGAACATGTGCTTGGAAGATGAATGAAGCTGGGTAGAGAAAGTATCTGTATCGTCTCACTAACGCGCTTTTAATATCGTTTGTTTCAGATGAAGAATCTTCCGGCCTGTACGGCTTCCTGCACGTCATCGTCCATTCTGCCACAGGTTTCAAAGAGTCAGCCAGTAAGTACTGTGTGTGTGTGTTTACTCGTACAGTTAACTGCATTATTTCATTATCCACAGGATAAGTACAAATAATTTACAGCATCTGTTTGGGAGGATTGTATTTCTTGTTCCTTAGGAGCACAAACCTGGTTCTTGCACATAAATGTGATTAGCAGAAGATCACGGAGTGCCAGAGAGAGAGAGACCTTTTCACATACGTACAGCACTGATATACACTCACCTAAAGGATTATTAGGAACACCATACTAATACGGTGTTTGACCCACTTTCGCCTTCAGAACTGCCTTAATTCTACGTGGCATTGATTCAACAAGGTGCTGAAAGCATTCTTTAGAACCGTTGGCCCATATTGATAGGATAGCATCCTGCAGT
The DNA here is from genome assembly GCA_003987875.1 of Clarias batrachus. Classification (NCBI taxonomy): domain Eukaryota; kingdom Metazoa; phylum Chordata; class Actinopteri; order Siluriformes; family Clariidae; genus Clarias; species Clarias batrachus. The sequence continues at coordinate 274,384 of QMIH01000163.1, forward strand.
TGATGGAGATTTGTAGGATGTTCTCATTGACTCATGGACTCACCGTCATGTTCAAGAAACCAATTTGAAATGATCCGAGCTTTGTGACATGGTGCATTATCCTGCTGGAAGTAGCCATCAGAGGATGGGGACATGGTGGTCATAAAGGGATGGACATAAAACAATGCTCAGGTAGGCCGTGGCAATTAAACGATGCCCAATTGGCACTAAGGGGCCTAAAGTGTGCCAAGAAAAGATCCCCCACACCATTACACCAACACCACCAGCCTGCACAGTGGTAACAAGGCATGATGGATCCATGTTCTCATTCTGTTTACGCCAAAATCTGACTCTACCATTTGAATGTCTCAACAGAAATCGAGACTCATCAGACCAAACAACATTTTTCTAGTCTTCAACTGTCCAATTTTGGTGAGCTCGTGCAAATTGTAGCCTCTTTTTCCTATTTGTAGTGGAGATGAGTGGTACCCGGTGGGGTCTTCTGCTGTTGTAGCCCATCCGCCTCAAGGTTGTGTGTGTTGTGGCTTCACAAATGCTTTGCTTGTAACGAGTGGTTATTTCAGTCAAAGTTGCTCTTCTATCAGCTTGAATCAGTCGGCCCATACTCCTCTGACCTCTAGCATCAACAAGGCGTTTTCGCCCACAGGACTGCCGCATACTGGATGTTCTTCCCTTTTCACACCATTCTTTGTAAACCCTAGAAATGGTTGTGTGTGAAAATCCCAGTAACTGAGCGGCCCATCTGGCACCAACAACCATGCCACGCTCAAAATTGCTTAAATCACCTTTCTGTCCCATTCTGACATTCAGTTTGGAGTTCAGCAGCTTGTCTTGACCAGGACCACACCCCTAAATGCATTGAAGCAACTGCCATGTGATTGGTTGATTAGATAATTGCATTAATGAGAAATTGAACAGGTGTTCCTAATAATCCTTTAGGTGAGTGTAGTTCAGCTCAGGTGTCAGCTGCCTGACTGGACGAGAGGCAAACAGCAAATATACATTAAATGCAGACAAGTAGACAGATATGTGGACAGGCTGCTAAAGAGATCTCTAAATATATTAGGTTTGTGAAAGGCCATATATATAACAGATAACAGATACAGTGATGGGACATAAAGATGGAAGTTGGACAGGTGGATGGGTAGGGGCGGGTAGGTAGATGGACAGATAGACAGGTAGAGGCGGGTGGATGGATGGACATACAGTATAGATGGGTAGGAGTGGGTGTGTGTATGGACAGTTAGACAGGTAGGGGCGAGTGTGTATATGGGTGGTCAGTTAGACAAGTTATGGGCCAGTGTGTATGGACAGTTAGACAGGTAGGGGCGGGTGCGTTTATGGACAGGTAGGCAGGTTATTGGCATGGACAGTTTTACGGGTAGGTAAATGACCAGATAGACCGGTAGGGGTAGATAAACAGATGGCCAAATAGAGGGACAGATTAATTGGGCGGTTAGGTAGATGGACAGGCAGAAGCAGGTCTGTAGATAGACAAGTAAGAGAAGACTGTTAGATGGACAAATAAACAGGTACACACAGACAGGTAGATAAACAGACAGATAGGCAGGTATTGGCGTGTAGGTACGGTAGATGGACAAATGGACAGGCAGGTGGCAAACACATAAATGCATCGTCTGTTGGGTAAAAGGGCAAATGTATAACTGGACAGATGAACAGAAACACACCTAGACAGCTAGGAGCTAAATGGCGGGGAGATGGACAGACTGACCGATAGAAGGTAGATGGACAGATGGGTGGAGAGATGCAACATAAAGCTGAATATTAAAATCAGTAAAAAAATTTTTTAAAAAAGACAATGGAATGAACAAAACTAAATATCTACAAGTACATTATTGCATCTTAATACCTAAATGAGCTCTTTTGATATTTAATGCACGTTTATTTCTGTAGCTGAGGTCAGTTTACCCATCACTCAGCCTGACACACCGCCGTGACACACGACTAATTCATTTCCTTTCAATATCCAGAACGGTGTTGCATATGGTGTGTTGATGTGAATTAGCATAGCTTTTATAGCATTAGCAGTAGCATATGGCAGCCTCCCACTGTAGATTAGATTGTGTGATAACAATCGGGCATCTGTTTTTAAGTGGTACAGACGAGCCTAGCGCAGTGCCGCGCAGATAAAGAGGTCCTCTCGGTTCTCTCAGAACGTCCTGCTTGCACTAACAACTACACTGACAGCTCTCAAAAGAGGCATTGTGTGTGTGTGTATGTGTGTGTGTGCATCTCGCATCTGTTGCTTTTCTTTGTCCCCCCCAGCTTGGCGTGTGGTTTACATTCATCATTGATTTGCCTCAGCGTATGAGAACATGCTGCCTGCTAGTACGCGTTGCAAAACAATGAGAGAGAGAGTGCACTCATTTAATGGATTGTATTATAACATGTAAATATCATTATATATAAAATGTAAAAGATGTACTGAAACCTCTTGGTTTCCAGCTAGCTCATTAAGAAAGTCGTTATTTCCCGCATGTCTGTCGCTCCTCAGTCGCAAGCTCAAACCCAGGCTTCATGCAGCAGCCATCACAAAGTGACCACAAGCATTTTACCCTCCAGCAGTCGCACATCTGTGAGCAAACATAACAAAACCCCGAACCTGGTTCTGCTTATTTTCCTCTCTCTCTCTTCCCTCTTAGAAACAATCGCTTGTGTTTTGTAAAACGAGCTTTTGTGTACAACACCAGCAAGTCAAGCTTGGGATTTTTTTCCCCCCTCGTTTCCAAAGCAGTGACACACTGCGCTAGATGACATTTTTTTATTAGAATTTTTTTTTTACAAGCATAAATGTAACTCTAGCCGTCACTTTCAACACGTGCACTGTTTTTTTTTTTTTTTTTTTGAAGCTCGGACCCCTGCTGTGCTTCATTTTTCATTCATGCTGCTCTAAGCTTCTTGGCCGTCTTAACCAACCTTCATTTACTGTATTTCTGTGAAATAGACGTGCTGGATGTTGTTTATACAATATACATGACAAGAAGTGAAAAAAGTTTGATTTAATATACAGTCAGTCCTACAAGAGACTGTATCTGTGTTTGATATTCAAAATCATGCGTAAAGTTGAACTTGACATCAATGAAAGTGATTCTGATTGTTGTCGTACCTTCAGCTGTTGGTGTTAAGGGGTTGCCGCAGGGGACCACATGCTTAAATTGGGGCAGGTTTTTACCGTCAAGTGCACTACCTGACGTGAGCCTACCATGTTTATCCCAGCTTGGATGCATCCAGTGGCTCACCACTGGCTGGAAATCGAACCCGGACCTTAAGCACAGCGGGTCTGAAGCCCCTAATGATAGAACCACACCAGATTGTCAGCTCTTCATGGTTGCTCCTGTAGATCTTTACACAAAGGGAGTTAATAAAATGTCTGCGATCTCTTTTTGCTGAAAGATGCCAAACTTGAAGAGGATATATGAGGATGAGAGGATTATTTCAATCAACCTTTAGAAAAGAAATACCAATTACAAATAATACAGTTTGTCCATGGGTCAACAAACTTCCATATTCCCTCATTAAAAATATTTGGGGCTAGGCAGTAGTAAAGCGCTCGCTCTATCATCCGGAGATCGCGAGTTCGATTGCCGGGTGGTGCTGTAACCTCTCGCAGCCAGAGGTCTAGAGAGAGCTGATTGGCCGAGCTCTCTCAGAGGGGAGGGATGAGAGGTACTTAGCGCTCCCACATTAATCACAGCTCTACAATCAGCCAATCAGGGGCGTCTGTGAGCTCACGCAAGCGGAGGGAGCGGATAGCGCTGTCTTGCGAATGTGTTACGCCGCCCCCGACGGTGCGTGAGCGAGCAGTTCGAAAAGATGCGGTCGGCTGGTGTCACGTGGTTCGGAGGAAACACGTGATAGTCTTCGGCCCTCCCGACTGAGTGGTAGTAGTAGCCTTAATGCGGGAGCGCCCCCTAGTGACTGGGAGGAATTGGACACGACTAAATTGGACACCACCCCCCAAAAAAATGTTTTAGGCTGAGCTGAGAGCCATGAATGCGCTGCTGTCTTCAATTCTTCATCAGAAGTGAATCTTCGTCCTTGTAGGCCTGCTTTCAGGGGACCAAACAAGTGAAAAAACAGGGTTTTAACAATGTGGGTCGCATTGGATATCAGTCCTCTGCATTTACTGATTTACTGATGTTTAGGCTTCAGCTCTCACTGTTGAACCTTTTTCCTGGTAACTGTTCCAATACTTCTGACCCCTGAGAATCCCAGACAACTGTAAGCATTGATGCATTTTCATGCTGATGGTTGAATGTTGAGCTTTTTCTCGGTTGGCGATTGAGGATGTTTCCGTTCCATACTCTGCCGTTTACTCTCAGGCTCGTAGTGATGAATCCATGTCTCGTCACCAGTAATGATTCTCTTTAAGAATCTTTGACCTTCTTGAAAGTATTAGTTTGTTTGCAGATATCCAAACGCCTCTGTTTACGCTCTTCCCCGAGTTGTTTCAGCGTCAGGTACACCCTCAGACCACAAAGAATTAATCACTGGTATTAGACCGAAGCATGCTGGTGCTTAATGGATGCTTCCTTTCTGCTGGGACCGGGGCAGGGGCAGTACTTAAGATAAATGGAGTTCTTTTTAAATGTCAAGGTCTCTTGGTACAAAGCCTGTGGGCCAGCGTCAAAAATATTGATGGTGAGCGGGAATTTCACCTTACAACGTCATATCAACTGAAAGCAAATTCATGGGCTTGTGTCTCCGTCATGGAACCAGCAAACCAGCGTAAGGACAGCTGCAGAGACGTATTCACAAAAAATACATTTAGTCTTAGATGAAACATTAAACATGGTCGGGTTTCTATCGTAATTTTTTTTTAAAGCTCTGTGTATTCAGCATGGTCTTTGGCTGGCTTGTTGTGTAGTTGAGAACTCTACACCTTTTGAGGGAACTAGAAGACTTGAGAGAGGTTAGAGGGGTTAATGTAGAGCAGCCTGTAATCCTCAGAAGGTTGTGTCAGAAGTGATGAGTTAGTAACTCTTGGTGGTTCATTAGCTGTCATGGAGGCTTAGGGAAATCAACCTCGTTGTGAACCTCGAATTCAAATTCACGTCCGACTCCGAAGTAACCGGATTAGCTCATTTATTATTAATATTTCATCATTTACATACATATCAGAGTCAAGTATGGTTAGTGGATCGACCGACGTGCTAGCTAACGCATAAAAGTTCCCAGGAGGGGCTGCCGATGGTGTTCAGAACACAAACCACATGGCTTCCAGGTCGAAGGCCGCACTGCAAAACAATCCATCATGAGGTCATTAAATGACACCGATAGTGAATCCGTCTAAACCCGATGTGAGCCGTTATTGGGATAGAGACGCAACGCAGGGAAATCGACAACGCTGTGCGGTTTGAACTGCAGCGTCAGCTCTGATGGAGTCGATCTCGTGCCTCCAAATTTCTTTTCCTGACATCGGCGCAGTGCGCGTGTTTACTGCATAAAAGCGTTCACTGGAATGCTAGGATCCAATTTTTTATCTGGTTGTCAGCAAGGCGCGCACTTCGATTATCTATTCATGTTACAGTAGCTGGCTTGTTATTTATTTATTGTCGTTTGGTGTTGTGGTATTGACCTGTCCTTGTGCTCGTCCTTACTGTGCAACTTTTGTTTATCCTTCTCAGATCTCTACTGCACACTCGAAGTAGATTCCTTTGGCTACTTTGTTAGCAAAGCGAAGACGCGCGTCTTCCGGGACACCACAGAACCCCACTGGAATGAGGTAAGCTTTTTTTTTTTCTTTCTATTTTTTCTTTTTTTTTTCTTTCCCACCTCATTCCCCCTCCACCGCCACCCATGTCCATCCAAATTCCTTGTAAGTTTTCATCCGTGTCTTTTAATACGGACAGGAATTCGAAATTGAGCTGGAGGGCTCACAGTGCCTGCGCATCCTGTGCTATGAGAAATGCTACGACAAGACTAAGCTCAACAAGGACGACAACGAGATCGTAGACAAGATCATGGGCAAGGGGCAAGTGCAGGTAGGAGGAACTGTCTGTAGTTCATCTATTCTTACGCACACACATGGCTAAGCTGATTATTTATTTCTGAGACTCCGTTATTATACGGTACATCACACCCTCACTTTTGCATCACAAGAATGGTATGTACTTATTATAAGATTTTAAATATATATTAGACATTTTTTGTTATCCAGGCCAAACAGTGCATCATGCACATGAATGAATGATCCTCGCTGCAACTGTGTTGTCATTATACATTGTGTTCACCCCGACTCTAAATTATTATTCCAACTGCGTTCCTCTTCGCCTCCTCTCGAATCTAGGGCAGCGTTTAAAGTGCCGGAAAGCGGGGCGAAGTTAATCGCGGCGCCGATTGTCTTGTTTGTGCTTCCTCCTGTCTCTGGGGAACACAGTCACGGTTTTCTCTCTGCTTCTGTACACTCTCGCCCAACCACAGTCACATGCTCCATAAACATCTTAAGGGGAGAAATGTGTTGCGCAGGTGTCTCGCTCTGGGAAATTAGTATAACGAGAAACTATTTTTACTCGACGTGCGAGTCTGAGGTCTGGAACATGGTGTTTAAATCAGGTTTAGCAGTAACAGTAACTCGATAAGTAACTGTATCTCATCTTCCAAAAAAATGAATACGGATGTGCTTTTGCATTCATTCATAAACCATGCCTGGGTTTTTAAGTCAAAAATTATCCGCACTCGGGTTATATTAAAACTTCTGTTGGCTACCGTCTTCCCAGTCACTGCTGTGCAGGTGTGAACGTGCAACATTAGTTTATTTGTAACTGCAGTGCGATCAAAAATGGACACCCGCACTTGGGGTCGACATGAAAGAAGAGCAGAGTTCAGTGATTCGTTTTTTTTTGTTGTTGTTGTTTTTTTAATGGTCCGAGCGTGTACCTGGTGCCAAACAACTTACAGAAAAGGAAAGGTGAACATTTCTTTAAGAGAATCGTTACCGGTGACGAGATATGGATCGATCACGAGGCTGAGAGTAAGCGGAAGAGTATGGAACGGAAACGTTCTCAATCGCCAACCGAGAACAAGTTCAAAAGTCAACCATCAGCTGGAAAATTCATCAACGCTTACAGTTTTCTGGGATTCTCAAGGGCCTGTATTGGAACAAGGTTCAGCAATCAACAGTGCTGGTTACAGCGAGACGCTCATGAGGTCTAAACTTCGGGTTAAACTCGTCGTTCTGATCTCGCATGACGATGTGCATCCGCGCACTCCTACCCACACTTTCGACACTCGGCAAACTTCATTTTGAGGTGTTAAAGCAGCCTCCTTATAGTCCTGATCTCTCTCCATTAGACTTTCACCTGTTTGGCCCCCTGAAAGCAGCCCTACGAGGATGAAGATTCACTTCTGATGAAGATGTGAAGACAGCGGTGCATATGTAACTTGCAGCTCAGCTTAAAACATGATTTAAAAATAATTTCTGGCACAGATTCAACTGTTTCCAAAGGGATGTCGGTATCGGGTATCAACGAGATTGGTGCGTTCCTACTAAACTAATGAGGAGGTTGTGTTTTTAAAGGAAAAGCTTAACAATGTTTCTTTGCCAAGAGGCTTAGCTTCCCTCTTATCACCTTTCTAGTACAGAGTTTCCTCTTCTTTTTCTTTTCCTCCCTTCCTACTCCACCCTACAGTTTGTTTCGTCTTTGGGTCTTTACTGTATGTGAATCAGGCGCTTCATTCACCAGAAAGTCACTCACTACGACAATAAAGGTTCTAGATTAGTGGTAAGACTGCAGTCTGCTTTACTGGAACATCTCGCTTTTAATACAGTCCTGGAGTTTAATAATTACGAGATCTTTCATCCATCACGTCCTCCTCCTGCATCCCTGGGCGACGTGGTGAAGATTTTGGGACTACATCAAGGACAGAAGTGCATGTCCGACTCGAACCTTGTGGAGTCTTTGGAACTAATCTCCGGTTTCTACGTCTATGCAGCTGCTCCGTGCAGAGATCTCGTTTTCGTGGATTCACAAGTATAATGATGGAGAAAGTTTATGGCTAAAATGTACTTAGATGGCTACCATGAGTGGGCTTGTTTGTCTATCTTTCCTTCATTCCTGATTGATCCTCATCCCTTCTCTTCCGCACTCTTTTCCTCACTGTGGTTTTGGCAGCGTCGTGTATACGACCATAAAATGAAAACAAGCAGGGAACATTGCTCTTGCAGGCAGCGGAGAGATATTTTCACCACATGTGGAGCTGGCATGGCCTGAAAGAAGGAAAATGCTGAAAGGATAGGATGTGCTGTTCCGAATAAGTTCTAAAACGCTGGGAACATTTGAGGTTCGGGCGACTGGAATAGTCTGTACTTGACACAAGGGAATGATATAAGGCAAAATACAAGAAGTCAGAATAGTTAGTCTTGCTAGTCAAAACTGTTTAATGAAAAACATAACATTTAACACTTTTTTACATTATCGATTCTATACCAGTGAATTGGTAACAGGGTCATGGGTAAACAAGGCTCACTTATGCTCATGGGGACCAAAAGCCACCCTATCAGGTCTGATCCCAGAGAAAAGCCAATGCACCAAAAATCACAGAAAAAATCAAGTCAGCTCTGGCCACCATAGAATGGCACCAGAACACCCAGTGCACCACAGTCTGCCACGCACAGGGCTCAGCAAGCAAAGAGCCAAAGACTCCAAACCATGCCTCCAAACACTGCAACTTCCAATCCGATTGATGGATATGATGCGCCGGACACACGAGTCTGATCCATGGAAGGCCCACCCCGTAACCCACATCGCCCAAATATTTCACCCCCAATATACAGCACACCCCCAAAACGCTTGTGGAGTCACAGGTGGCACAAAGAAAACATACACAGTATGGAGATTAATGTTTTGCACTGACTATCAGGCATACTGTTCATCAGGGTAATGGCTGATGGGTGTATAGAGGATGTAGGATCATCCTGCTACCGGCATTGTAGACTTCTTAGTGTTCGACCAAATACAACAGAAGGAATGGCACAGTAGTAAAAAGATGACATTGACCCAGTGCTAGAACAGAAAAGTAAGTTAAGTAGATTTATGAAGCCAAAAGGATGGGAGAACCAGTTGCAAAAAAGCCAGTGGACCAAGACAAAGGTTGCTTCAAACCAATGGTGCCACAGAAAGTTTGGTTTATCTCAATAGTGCAGCAGAAAGGTTGAATCAGTGGTGCAGCAAGCGCAAAAGCATAGCCCATTGGTGCTTCAAAAACGTTTGGTTCATTCAAGTTGGTTTGACCCAAAGACAAATGTTTGTTTAATTGTAAACAATGAATCTACTCTAACAAATGGTAAAATCCAACATCATTCACTGATGGCAGTTTTTGCTTCCTTATATAATGCAAAATAATCAAACAAAACCCAGCATGGAGTGCGTGAGCAGATATAACCACTATTGAAATATACATGTACTGCAAAAAGTCATCAGAGAAGTTAAAGGTAGTCGGAGTGTGCAATAACTTGACCTTTATTCTAACCACCCAGGAAGAGGTAATGTCATCGAACTACATAATATAATAAATGCACAGGCATGGACAAGTGACCATCACATATGCCTGTTTTTCCCATATTGAAGCGGAATAACGTGACTACCTTGCAGCAGCAAAGATTCCAGTGCTGACAGAGCTGCTGTTTTCTTAACTGGTCAGGCCAAGATGGAAAGACCCAAGATTTTCCCTTCGGTCTCCTGAGGGTTCCACATTTATTGACCGAGTCTGTGGCTTCAGCATCTAAAAAGGCCTTAAATGGTCACGTCTCTATTTAAAGCCTTCTAAAGGTTTGCGTAACCTTATATTTCTTAAACGGGAAAAGTTTAGATTAAGTTTATTGTTCATGCAGTGGGATGTTACAAGCTTTGTTGTCCTGAAAGGTACTAGAAGATTAAGTAGTATTAAATTGAATTGAATAAAAGAGAATTTCGTCCATTTCTTTGCACTTTCTGGCTGAATAAGACATGCCTCACGCATTTGTTTTGTTTTGTTTTGGCTTGGTCTGTTTTTGCTAGCCTTGTTTTTTTTGCATGCCCCAGAGTTCACCTTTTAACCCTGTGGACCACCATGATAATTAGAGGTCAAATAGCTACTAATGTGGTCCATGAGCTGCTTCTTTCAGTCTAACAGAGACCCTAATGGCACTTATAAGCGAGTTCAAGGGAAGCAACAGAAAGCAAATCAATGGCTGTTCAATGTCCATGTCCAACATGTCCATCTGTGTACATTTTGTCAAAATCTCTTTATATTTTTCAACAGTGTGCTATGAGAGAGTGGTTTTAGAGAAACACTTCCCATTCAAGGTTTTTACTTGATCAGAAAATCTATTACTACCGTAATAAATACATAATATATGACTTCTTCATACATGTTTGCCTAAAGGTGAAGTCACTAGGGTTGTGCAACTTCGCAGTTGTTGAACCTAGCACATGAATTATGGGAAATACAAACGTTGTCACTAGCTATAATTTCACTTGTAATCCAGCAGGACCTTATCCTTGCTCTCCTTTACTGTTCCCTCATGGGAGCTCATGCACTATTTCAGTCTTTAGGGTTCTCCCTTTCTTTGCCTTATCTGTAGTCACTTTTTTTAGATCAGGGTTCTTCTTTTAGATCTTTTTGTGCTGTTTGCCACTGGTAAATTTGACTGGTGGGAGTTTTTATCTGAGCTTGAGAAGGGAAAAAAAAAAAGTTCTCAGCTGGCTGAAAGTAGTCTCCCATGCTTGCACATTTGCCTAAATAATAAGTTGGTCACAGATTTATCCAGGAAAAAGAGTGGTCCCAGAACTGCACCCTGGGGAACGCCAGTAGCAGAAATGAAACTGAAACGCTGTAGGCTACATGGTAGGATTGAGCCTGGAGATACGTACAAGTGCACCTTTTGATATGTGATTAGTCGAAATAGAAAAATCAAATACTGTTGATGGGTCAAAAACGTTTATACTGTATATGAGGAAAGACCGAGAGAATCCATATATTGGGCATGTAATAGAAGTGCCTGAATCTCACTGCAACCCTTCTTATGGTAAATAAGTCTGAGCTGGTGCAATACGGTGACTCGTCTAATACAGTATAGATCGTTTCTCTCTGAACCCACACTGACACTGTCTTTAAAATCATGCAAATACTTTACAAATACCACGTGTATTAAGTTAGCAAAATGGGGTAATTTGATTATAATCCTGAATGTTTTGTGCATGAGTATGCACAGTCTCACAATCAAGTTGTGTTATCACAGAGAGCATTTATGGTAGTAAAAAAAGTAATTCGATCCCAGGATCAGGACCGTGACGCACTCTAGACCTCCCTCTGCTCAACATACAAAAATGCAATTACCTCAAAGTACGATATATTGCACATTCCTGTAGTAGTATCAACAGTTCGACTTGCTTCTCTGTTGTTGTGTCTGTGTAGTTTTAGCACCCACGTTCGCTATATCTCAGACTGTATAGCACCCACGTTCCCTATACAGTCTGTAACCAGATGTACAGTGCTTAAAGCCAGTAATCAATTCACACCACTTTATATTTGCTTTCTATAAAGGGTCCTTCATGCAGTAATGGCTTGATACGGTAATTCACGTCTGTGTGTGAGTGTGTATGAAGCTGCTTGACAGTGGAATATGGCCCCTAAGGGGAATAATATGTTACGCCATAAATCATCCCCCCGAGTCCATCATGTTGTTTTGCAATATGTCATGTGACCTTTTTTCAGTCAGGCGCCATCAGGGGATTTGGTAGACAAAGCCAGGCCTGTCAGACCTGACAGATGGGGTTGTTGGGGTGCACACACACCCATATGCACATTGCCCTCGGACACACGCGAATTTGGCCCTGGGGAAAACTCTTGCTAATTGGCGGCGAATGAATTATCTTCCATGTAAATGATACAAGATGATGTGTTAGATGAGAAGCTAAAATCTAAATTAAATAAGCAATTTGCCATCGGAGGTTTTGATTTAAGGTATTGTATACATCAACAGTGTGGAGAAAAATTTACCCCACCCCACCTCACCCCACCCCTAATCACCACCATTCACAAATCAAAGTGCTTCCACCAAGATCTCAGCTGGCTGTCTCCCATTCTTTCACATTTAGGCATTTGGCTAAATACTGCGTTGTCCAAAGATGTATTCAGTAAACAATTACCTTCCAAGACCCTGTGACGTGACCAGGTGGAGAAATGGACTAGTTGAAGTTGTAGAAGTCATGAGATCCAAGTTTTTCTCCAGTTATTTTGTGCGTAGGAATAAGTGTGGCCCCAGAACTGCGCCCTGGGGAATACCAATAGCAGAAATGAAACCGAAACGTTTTAGGCTACAGTACATGGTAGGATTGAAACTGGAGAGAAGTACGTCCTGATATCTGAGTAGAGTGGAAAGAAGATCTCACAATTGACTGTAAAAAAAAAAAAAATATATGAAGCAAATAGGAAGAACAAATATAGGTAAGAAAAATAAGAGATATAAGCAGTGTCTGAATGATGCTTTAACACAATTTATGGTAAATGGGTCTGAAAACTCCTGCCAATTGGTGGCGAATGAATTATATCTTCCATGTAAATGATGCGAGATGCTAAAATCAAGGTATTGTATTCTGACAAGTCCAACACGATCTTTCACCATGATGCCCCGGCACCATCTATATTCTTCTTCATACCCGAGCTCACAGAAACCTATTTGTAGCCAATTTCCCTATGATCGACCAATAGATATGATTATTTATGGTATGCTAAGCAGCAAGCAAGCCGATTTCGCTACTTTTAGCATCGATCTTATTCTCATTAGATATGTTCCACAACAATTACCATAAACCAAATCTAAAAACACCCTAAATACACTTTAATCTTGTCCATCACTCCCAGTCCACTTTATTTTAGTACGGTACATTCTTTATGCCATAAATCTGTCTGTGATATGCCCTCCTCAACCTCCAGTTGAGAAATCCAGTGTGTTTCTGGAATATCTGGGTCGCATTTTAGTCAGGGTCCGAACGACGAAATGCCGGGATAAAATCCTGTCATTTAGCTCCATTTCCTGTGCACCGCTCATGCCAGCGGGATCTTTCTAAGACTGATTTTGGCTTCGGCATGTCATCACTTTATCCTTCTAATTCTTGTCAGGATGAACAATGCAACGGCAAGATGTTGCCTGTGTGTGAGGAGAAAGAAGGAACGAGAGAGAGAGAGAGAGAGAGGTGGTAGAGAAGGGGGTAGAGAGAGTATACACTGCAGTGTATGAGAACATGAAGAAGAAGAAAAAACAGATTTGATGATATCTGGGCTGGGATGGGTGGGACTAAAAAGTCATTGTCACAGATGGGGTCGAGTTATTCTCCTGATATTAGTCGTGTAGCGCCCCATCCGGTATTTATATAACGAATGAGCTCATGATCTAAATCATAGGTTTTTAACACCTCACTGGATGTCTTTTGTTTATGTGTTTAACACTCATGACAAGATAGGACTCTTCTGCTGAGTATGTCCCGATCGTAAAACGTTATTGTCCGAGTAATGCACAGGACAAGGTGAGGCGAGAGGAGGATTAAAGCATGGGGAACAAAGGAAGAGAGACTGAGCGCTGATGAGCGATGTGTCAGCGTGACAAGTTTATAAAAAGGAGGAGGTGCCATGCAGCCCCTCTTTACTCTTCACCTTTCCCCGTCTCTCTAAAGCCCTCTGGGAGACACACATGCGCATGCCATACACAACCCCCACTACACTAAACAAAGCATAGTCAAGACTCTTTTGTGTACTGAAGTGTTTCAGTGTAATGGCATCTCCAATAACGTTCAATTATTGACAGAATCAATCAGTTAATTTGACTTACAGATAATAAAAAGCATGTCTGTGTCTGTATTGTGGTGTGTGTACGTGTATGCATGCGCTGTCCTTAGTTCACCTGGGCGCTCCAGTCGCATGTAAAATGTCTTATCGCGGCATCTAAATAGATTTTTGTACTCCGAATATCAGCCAAACATTTCCTCGGCCTTTTAAAGAGCCAGCGTGAGAATTATTCCCCAGGGGGAAGTTTATACAGTAATGGCGTGGTAGGATAACCTATAGGTCATATAGACGAGACAGAGAGACGAAACCGAGTGTGTATACATATGCAAGAATGCTCACATTTCACGGTGTGTGCACATTTGGGCAGCAGACCCTGCTAAGAAATACCAAGAATGGTTGGCTCAGGAGAGACATGTTGAAGCCAGGGAGATTTCTTTTCTTTCTTTTTTTTTCCCCGCTTTCCATAAAATTGCACCACATTTTATTCTGAACCTGAGACCAGTGTGGTTGTGTGTGTGTGTGTGTGTGTGTGTGTGTGTGTGTGTGTGTGTGTGTGTGTGCATCAGTTTTGAGTGGAGATATTTGTCTTCTTTTGGCTTTTATTAAAAACCAGGAGTCACAAGGTTTCCTTTTGGTTACTAAGGTTACGGTGGGATTCGGAGCCAGGTGTAGCGCACCAATAATTAGCTTGAATTAATAATCGTCAGTGGAAGGTCCTGACACAACGATAGCATGACAAATGTATGTGTGTGTGTGTTTTGCGGGGAGGGGGGGCATTTCATTCTCGGTCTCGTCATCCGGGTTCCATAATTGAGATTGATTATGCTGGTGACCGTGCTGCTGGGATGTGTAAATCATTTTGTGTGTGTGTGTAGAATGTGGAAAGGAACGTGAGGTGAAAGGTGGTACTGTGTTAATACAGAAAAAGGGAGAGGGGGAAAAAATGGATGAAGAGAACAAAAAGACGGATTGAGACAAGAATCCTGGCGCAACGATATGTTCATGGTCCTACCCAGTGATCCTTCTTATCTCTTTCCACTGAGGACAAAGACACACACCTGGGAACGCTAGCTTTCCAATAAAATTTCATATAAATGATAGAGTGCAAGATTTCTTCTTAAAGACCGGCAGTCCTGCATTATTTTGTACCGATACCGGTTGTACAGTCTCAGTCTATGCGTCTTAAAGCAGCATACATGTCCTTTTTGTTTCTTTATTCTTCACGTCTCTCTCCCTCGCTATGCCACTGCACCCCCCCTGCCCACCCCTGCCCCCACAGGTACCTTGACCTTCCCTCCATTATGCCGCCTTAACAAAGCATAGTTCTCCTAACGCGGCTAACAGCGACTGAAAGCTAAACCATGTTAGCATGATGAATGACTCTAGCGTCACATAATTTTCCTCTGACTCACACCAGTTTGGACACACATACACACATGTACTGTTCTTCATATTAGCATCTACAAGCGATCATTTTTCCCTGCGTGATTCTCTTCCAACCAGTTTGAATTTAAGAAAACATGCACTAAAGTAAATACTCTCCTTAATTTCAATTTTACATACACAAAAAAAAAAGTCTGTAAGATTGCATGTTTTGCTTTGTAGGCGTCATACAGTAAATTCAGCACATATGGAAAGAGTCTCCGGTACCAGCATAAGGATTTGGTGCTTTCTGGTTAAACGATAACAGAAGCTAACTTATAACAATACATAAATGAACGTATGACGTGTGAGACTAAGCCACCTTTTTTTTTTAATTACTGTACAAGGCTATAAATGGATTAAAATACCCTTAACTGTTGTATTTCTTTCATAACCAGCTAGTTGATCGGCATAGATGCTGTTTTTGCATTGATTTATTTATTAATTGATGCAGCTGCTTGTGGTCTGCCTCAAGGCTCTGTTTTAGGGCCCGAACTGTTCTTTATGCATGTACCTGTCTTGTTGGTGATAATATACACGTTTTCATCAAATTCTTCTTGACAATCATGAAGCCCGGTGCTGAACTTGAACTGTTCGTGAATGAGCTTTGTGAAGGTCAAGTGTCAGTTAAAGGGCAAATGACGGCGAAAGCAGCCGAACAAAAGAAGCAGCACGGCGACAGAACGCTGCAGTGTGTTTAACTCGTACGTTTTTTTCTGTTTGTATCCGTCATGGCTTGCTTGAGTGTTGTTCAGGCGTGTGGGTGTGTGTTTATATTAATTTATATGAGATGAGGTGAAATGACAAACACTTTTGAAATCTGTATGTACACAATTGTGACTGGTGTTGCGAGACAGTTCAGACACACATACACACGCACTGCAATCGTTCACTCCAGTTTCACATCTCAGGTGTGAGCTCGAGCCCTGACCCTGTGAGTAGGTCTGTGATGTGAACCGTTAATTTAGCTGATGGTTATGCAGTAAAGAGACAGGTTTGCACCGAGATCGACTCTGAAAGGTACAGTAAGACCTCGCACTCGCAGGTTAAACCCGTAATGAAGTCGCTCACATGTCCTGAATCTCATGCTTACTTTACACTCCAGGGCCCGTATTCACAAAGCTTCTTAAGCCTAAAAGTTGCTCCCAGTGATGAAATTCTAAGAGCATTCTTAGAATTAGGACATTTTCTTAGAATTTCCCCTAAAACTTAGGAGTCATCTTAGTGAAGATGAAAATGATTCACGAAACAAAAACTTAAAAACAGCTCCTAAGGTAAAAATTAAGAGTTTCTATAGCAGAGAACAAAATGATCAGGAATAAGTTTCAAAAATTGAAGTGAGGGAAAAAAACTGAAGTGAGATTCAGGATAGAAGATCAAGAATAAATTTCAGAAATTGAAGATCAGGAGTGACATTGAGGACGGAAATATGATTGAGAAAATCAGAAGTGAAGAGCAGGATGAGGCTCAGGAGTGAAGACCAAAAGTGAGATTCAGCACTGAGGCTCAGGTATAGGCTTCAGTTTCTATTTCCTGAAACCTACACCTGATAATTACTCCTGATTATCTTCATTCCTGAAACTTATTCTTGATCTACGTTTCTGAATCTCACTTCTGGATCATTGGTCACATCTGTCCGTCTTTGTCTGTCTGGCAGTTTCAATCACTGAGCTCCCTCTGTCCCCACTTATTTGTATCAAATTCATTATTATTTTCTAAGGAAGAGAGCGATCCTGAGTTAGAGTCATCTTCTTTAATATAACTATTAAAGAAATGTAAAACAAACAAACAAAAAAATCCCATGTTTTTGTCACATCGCTCTCACGTTTACGCAGTTAAACTCTGACCTGCGACTTGAAAAACTTTCTGTAACAGGAATGACGGATGGTGTTGATTTTGATCCAAAAATAAGGAACGGAGCTGCTTGTGATTAATTGGCGTTTACACCCCCAGATTGTCACCTCGACATTTTCTTACTGTCGCGCTTCGTGTTGCGCTCCTCTCCCGACATGCTCTTCTTGTTAGCGCTGTTGCCACATCTAGAAAAGAATCTGGGTTCTTTCTGTCCTCATTAACTCCCAATTCTAGCTTTGGCACTCGCAGGATTGCTCGCCGGTGTCGTCTTACTTTTTCATCAGACTCCAGGAAAAGTCGTCCAAATGGGTCAGGACCCAAATACACTCAGGATATCTCTCGCGCTCAGATCTCTCAGCATCGCCCTGGCTAATCTAGAGCAGCACACGGAAGAGGATTGATGGGTGTGTGTGTGTGTGTGTGTGTGTGTTTAATTGAAGCTTTAGTCTCTTTTTTGGTATCGATACTGAATGTTCCAGGAACACAAACACACTGACGTCTCCGCTGAAAGAGTGTTATAGGATATTTCTGGGTCGTAGCATTCGGGTTTATTTTGGCCTGTTCTGCGACTCTCTGCTGTGAGGAGTGTGTGTGTGTGTGTGTGAGGGAGAGAGAGAGTGAAAGGGCAGATGAACAGACGGCCTGTGTGAGGGTCTGCGTGTGAATAATGGATGAGAACACGGCACTCGTGATAAGTCCTTACATTTCACCCTGCATCCCTCAGTGGATGATCTTGATGATGCGTGTTGTTCCTCTACAGTAATAGCGACTGGGAAGACCAGAAACGGGTTTCTAGGATGTGAGGAGAAGGAGGAGGAGTGTGTAGTGAAAGTTTTGCTCGTCCAAGTTCTCAGTCAATGTGGTTTCTTGTGTAATATTCACTTCAGAAAAGTGTGTTTGTCTGTGTAAGGCACTGTGCAAGTATATACACACACACACACACACTTCATCATAAATGATTTAAGATTTTGGTGCGTTTGTAGGCTGTTGGTAAAGTCAGTAGGCGTCCAGCAGGGCCTAGTCGTGGTGTGAAGAGGAAGGAATGAAAGAAGGCAAGAAAGGAAAGAAAGGCTGGGTTGAAAAAGAAAGCAAGCGTGGATGGATGATGAAATGAATGAGTGAAAGAAACAAAGATGGGCAGTAGAAAAAAACCTACAGGAATACAAAAAAAAGAACAAGAAAGGACAACAAAATGATTACAAATGTACAAACCGATTCAAGAAGGAAAATGATGGATGGATGAAAAAGAGGAAGAAAGAAACATTTAAGATGGATGGATGGATAGTAAATAAAGAAATAATGAATGAAAAACACAAATGAAGGGATGGACAGATGAAATAAAGAATGCAACAGAGGAAAAACAGGGTTCATGGATAGATGGAGGATGGGAAGAAGGAACGAAAGAAAAGTAAAGATGAATGGAAGCAAGAAATGTATAAAATAAATAAAAGATTAAGAATAATAAAATGTGGATGGATTCTTTACCCATGAAAATAGAGAGTGAAAGAAATGAAAGGTGGGTGAGTGGATAGAAAAAAAGAAAGGGTTAAAAACAATGATATAAAAAAAAGTGAAGGAAAGAAAGAAAGGAAAATATCAAAGCTGGATGAATGGATAGATGGATGCAGGGAGGGAAAATGTATGAATAATTAAAAACATGAATGAAAGGATGGATGAAATAAAACAATGGAACAAAGTAAGGGGAAGTGGATGGATGAATGGATGTGAAAGGAGAATAGAAAAAATGAAGGGAAGCGTGGATGAAAAAGGAAAAACAAGATGGTTGGACAAAAAAAAAGGAAAAGAAGGACTAGGAATGGATGGATGGGGGGGAAAGCAAATGAAAGAACGGATGAATGGGTTAAAGAAGGTGTAGCGCAGAAACAAAAGTGAGTAGAAGAAAGGATGAAAGAAAGAAGGAATGATGGAGAGAGATGGTAGAGAGAAGTATGACATCATGAAAAAAGTCAAACTAATGAAATAGAAGAGAGATGGATAGATGGGATAAGCCAGATATCTTAACAAGGTCATGATCATTATGTATTCCTGCCATCGTGCACACACACACACACATACACACAAACACACACACACACACACACACACAGACACACACACACACACACACACACACACACAGACACACACACACACACACACACAGACACACACACACACACACACACACAGACACACACACACACACACACACACGGAGTGTTTAAAGCTTGCAGGTTTAAAGATGGCAGGACCTTCAGACCCTCTCAATCGCTACCAGATGTTTGTTTCTGTTGTTTCTGCCACAGTGTCAGTGGTTCACTCCCTCAGGAGACCGAGACCGGAATGTTCTGCCTAGGTGGTGGCAGATTAGACGTGTGTGTGTGTGTGTGTGTGTGTGTGTGTGTGTGTGTGTGTAAGTTCTACTCATATTTTCTCCCAAATGTTGGCAGCAGATTAACAACCCAGAACAATGCATTTNTGTGTGTGTGTGTGTGTGTGTGTGTGTGTGTGTGTCTTTTTGTGTGTGTTTCTTTATGTGCACATGCTTGTAGAGAGCAAGCTCTCCTTCGCCATCGTAAGGTTGTTGCTAGGTGGTTGCTAAGGTGTAGTGGTGCAGTTCATGAGTGGTTGCTACCGCATTGCTGTGGTATCTCTGACGGTTGTTTCTTGGTCCTTACTGTAGTCCTGAGAGTGGTTTTCTCGGTGGTTGGTACATCATCGTGTTGGTATTTCAGCCGGTTGCTAGCTTATAGCTCAGTGGTTACTATGCAATGTTAGCTGGTTGTTGTTTTGCTGTAGGGGGTTACAATAGTGCGGATGGGAGGAGCAATGCAGATTTCATTGTTTTCAGTAAGAAAAACAATTAAGAAAGAAAGTGGAAGAAAAAAAAATAATGGATGGATGGAGGGATAAGAAAGGAAGGAGGAAAAAAAGGGTAAAAAATGTAAAGAAGACATGAGTCCAGTGAAAGAAATGGAGCAAAATCAAATAAAGGATGGATGATTTGAAGTAAAAGAACTGAAAATAAAAGAAATGGTTAAAAACAAGTGAAAGAACTTATGGATGGATTAAAGAAATGAAAAAAGGTTGACAAAATAGTGAAAGGAAAATGAATACATCAAAGCTGGAGGGAATGTGGAGGGAGAAAGGGTTCGAGGGAGGGTTAATAAAAAAAAGACATTTGAAAGGATGGATGGGTGGAATACAGAATGAAATGACTTGTTGGTAAAGATGAACAGAACTGAAAGAAAAGAAAGACGAAGATGAATGAGTGGATACATGAGGGACAGAATGGGTAGAAAAAGGAAGAAAGCATGAATGAGTGAAGGAATGAACAAGTCAAAGAAAGAAAAGAATGATGGTCAAATAAAAAAGTGAAAAGAAGAAAGACGACATGATGAATGGACGAAAAAATTCAAAGAAAGGATGAATGGATGAAAGAAAAAATGCAACATGAAAAGGATGAGTAAATGGATGGATGAAAGCAAGCAAGAAAGAAAATTGAAGAATATCAGGAAATATTTCTCATGGAAATGTTTCCCCCCCCCCAGGCTTCAGGTTTGTGTTTTATCTCTGAAGGTCCGTATCTCAGCCATGCTAAATTATCCGCTAGTTTTCCGCCAGTCGCTAGTAAGCCTGTAAGCTCCAGTATCTAACGTAAACACAGAACATTTCCTCAACATCATTTCCACTCCTGGTGATCTAAGAAGTTTCCTGATCTGCCGTAAAAAATTTTTTTTTTTTTTTTTTTAAGATTGTTGTTTTATTTATCTACTTTCCCCCCAATCTTCACTGTTAGATTAAAAAGAAATAATAATAAAAAAGCTACAATACGTTTGCTAATTTCTGCGGCGCTATCATGTTTGCACTAGAAATAAACCTGTAATCCGGTGCTTGAAGGTCGTTACGAATGTTGGTCGAGATGGATGTACCTGCTGGGCGCGTGCTGCTGTTGTCTTAATGCTAATTTGTCACGTGTGGTCACACTGCGCGCCGGAGAAAGAGAGGAAGCACATCAGACAAAGTGAGACGTATGACTAGTACAGTGCGCGATAGCTTGGCGTCAGGACTTGAATGCAGTAACTCCATTAGCACTGCGATTTCTCCTGCGGCTCTTTTTGCCGTTCCTCAGTGCCGTGCTAACAGTGTTAGCGCCGTGTTCGGCGGTGATGAGCGAGAGCGTTATTAAAGGTTCTACTTCAACGGCTAATTAGAATCTAATGTTTCTAAAATCAGACTGGACATTTGAATGTGTCATTTATTTATTTACATTTTGTAACTTTTGTACATTTCCAGCGTAAAGTTAAAAGGTATAAAAATTTCATTTTATTGAAAAGCCTATCTTTAGTTTAATTGCATTTTCACTATATTGAAATCTTTCTATTTTAAGGGCACAGACGGTCGCGTACAGCAAGTGTTTCACTGCGTATCGTACTGTGTAGGGTTGTTTATGTAACAAAAAAAAAGGAAAATTTGAATATTCAGGTCGATCATTTTTTCGTAAATAATTCAGCTCAGTCCGCTCTCAAGTAGGTCACGGTGCATGAGCTCGCATTAAGCTTCTGCCTTCCAAATGTGGCACACACACACACACACACACCTAAAATGAAATGCCTGTGTGTAACCACATACGTGTCGCATTCTTTTACATTTGTTTCTTGACAATATATATATTTTTAAGTGTACAAGTTTGACCTTTAGTACCTTAGATTTCACCAGGGGGGCATTTTCACCCAATTGTCTCCCCGGTCTCCCTCGTCTCTTTGTTAGGACACTCTACCATTACTAGGACAACTATTACCTCAGTGAGGGCGAAGACTACCATGACTTTCCTTCGAATGAAATCAGCTGGCGGCACCTTTTCAAACGGTTGCTCCTGAAATTTTAGGGAGCACCATTTAAAAAAAAAATTAAAAATAAATAAAAACACATATGTACTTGGAGGAAAGCGCTATCCACCGCCTCCGCATGCGTGCTAGCCTATGATTGTCTAGCATTTCCATGATGGATAAGAGAGTGTGGGAATGCCATGACTTCACTCCGAGAGAGCGCGCGGCTAATTCGATCTTCATTAGCGACACATCTTTGTGCACCAGTTGCACATCTTTTGTCCAGTTTTTTAAGAAGTCTGCGATCTTCGCTCTACTACAAAAGGGTCATAAATTTCATAACCTCATAGTTTGGAATTCCCAGGTAGCCTCTCGCTCAGAGCCTTCGTTTAAAGGAAACTGATGATTAAGTCGCCAATGAGGGATCTTGACACCAATGGAAAGTGTGTTCCTGGTTTAATATGCACTCTATTACGGCCTCTCTTCCTGTAAGGGGCTAGAAGTTGTGAAACAATTACAGTCCAGGGAATGCGTCTCTCTATTCGTCTGACCGGTAAAACCCTGACTCACTGAGGCTCCGTACACTTAAGGCTTCCTGTGCAGAACATTCTTGCATGTAATGTCAGATGTCCTGGTGTGTGTGTGTGTGTGTGTGTTACACTGGAATTCGACTAACTGGATTTAAGCATGTGTGTGTCTGTAAGCTCCCTGAGACATATGGTGCGCTATTTTGTGCTTCCTGAAGCTGTTAAACTATGCATGTCTTTTTATGGTATAAAGAGAGAGAGAGAGATTATATGTTTTTCCTGCCTGGAAGGTGGCTTTATGGGTCACTTGTGCCTAATTGAAAGGGTGTGCTTAATACTTTATGAATGAAAAACTCAAACATCATGAGTGAGGTAAAACTTCCATTCCACTTGGTGTAAATCCCTGTCCAACTGTCCGTTCCGTACACACCATATACTCCAGCATCGCAGCATAATTACAGCATCCCTATGGACACCAGTGTTTTTGGGAGGGACCGTGTGTACAAGATGAAGTACCTTTTGGAGGGACGTTAATCTCAGTGTTTGTTTCAGCGCTGTGACACGGCCAGACGGCGTTTCCTAGAAAGCCTGTCCAAGACAAAAGAGAGGCGCGAGCCTCATGAATTAATCATCGCTCCCTGCTGTGCTGCGTGTGTGTGTGTGTGTGTGTGTGTGTGTGTGTGTGTGTGTGTGATGATTTTGCCTATCAGATCGATCTTCAATTATCCCGTTATAATGTAGATCTTATCTTTTTTTCAGTTTTTAAAAAAAAAAAAATATATTATTTGCAGCATGCTTAGTGCAAAGTGTGTTGGTTTTGTAAATAAACATGGTTGCCATGGAAACCAAGAGGGTAATCGAGGCTAATCAGTCATGGTTGGGCCATAACACGCTAGGTAGCCTGTTAAGTGTGTGTGTGTGTGTGTGTGTGTGTGTGTGTGTGTGTGTGTGTGTGAACTCATGAAAGGCTTGGCTGTATATAATGATCTCATCTTTGGTTCTTGAAGCTTTCAAAACAAAGACTTTGCCTCGAAAACACACACACACGTACGCCTTACAGACAAGAGTTCAAAGCGTCTTGTGCCTCTGTCTAGTTTCCACATCGCTATCGGTGCTGCTCCTCGTCCCACAGTAAATAAACAGGTGATTATCCGTGACACAGTGGGATAAGCGAGGAAATATTGCCGAGCTGATCGACACTCTCCCCATGCAGACCTTTCTCATCTCCTCATTCTCTTTCTTTTTCTCCTTGCATTTCTCCCTCTGTGTGTCTTTCTCTCTCCATCACGGTCGTGAAACTACCTCAGGCAACGAAGTTTTGTTCGGTCGAATACATCAGGATTTCCTCCTTGGCTTCATTTTTTAAATTGTGAACGTTCTCACTTATTGGTGCCACAAAACATCCGGCTGAGGAGCGGACCGATTCCGCTGGAATGGTGCCGATTCACTCCAAATTGTGATTCTATAAATATCATGATTTTATAATTATCCCGATGCGATATTATAGTTTTCTATTCTATTGAAACCTTTAAAAAAAAAAAAAAAAAGTATATTTTAAACCTTTAAAATATGAAGGTTCCCAAGCACAGCATTTAAACAATACAAGATAACTTCAGATACGACGAGAGTTCAACATCTAACCTCAAAATCAAATTAAGCAACAAAAAAAAGGCTGCAGTGTTACTGAGCTACCACATGGGACGAAAATGTTGAAATAGTTGTACCATCTGTAGAATTATAAAGAAATAGGGACGCCTTAGTGGTAAGCATGTCTGGCATTTGAGGCTTCTAACGCACATGATTTTCGACTTATTAGCATTCGCGTGCTAATTAGTAGTTTTGAGACGAATTTGCTCGGTGAGTTTGGATCGGAGAAGGAGGCAGATCGGAGGCTTGGAAGCTTTTGCACTTTGTACAGAATCGTTTATATCTGAGGCTGAACGGCAGACCGTACAGTAGGTCATGGCCAAACAATTGGAAAACCAGTTAGTTCTGGTCACTGGCCGACTGGTTTCTTTATTATAAAAGTAAAAATAGTTTCTAAAAATTGATTTTGGAGTCAGATTAGTGACCCGTAAATTGCATACAAAAGGAGTTGCAATTCACAACTGATTAGATCTTTTATTTTTTTCTCCCCAATCCCTACTGTATCCTCGAGTTGAGCAAAAAAAAAAAAAAAGCTCTGAGCACATCTTGAGGTGGATGAGCTTCAGAAACAGAAAACCACATCCTTGCATCCAAGACTATCAACGGAAAAACATTTGTCTGGTCTTCTGCCACATGATTGTATAATTGCAGTTTCTCTCTCTCTCTCTCTCTGTACATCTCTTTCTGTCTCGTTCCTTTACCGCTCGGGCTCCAGCACAAGCAGGCGTGCAGTCACAGGCTCTAAAGTTAAAGTCTGAGGTTTACCGTCTAGTGAGGTTTCAAAAGGAAAGAACGTGGCCGAGATCCACGTGCTGTGGTCACACCAGAACGTGTCGAACATTTTTATATGAAGCAGAAATGACGTGTAGGCTTCGCCTCTGGATGGCAGGAGTTGTAGTTGGACGGAGGGTCTGGATCCTGCTGTGGTGTCAGCTGTAGAGATCTGCGGTCTGGCGTCGCCTCCACCTGCTTTGGGAGGAGATTAAACACCAGTGGGGGAAAAAAAAAGTTTCAGCAAGCCTTCGCCATCTCCTCTTGACCCCCTCACCCGATGTCTGCAGTCTCTCTCTGGATCACTGGCTTTCCTTTTCTTCCTGTGGCATCCTTATTCTATTTTTCATGCCCTCCCCTTTTTCCCAGACATTCCTTCCTCGAGACGATGACGCAGACCCAGAACCAGGCCGCCATTTCTATTTTTTTTTTTCGTCCTGGTTTTTAAAATACTCCAAGTGTTCCTCACATGCCCTCCTTCTCTTTAGCTCTCTGAGGGGTTACCACATGGAGAGAGGTGGTTTGATTTTGGACTAGTACCCTGCTGGAGCTTGTACAACTCTGGGGAATTTCTCATATGACACAGTGAGGATGACGAAGGATTTAAACTTTCCTAGTCATATGTATGAAGCGTCTTGTCACTACAGTTGCAACAATATATAGAACCTACACAGAGCAGCCATAACTGGTTTTGTGCATGAGTCCACAAGGCACAAGGGTGTGTGCTGGTGTCTGGCGCCAGGACATTAGATGGCAGTAGATCCTTTGGGTGCTGTGAGTTACCGGGTGGGGCCTCTGGATACAGGATATGATGGCATCATGGCTTACTGTTTAGCACTGTTACATGGAGATTGCATGATTGGCCCCTCTGTCCAGGGTGTACCCTGCCTCATGCCCCAAATCCCCTGGGATAGCCCTCCCCATGCCCCACCCTCCACCCCTCCCCATCATGGCCACCCAAGGCACATCTACGCTCGTAGGGACCAAGGACCAGACCGCACATTTTGTTCCCACCGAAACTCCAATGCAGGACAACCCACCAGCCCACCAGAAAAAATCCAATATTGTCCGACCATAGAAAGGTATCAGAACACCCAGTTTACCTTAGCACACCACACACACTGCATCAGGAGATCCCATTATCTCAGGTGATTTGGGCCATGAGGCGCGGGACAATCCATGCAAACTTCATGCACTCAGACCCTGGAGGTGCAGGCCTATGGTGTATCCTGCCAGATCCTGTTCTCAGTTATTCAATTCACCTTACGGTGGTGACGATGTAATGGATGGTTGTGTATATAGAATTTCAACTCCGTTGAACTCTTGGAGAAAGCGAAACGTCCAAACTGGAGGACTTCTTCAGGAATCTCCACCAGGGAGCAATTAAAGCCAACACTTAGTCTGATTTTCCGATCATTTCCATTTAAAAGCCCGGACGCTCCGACGTGCTTCCCATTCCGCTCATCTGGAGAGCTCGGCTGGAACACTGTTAGCTGGCCGTGCATTACCTCATGAATAGCGCGGGCTGAACCGGTCACGCTCGTGTTTTATGACTGCTGTTTCCACGGAAAGATGGATTAAAGCTGATGATGGAAACCAAGAGGAGGACAATTGGATGGCATGTGGTATACTGTGTTTATAGTGTGAGTGATGAGAAATGGAACGATCCACACATGAAAAGAGGAACAATGACCAAAAAAATGAAATAAAAAATACCCAGAGGTACTTTCAGAGTTTTTGTTTAGTTTTTTTTTTTTTTCATTCCGTAAAAGTTTATGAGGAATTTCCGTGTTCCTTTCTGTCATAGCAAAAACGAAAAGGCAGCTCTGACTCTGACTCTCCCTCCTCCCCTCATCCCTCCTTCCCTCTCTCCTCCTCCTCCTCCTTTCTCTTTCCCAGTCTCTGTGTGTGCATGCTCACATCTCACATCTCTCACATGTGCGCGCTTGTGTGTGTGTGCGCGTTGCCGGGACTCAGATCGTGTGTGGAGCAGAGAGATGTAGGCAGCTCGAGCAGGACGTTTCCTCCTGGAATGAATCTCGATCACTTCTTTTCTCCTTTTCATCACTTTGTCCCGATCGCAGGGTGGAATTACAGACACTCCGAGATTCACTAGTATTTTTTCTTATATTTTCTCTCTCATTTTGTTGTTCTAAACCTGCCATTTTTTGTTTCTTCTTTTTTTTCTCCATTTTTTGGGAATTGAGGAGATTTTTGAAACCGTTGGATACTCTAGTGTTGGCAAGGCTTTTTTTTTTATTTTTTATTCTTCTTTCCCCTGTCCCCTCCCCACCAAGACCTTGACACCTAAGAGTGTGTCAGCCCTGTTTTTGCGTGCGTTGTGTGTCTTCGCGAGGACAGGATGACTGAAATCGTGGTCACGGACTGTAACCTGAACTCGGTGTGCGAGCGCTTGGAGGAACGCTGTTGCGTGGATGAGCCTCCCGCTCGGAAGAGCCAGTCCAACACGGGGGCGAAGCTGTGGGGCCGCGTCCGCAGTAAACTCCTCCGACAAAAGGTTCTTAAATCTTCCTGTGCGTCTTGACGGCGTGTCCTTTCTTCTTTTGCGTTCTGATGTAACTTATACAGCTGCTGCTGTTCTTCTACTCTTACACTGTGTGCTTTCTCAGAGCTACAGTAAAAGGGTTGTTATACAGTATATCACTACTACTGTGTGTGTGTGTGTGCGTGTGTGTGTGGAAACAGAAGAGCTGTTTGTGGCATGTCTTACTTTTTCCAGCTCTCATGTCTCCCAGCGGATCCCATAGTCCGTCTTTTCCTTTATCTCTCCCTCTCATCTCTTTCAAACATTCCCTTTAATCTTTTTTTTTCCCCCATTCGCCCCCTATTCTCCCACTCATTGCCTTTGTGGCTTTGTTCTCCTGACCCATGGGTGTGTGTGTATGAGTGATTGCACATGTGTGTGTGTGTGTGTGTGTGTGTGTGTGTGTGTGTGTTGAGTGGTTATGACCTGCACATACTGGTCAATTATCACCTCATATTCTTTAGGGTCTACTAATGAAGCAGGTTTACTGACACACACACACTCACACTCACACACACACACACACACACACACACACACACACACTACAAACAGGTGAGCCATTCTTTCACACAGGCACAGTTGTATGCGCACACACACACACACACACATACGCACACCTGTTTCGAGTCAGGGCCAGCGTGGGGACAGTAGTGCCGAATAACACACGGGTTCCGTTTCCATTCTCGCCGCAGCTGTTGCGTGGTCGCGTCCCAATTTATTTTAGTGCTCTTTTCTCCTCGCGAGTCTCACTCGGCTGTGGCACAATCCGTATCGTACAGCACCTTCATACCAGAAGCGGGCTGGATCTTGCTAAACTCTGGATATTTTAATATTACGTTAGGAAAAGCTGCATTATTATTTAATTTTTTTTTTCCTTCTTCGGATTAGTGCACTGCAGTATGACTCATTTCCCAGGTGTCTGTGTGTGTACGAGTGTGTGTGAGCACATTCTAAGAGAATCCAGGCCCTAGCTGCTTGCGATATAGTATGTGCACGGGTTTGAAAAGGAAATTTATGTATGTAATTTTCGGACTGCGTGCGTGCGTGTGTGTGTGTGTGTGTGTGTGTGTGAGAGAGAGAGAGAGCAGGCACAGCTTAACAGCAAAGCCGCTGAGTCAGGAGTGAATCTGTTCTACTCCACTGACCCGGAGCTCAGCGTGGATTATACTGTAGGAAAGCTCTGTGTAGCTCGGCACCACCTGATCTCAGGTCAGTCGCGGTAGCTAATCGCCGCGCAGAGAACGAGAACGCACGACTCGATCAGGTCCGTGTTTAACGAGAGGTACGCAATTCGTTTTAGTGTAGAGTGTAGACATCGTTCTCTGTCGAACGGAAAAACTCCGACTTGTGTAAATGGACTTCTAATGACATCGATGCGGTTCAGACTACATTTTCCAACACAACCACAAATCCATCACGCGTTTCGCTGAAGGATTCCTGCAAGTCGTTAATGTTTTCCTTTACTGTTTTCCGCGGATCGTCTCCGAGAACACTGATCGTCAACTCCGCATGTGTTTGGACCGGAGGAAACCGGAGGAAACCCACCAAGACGGGAATCGAACCCGGACCCAGGATGTGCAAGGCGACAGTGCTAACAGTGCTAACAGCCCTTCCTCAAGTCTATTGTTCTTAATTCAGGAACATCCTTAGACCTTCGTTACAGTATAAGCAGCTTAGGATTAGTTCTCACGTGGGCTTCAACCTGAAATATTATCATAGCTGATTACATTGAAGCTGATCAGCTTATTTGTACCTTTAGCTATTTCTACCGACTCTTTTCCCATTAACGGCGGATACTTCCGCTAGTGTTTTAATAAATATATACAGTATAGGGTTCAGGATTGTGCAATGTACAGTAGAGTGACACATCGTTCATCTCTCTCTATTTCAATCTAGACATTATGATGAACTTTTATTTCATACATCATAAAGAGCTGTACAAAAAGGGAAGTTTTTTTTTATGGTTGTTTTTGGTTGTTTGTGATCATCATAATCATCATCATTTTGTAAGTTCTGCTTTTTTGCGACATCATTCCCATACTCCAAAAATTCAAACACATTTGAGTGTCCACACACCGGCAGGACATCAGTCTAAACAGTTTTTTTTTTTCTTTTTGTGCATGTTTTAATGGTTTTAAATAGAATTTCTGTTTTTTGTTTAGTTTTTCTCACCATCCGTCCAAGGAAACATGTGTTCTATAGGTAGAGAGGCCAGGTGACGTCCAGAGATCAGCTCGGAGTTCTGCTTTAACCTCATAACCAGGTTAAGCAGGTTATTGATCGGATCTGAACCTTGGCAGGTTTCTTACTTCAGTGCGCCGGACGCGATCATGACCCGCAGCTCGGCCTCACGCGCCTTCCCTAATAGCCGTCTCTTGTTTTGTTGTTTCGAACCCTTAATACACACATTCGACACACACCTCTCCTTTCCTCTCACTCACAATAATCTGTGTGAATAAACCCGGATTTGCCCTCCCACAGCCCGACCTTCTCCATTTCACCCGCAGAAACACTCGCTCCTCGTTCTCCTCCCTTTCGCTCTGAATGCTCCTTTGAGGCCGCGCGGGCTGAGCGCGGAGGTGTGTGTACGCCGGCCAAGGTATGAATGACCTCTTGAAGAGCTTCTTTTCTTGACCGGGTCACCGAGTCTGACCGTTAAAGCCAGGCATTCATCTCTCATGTGTGTGTGTGTGTAGAGAAAAAGAAAGAGGGGTGATCTTTGAGAGGTGAGCTGGTAGCTTGTGCATCACGAGCGGAAATGAAATAAAAACTTCAGCTTTCTTAATCCTTAATGAAATCCCATCCTCCACCTCCACACATTTACATTCTTTATTTAAAATGCCGATCTGTCCCTAATGGCCGCGCTAACAGCCGGTATAAATCCTCACTGGCCTTGGTGAGGGCGCAGCACCCCCTCAGGCACTCCCACACACACACACACACACACACACACACACACACACACACACTCAGTTGCACCCAAAATGGCGTTTCTTATTGGCCTGATTAAATTGAATGGGGCGCGGGGGGGGCTTTAGTTGGACCCAGTGTACCCTCCCTTGCCTGTTTTTAAATGCACCCCCCATTTCCTGTTCATCTCACTCCTGTCAAGCAGCTCAGAGGTCACGGCTGCTCTTCCTCCTCGTTCCAACCTTCATTACCTGATGGCTTCATTACGCAAGCGCTAAATCCGGCGCAGATCCATTAGCTTTAATTAATAAGTCTTTCAAAGCTTTTGGCTGAGTTACGTCACTCACGACTTTGAGAATCGGAATCAGAAAGAGCTTTATCGCCACAGACGTTTATCGCCACATTCCTTTGCACGTACAGTGCAAGGAATTTGTTTTAGACGAAAACAACCAAAAAAAGTGAACAAATGGAGTAGGATCTGCGGTTTTATCAAGCAAGTCAAATAAATATGAATATTGCACATCAGAGTATTGCACAACTTGGTTATATTGCACATGGTATATAATCGCTCGTGTTGATCAACTGCACGTTTATTCCACTAGCTTACAAAAAGTACTTATTAAAGCTGGATCACTGTGGCACGTGCTGAAATTCCCGACACGACACGTGCACGTCGTCCACCCGCACTTGTGTGAAGTCTGTCTCGTGTGCCAGTTGCACCGGAGAGACGTACGCTGCTTTCTCCAGACTGGGAAGGAAATAAACCCCGGGATCGTAAACGATGCGTAAAATTGAGAGAATTTAAGTATTTTTGCAACTAACTCTCTCGCTGAAGGTGATAACGGCGCTCGGCGTGATTGGAGGAAGTCCGGATTAGTGCAGATAAGCAAATTAAACCGGAGAGGCTTCTTTTAATTAAAGTGGATTCGCAGACGGCTGAGGCAGATTTTCATATATACAGTATATATATATATTCAATCCTTATCTAATGCAGTAGTGTTAAAGGCTGTGTGTCGAGAATGTGAGAGAGCGCATGGGAAGTGTTTTTTTTTTTTTTTTACACGTATGTTTCTTTTTTAAATTTCAGCTGTGTATCGTGTTTTCTATGAATCTGTGTGTGTCTGTTGTGCGAGAGGTCAGCGTAACGCAAGTCTGGGTGTGTGCGTCCATGTACAGTCCGTCTGTCAGTGGCTCGTCTGCATGCCAAAGCAGAACACACACTGTTCCAAGGGCAGACGTACACCACGTGCACGCACTCACACACTCACACACTCACACTCACTCTCGCACAGCATCTGCACCTGGTATCCTTCCTCTCGTGTCTGGTGTCAAGTCAGAAGGCTCAGTGTGTGTGTGTGTGATCATTGAGAATCAATGATTTTCCTGCTGAGCACACACGGCATTCTGTCCTCTGCAACTGGAACTCGAACCCCCCACACACACTCACACACGCACTCACACACACACATGAAGAAAGTGAAAGAGGGTTATAGTAGTCAGAGGACGCAGTGTTCCTGCAGCAGGCTGATGGAAGAAAGCGAGAAAGGAAGACGCCTGCAGGTTTTCTTCCATTCGTAGTGTTACAAGAATTTTTTTTTTTTGTGATGAAGCAATCGCAATAATGTCGTCCCAAAGTAGCAGGCATTCCCATTCTGGGATTTAAATCTCACTCAGGAATGACAACCTTTTGTTTTCGAGTCTCTCCCGGCGTGCAGCTCTACATTTGAGGGATCGTCTTGTCTGTCCACAGAGGGTTTGTTTCAAAGGGCAGCGTTTTTCCACCCATCACTCTCTCTCTCTCTCTCTCGTCCAACCCAGCTTCGCCCGAATCGATCGTGAACGCTGTATAAATAAATTCCTGAGCCGTGCAGTTTGTGGTTTCGTATCTCCCGGAAAAGCGCCTTTCCCACAGGGAAACACAGAAAGACGCATTCCTGCCCGAGTGTTTTTAATAACCGGGTTGCGAGGCACGTTCCCGTACTCGTGTATAGAGGAGTGTGTGAGCGGGGCGAGTCATTTAGCTGCATTAAAGGATTGTGTTTAAGTCGGTAGAGATGTTTACGGGAATTGGAAACAAAGAAAGTGTTAGTGAGAACTCGTGGAAACTGATTTTTTTTTTTTGGGGGGGGGGGGGGCGTTTTATATATTTTAAACCCCTGATGATGATCACACTAATTATCCTGAGGCATGTTTATTGAAACATTAATCAACATACATATGACGCCATACCGGTCTGTTCGCCCCCCCCCCAGCAAATGCCACGCAGGGAATCACTTGATGGATAATCACGCTATGGTTTTAATTCAAACAAGATCTATACTGATGATCATCCCTGAGGAGAAACTGAGGTTATGCGAGTTCATGATTAGCTGCTTTGAAAGAATTCATAGCTTGTTTTTTTTCTTCTTTTTTTTTCTTTTCTTCATACCTTCGCCAACAGTGAGCAATAACCAGACAACCGTCTTGCGTACAAACGGGACAGTTTCCATTACCCACTCGGCGTTCCTGCTACATAGCCGTCGTCCTGTTTAATTATTCATGTCAGATCAAACGCAAAAATATTTTTCCGACGCACTTCCTGTCCTCATCCAAGTCGCCAAATCTGGAAGGAAAAGCAGCTCTCGGGTCATAAATTAAACCATTAAGAGGTCGAAGATGGTCTTGTCCTCGTTTCGTATTCCTCCTCTGATCTTGAGTCGGAGCCGAGGAGAAGGAGGAAGAACGTAAATAAATCCAGGCTCACCTTCAGTGGTTTAAAGATCAGGGATTTGGGAAGGAGATTTATTGACTGGTCACCTGAGGGATAGAACATGGAAGATGACACATTTATGCATCAGAAAGACATTTTGTTATTCTTCAAAAAAGGTCAAGGTTAAACCGGCACATTGAGCCGAGACGTTTTTAGACGATATACATCAGAGGCTGTGCTTGAAGCGTACTAAAAAACGACTTCAAACACATTGCATGAAATTAAGATTTCAGGGTTTTTTTTTCCGTTAGATATTCTTCCCCATGTCAGTGAGACACAGCTGGGTTTTTAGTCATGTTTGTTAAAGCTCGAGGGCCAGAGTTTGTCACGGTCACTGGTCAAAGCGAACATACTGTAATGTAATGCGATATCTACAGTAGTGTTCAAGAAATAACTACGTTCATTGTTAATATTCGCAGTGACCAGCGTCTCTGCCACACAGTGTAATATGGACGGTGATCTTTAGTTGCTAAGCAACATGATGGGCAAAAAGTTTTTAGGTGTTCAGTGGACAGAACAATTCCTTAAGCACTGTGATGCGGTTACTGTATATTGAGGATTTTTTTTTAAGCCTTCAAAGATGGCTTGAACGGATCTGTTTATATGTTTATTATGACTCCTTTGTGAAGCAGTCCACTGGATATTTCAGGTTAAATCCAGATACTTTAAGGAGAGCTTTTTATTTGTACTTCCCACATGTTTGGAATCATATGATGGATGGATGATGAGCTTCCTTGATTGGATAGATGCAATGGATGGGTGGATGGTTGTCTATCTTGTAGAGATGGATTGATCTGATTGGGTGGATTAGATGGTTGAAATGGACAGATTACTTGGATGGATAAGACAAATTGGATGAATGGCAGAATAGGTGGATGAATCAGATTGGATTGATTGAATGAATACACGGATTGATCGGATTGGATGGATAAATACCAAATGGAAAATACTGATTAGCTGGATCGGACAGATTGGAAGAAGACATGGACTTTTGAATAAATGGACAGATTACACAGATGGGTTGGACTGATTGGATGGGGGTGGATTATAGTGATGGTGAATCAGGCAGGGTGAATGCACGGGTGGACTTTTTGCTGGAAGTTGTACAGTAGATGCTATAGGTTAGACGGTTTGGATATATGGATGAATGGATGGATGTTTATACAGATGGATTGAATGCAGGACTTGGACTGAAGGTGGACTTGGATAGAAGGATGCTATAGAAGGATGAAACAAATTGGATGTATAGATGGATTGACGGATTGGATGGTTATGAGGAAGAATTAGACAGGTTGGATGGCTAGCTGATGGATTGGGCTAGAATGGATGGATTGCAAATGGACTTTTGGATGGATGTAATAGAAGGATCAGGCAGGATGGATGGATGGATGGATGGATGGGTAGGTGGATGGAGTTGATGCATATACTGTAGGGATTGGCTGGAGGAATAGATATCTTCATACACACTTTGCTTACATTTTTTCTTAATCAGTAAAATTACATCACAGTGCAATACTCTGTAACCAAAGAGTTTCTTAAAAGTTCTAAAGTGTTTAAAACTCCCTTATAGTTTAGACACAACATTTTTGTTGGGTGTTTAAACGCACTGGCACTTATTTGTGGATGATTTCGCATACCGTACAAATACAAAACAAAATGAAATGCAAGATTCAGCACACTGAACAGTTCTTGACATTTTGTTGTTGTAGTGTTAGGTTTGATTGACAAGTTATTTTAAGATGAAGGGTGCTTTCTCTTTAGTATCATCAATCATGCCTGACACGCGTTCTCCCAGAAGCCCATGGGAAGCGAGCGCGGGGGAACGGCTGAATTCCAGAGCGTATGTATCTGATACGTTAATGGATCTAGCACAGCTTCGGTTCAGGACGTCCTCAGATATGATAACAAGGACAAAACAAAACAAAACAGACACCAGGGTTTCACATCAGGCTTCCCCCAACTCTTTACCCGTCAAGCCCGTGATAGAACATTGGCTTACAGATTTTCACACGCATTTCTTGTTAATAAAAACATCAAAGCAAGCATTGCATTCGGCGCGTATTCGTTTGTTAGTTATGTGAGAACGCCATGCCACGAACACATCTGGATCTTGTAAACTTTGGCCAGCGCTAGCCACAGATGTGCCACAACCATAATGCAGTTCTGTTCCACGGCACTAAAGTTAACTTCATTAGGAGTTTTTACTGCTCTGAAATCTAATAATACGGGAAGTGAAACTTATCGGCTTGTTGGCTTCCCAGGAATCTTTCCCAGGCTCGTCATGTGCTCCTGGAATTTCCATGCAGGAGGTAAATGGGAAAACTAAGTCTTTGAGCTGCAGATGTAAACACTAGTTGGGACAAATTCCTGTACGTGAGAGCGTGTGTTTATAGTGAAAGATGACGCTGGAAGAGATTCACAGCATCCTATGATAATTAATACATAATATATCAGGGTGCGCTGTAATAGGAAAATAATCAGTGACAGCAATGAGTGATGCGGCTCCAATTCTTTAACCATGAATTGATTATTTTTATTATAACGGCTTCTCAAGTACAGTGGAACCTTGGATTACGAACATAATCCATTTCGGAAGTGGGCTTGTATTTCAAAACACTCGTAAACCAATGACACGGTGTCCAATGACGTGCACATACAGACACAAAATAAAAGATGTTTTACGCT
Organism: Clarias batrachus; assembly: GCA_003987875.1. NCBI lineage: Eukaryota > Metazoa > Chordata > Actinopteri > Siluriformes > Clariidae > Clarias > Clarias batrachus. The sequence continues at coordinate 310,114 of QMIH01000163.1, forward strand.
CACACACACACAGTGTTATAGTAAACAGTACACGCGTGCACTGATGTTGATTATATCGGTGAGAGACGCGCACTAAGACCCAGCAGGGGAGACTATTACCCACAATTCCGCAGCGCACGAGTGAGAAAAACCATTGGCTCGGTTGTGATCACGTGACGCTCGGTGTCAAAACAAGAAGCGCCTGCCTGCTTGATACATGATACTCTGTACTCGTAAACCAAGACTTGTTCGTTTACCAAGTCAATATGTATTAAAAATCTTTGCTCGTCTTGCGGAACACTCGCAAACCACGTTACTCGCAATCCGAGGTTTCACTGTAGTGTTTTTTTCCTCTTACACCTTCTGACTCCACCCATCTCTTTTTGTTCAGATGACACTTTATTTTTAATTATGATTAACTGGAGTTAAATATGTATTATTCGCTGGTTGATTTTATATTTTAAAAAAATGTAAGTTGCTGAAGACTCAAACACTGTTTTTTTGTTTTGTTTTGTTTTTTAATATAGTTGGACCCACAGACTGTCCAATCCAAGAACTGGCACGTGGACGTGATCGAGATGAACGGGGTAAGAGAATACGCTCTCATGAATACGCTCACTTTACTGTTTGCATGTTAATGCCTCAGATGGATTCTGATTTTTGTTTTTCTTTGCGTCCTGCGCTCAGATCAAAGTAGAGTTCTCGATGAAGTTCACGAGTCGGGACTTGAGTTTGAAGAGGACACCTTCGAAGAAGCAGAGCGGTGTGTTCGGAGTCAAAATCAGCGTCGTGACGAAGTACGTCTTTCACGTTTTTGTTTTCTTCCCGTGTGTGTGTTCTTGAATCCAGTGATTGACGTTTTCAGGTCGAAGAACTCAGCTGATGCAGACTGCGCGAATCTGAAGCACATGACAAACGCAATTCTCCTGAAGCTTACTGTGATAATAGATCAAGCTGCATCGCGTTCTCGGAAGTGGTTTCCACGCGATTGCGAATTCGCCACAGCGAGAAGCAACCACTCGCGTTCATGTTTCTGGCTTTAGCGGAAAATGATGCCTGTCTTACTTAGTTATGTATTTAAATGCACAGGGTTGTTTCATGTTAAAAGAACCTTTTTAAGTTTAAATTATCCTGAATATTAATATGTAATCATATCCGGGATGGTGCAGAATAACAGAACACAGTTATGAGAGTTAAAAACTTCCCTTTATTTCTCTATACTGTATAATCCTCAGCTACACCCCACTAATGCACTTATCACAGTGGCAGACTCTGGCAGTCTGATCACGATCATAGATAAAGATTTTCCCACTTCATTGCTCTCCATGTACGACTCTCACAGTGAAGCAACACGCTAGAGGTTTGGAGAAGAGGCTTTCAGTTTGTGGGATCCAAAAGCGTCTTTTCAGGTTTTAAAAGCACTAAAGTCTATCAAGTGGTTTTTGCAGAGATTTAAAGGCCATTTTGAAGGGGTGAATTATTTTTGTAACGTTTTGCAACATTTTTCCCCTGTTTTTTGAGCCCAGATTTCTACTCATTAATGTATCCTGATGTGTGTGTGTGTGTGTGTGTGTGTGTGTGTGTGTGTTTGATCAGACGCGAGCGCTCCAAGGTGCCTTACATCGTGCGGCAGTGCATCGAAGAGGTGGAGAAGAGAGGGATCGACGAGGTCGGGATCTACCGCATCTCCGGCGTGGCCACCGACATTCAGGCGCTCAAAGCGGCCTTCGATACCAGTGAGCCCTTTCTCTGATTGCTCCTGAAAATATGTACGGATTGTTATTGTGGGTTCAGGATCGGCTGCGTGAGCCGGATTTGCTGAGCCGTCCGTTTTTTCCCGAGCCTGACGGGATGTTCACGGATTGTGCTGACTGGAAACAATTCATAATCGTACAGTATGTGGTTTCGGATTGTCATATTTGTAAAAAGAAAGAGAGAAAAAAAATCACACAGCCCGGGTTTCTTTTCAGTGTTATTTTTTTCCATCTCTTCGCGCCGCCCTTTATAGAGTCTTCCTCGACTCTGTAAACATGTCTAAAAGTAGCTGAGTTGTGGGAAAGGTCAGAGAGAGGACTGACCTGCTCCAGCTGCCCTAAAACACTCACACACACAGAAAATAACATGGAAAGCTATGGGTTACTTATATGATGGAGCATATTTAGTATACAGTACAGAATATAGTGTGTGAATATTAGGGCTGTCACTATTAACACATTAATGATTATTTTAGAAATGTTAATGTTACAGTTTTTTAAAAAAGATTTTACAAGTTCACACAAATTAATCATTTGATCCTAATGGCTTCCCATAATAGCAGTGCGGTTACTGAACTGTGTGAGATAACGGCACATTTAATGCGGATAATAAGATGACTGAAGAAACATTACCAGGTGTGCTGAACGGCAAGTTTCATTATAAAAAGCTTCTAGATGGAAGTTTGGATAAAACGAAAGCTGTGTGCTCAAGCTACCTTCAAAAACTAAAGGCTCTAGACTATTGGTTTATGGTTTGTGGATCCAGGTTTGAGCCCTGCCCACGGTGGTTTGCCACACCCCCATTTAAGATATTATAAAACGACATGATCTGTTTCCTCTAAGCAGGTGGTCATGCATTTATTTTTTATTCCTACACTGCATGTTTTAATAGAAGTACAGTGGAACCTTGGATTACGAGCATAATTCGTTCCGGAAGCGGGCTCCTATTCCAAAACACTCGTAAACCAAATCAAATCTTTCCATAAGAAATAATGAAAACTCAAATAATTCGTTTTTCAAGTCAAAATTGATTAAAAATCTTGCGTAAGTCGAGTTACTCGCAATCCGAGGTTCCACTGTATTTTAAAATTGTGATTAATCTGCGATTAACTAGATTAAATTTTTAATGGATTAACACCACTAATAATTTATTTCCTTCTCTCTCTCGTTTAGACACCAAAGACATCCTGGTGATGTTGAGCGACATGGACATCAACGCCATCGCCGGCACGCTCAAGCTCTACTTCAGAGAGCTGCCTGAGCCGCTGCTCACGGACCGCCTCTACCCGGCCTTCATGGAGGGCATCGGTATGACCTTTAACCTTTCACCTCATCCACCTTTCCCACCTAGAAACTCTCTTAACAGATTGCCGCTTAACGTGAAAAGACATCTGGCGGCGATTCGGCGAGGAAGTGCGCACAGCGTAGGGGTCACAGGCTAGGTTGGGTCAGGTTAGCTCGGGGGGAGCAAACAGTTGTCGGCCCGTGTACGAGTGTGGAGTGTGAAGTCTTGTGTGGTCGTGTTGTTGCAGTTCTGTCGGACCCTGCAGCCAAGGAGAACTGCATGATGCACCTGCTGCGCTCTCTGCCCGACCCCAACCTCATCACGTTTCTCACCTTACTGGAGCACTTAAAGAGGTACGTCAGCGATATCTACAATGCAGTGTTTATAATGCATCGTATCGCCACCAAGCACCGGATTTGATTGATTATATTGCGGGGCTCAGGGTTGTAAGGTGGCATGAACACTAGTAATAAACCCTTAGTGTAATAATGTGCTTATAATACATTACAGCTTTCATATTAGTATATATGGAAATAACAGGCATTTTAATCGGTCATTTTCTTTCTTTCTAATTTTTTTTTCTTCTATGCAGGGTGGCTGAAAAGGAACCGGTGAACAAAATGTCGCTACACAACCTGGCCACGGTGTTCGGGCCTACGCTGCTGAGACCGTCCGAAGCCGAAAGCAGCAAACCTCACATCACACTGGCCTCCGATATCTGGTCACACGATGTCATGGCACAGGTAAACACACACACACACACAATAAATATACAGTACTAGACACAAGTGGGTTTATTTTCTACATTCAAGAACAATACTGTTTTTTTATACTATGAAATAACACACACTCAGCATTAGGGGAAATTAAGTAACAACAACAACAGTCAGTTTTTCTGGTACAGTATTGTGTCAAGTGCATTTGCAAAACCCATCAAGCACCATCATGACGACCTTCCCAGGAAAGCAAGACCAACGCCTACCTCTGCTACAGAGGAGAAGTTCATGTAGAGTCACCAGCCTCAGAAGTCACCAATTAACCTCAAACAGCACCTCAGATTAGAGCCGTTATGAAGGATTTAGAGAGCATAAGTAAGCAGATATACATCTCGATATCAACTGTTCAAAGGAGATTATTGGGTATTTCAGACGACTTCAGAATTGTTTTACAGTGTAGAAAGAAATAAAAATCAGGAACGACCATGGAGTGAGTGTCCCCAAACTTTTGACTGCTAGTGGAATGAGTGATGTTAAGTGTAGCGAGTGACGTTAAGGCGTTTTTATAATTTATTTCCACTCGTGTATTAGGTTTGCTTGTGCAGAACAGATTTCAAAACGTTTCACTTTCAGACAATCTCAGCTGCCACTATCTGAACGCTTTTCCCAGGATGCCAGATACATATGCTCCAGATGTGCAGATGTGGTTACTTTTTCCCTGTGTGGTTTTCTGTGGCTTGTGTGTGTGTGTTTTGTTCCTCGCTCCCATGCTGTTGGCGATTCTGTTTTTAGTCCAGAGGTCTAAATAATCCCACAGCTGTATTTGGGTTTTTAGGAAGAGTGCTGGAGGTCTGCCAGGTGGTATACACACACTCGCGCACACTGGTATATACAGACTGCTCATTAGTTTGTCACAAATAGAATAATGACTATGCTATAGCTCTCTGTTAAGACGCGTTACAATGTCGTTTATTTCTCCTTGATCAAAAGAACTCGGCAGTGTGGAAGTCAGATATAGGATACACTCATCTCACACACTCGATGATGTTAACGTTCCTGCTTCTACTAAGTCACCCAGGTTTTCCGGCACAAGCTCAACCATGACCCTGAATTCAGTATTCCTGCAGTGCCATCTAGTGGCCATCATGTGAACTACGACAAAGAGCAGCCATTCCAAGAGATTTCCAACAAATGTCTAAACCTGACTTGATCTAAAAATTGCAATATTTATTTTAAAAAAAAAAAAACAAGTAATCAAATAGCATTGTGGGTAACACATAGAACAAACATCTGCCTGAAACCCTGTTTCTATTTGTTCAGGTACTTGGTAGTCAAACCTATGCAAACGCACACATGTCCAGTGTCCATGTAGAAATCAGTGCAGTTCATTGTTAACGTCTTCCCCTAGCTGGTGTCCAGTCCGCGGTTTTAAAGCTTATCTAATTCACATCATGTGATAACCGTCATCTTCTCTGTCTCCCGTTCTCAGGTCCAGGTGCTGCTCTACTACCTACAGCATCCTCCCATCTCCTTCGCCGAGCTCAAGAGGAACACGCTCTACTTCTCCACGGACGTTTAACCCTCAGCAGATACAAAGACACTTTCATCCATTCCCTCCGAACACCACTTGTACAGAATCCCACCCGTGCAGGGGACGCCGAAGAGAGAGACAGCAGCCTCCTTTCTGTCCCCATCGCTAGCACGTGTGCGGACAGAACAGCGGCCATGCCCCAAACACCCACCCACCTACCCCTGCCCAGATCGAGAACTGGAGCTGGAGGAGGATGACTGCTTTGACCTTCCACCTGTCAGACAGGACGTGTGTCTTTGTGGCTGAAGGTGTGAGGCATGATGGGAAGTTTGCCACCCCAGTTCCAGTGACGCCAGTGCAAGAGATGTGTTCACTCTCTGCCAAATTTTTTTTTTTTCTGTTTGTGTTTATTCTTAAGCATTACAGAAAATATTCATGCATACCACCACATCTGCTTTTCCCTCCACATACGTATATTATTTGTTTAACAGCTTTCTGGATTCGGTTTCGGCTTCCGCACAAGTCTGAACAAAAACGTTTTGTCGTCTCCAAGCTGAAGCTTCGGTAGAAACTCTTTTCTTGGCTGGTCACATTTTATTCTCTGTAGTAAAGCAGACATTTCCTGACCATTCCAAGGCCAAAATCCTTATTTATTATAAATATAGTCTATACGTGTGTCTGTACAGTCCATTACGAAATGATGACTTAGTTTGAAGGGTTTGTTTGTTTTATAAGATAGTGACTTTTTTATTTTTAGCAGCAGACATTTTCTTGTTTTACGTTCAGTGCTGACTGAGCTGTAAAAAAAATTAATTAACAAAAGTAAAATAAAATCTGACTGTTAAAAATCTACATTTAAAAAAAAAATTTTTTTATTTAGTTCTATGAGAATAAATCATCATACACAGTCTGTTGCCCATGTGATCATTTGTTTGATCTGTAGAACGATGTGGCTCTTTTCACATCGGAAAGTAGAAGCGTTGACGCGAAGGCAGATTTGCACGTTGCTTTCATTTTTTTTTTCTTTTAATCCGACTCCATGATGATTTAGTTTAATTATATTTTTAAAAAACTAAATAATTATCCACGCTGGTGAGGATCTCCTAATCAGCACTGTTTGATATCTGACACGCTAATTGATGACATTTTTTAAAAAATATTGTACTTTACTTTTACTGTAAAGATATTCCTATTACCACACTTCCTAAAAGGATGATTGTTGATGTGAATGTTTTTTTTTCTTTCTGTTTTTAGTAAAATAAATAAAAGTGTACAGAAAGCCCAGTAAAAGATTTGTGTCCTTAATATGAATAGATTCAGCTACACACTGTCTGGACACAAAATAAAAAAAGAATCTCTACCTGGATTTAACTAATCAAATAGTTTAAGAGCCTTCCATTGGATAAGTACTGCAGTGATGAATATGGTTCAGCAGGAAACAAGTAATTTACCCCTAACTGTTGCACTGAGTAGCTTCGCATTTCTTAAACAGCCACGTCAAAAGACTGATCCTGTAGTCATGGCAAAGAAGGGTCAAATCACTGTCCCACATCAGGCAAAGAAAACAACTAAGGAGAGATTAGACAATCAAAATTGGGTTATGAATCATAAAATGCATTATTATAGGCCAATATATGTTTATCTTAAAAATTTTTTTAAAAAACGCACACACAGCAAAACAAACACTGGCTAAAATGCTTTGGGTGTTAGGAGTTATTAATTAAACACTTAATAAAATCAAATCATAAAAAATCAAATTCAAAAACTATTGTAGGACTCAGCTATGTTTAACAGTTAAAATAAGAATTTCCACACACAAAATGTGAAGAGAACTCAGCGGAGTGGGACTAAACAGCTGTGTAGCCTTAAAAAAAAAAAAAAAAAAAACAGAGCAAAGCTAATCAGAAAAAAAGAGTTCAATTTGCTAGAGAGCGTAAAGAATGGACTCTGTGGAGCAGTGGAAACAGGTCATGTGGTCTGATGAGTCCAGATTCACGCTGTTCTAGAATGATGGTAAGGAAGTAGCCAGATGAAGTGATGCACACTCACACACATCAATACCTCTACTGTACGAGCCTAGAGTGGGAGTTTTATGGGGAGGTCTAGGCTCAGCAACATTACTGTATATAACAAAGATGGAGAGTCTTTGGAACGTGCTGGAGAAGGCTTTACGCAGCGGTCCGACTCTCCCATCATCACTACAAGGTCTCGAGTACGACTCTGAACAGACATAAATATTGTGACGTTGCATAAGCTAATTGAAACCGTAAATATTTGAGTGTGCAGTTTTTGTTGTTGTTTTTGCTGGAGGAGTACAGCATCTTCTCTTTGCCTTATAGGTGTCTATAATATTTTGATCCCTGTTGATACTGATAGTGAAATGAGTAACCTACAGTACATTATTTCTCATAAGACACAAATGATAACTACGTGGCTCAGAGAACAAAACATCAAGATTTTGGCTCCATGGCCAGAAAATTCTGGAGATCTTAATCCCACTGAGGACTTCTCTCTATGGTCAATCCTCAAGAAGCGTGTGACGAAACCCTGACAAATTCTCAGCACTGCATTAAGCAAGAGTGCGCTGCCATCAGTCAGAATGTGCCCCTCAAATTGATTGACAGCATGCAAGGGCGAGTTGCAAAAAAAAAAAAAGGTCAACATTGAAAATATTAACGCTTGTCATAAATTTAATGTAATTACCAATAAAAGCCTTTGACACTTATGAAATGCTTGTAATTATACTTCAATATACCACAGTATCATCTGACAAAAGGATACTTTTAAAAAAATAAATAACTAAAGCAGTAGATTTTAATTTCATTCATATAATTATTAATTCATATTTATAATATATAATATATTTAAGTTAATATTTGTGTCATTCTCAAGCTTTTAGCCATGGCTGTACTTCATGAAAAACTCACTTGCTTTTAATTAGGAAAGAACATAAGAAATATTATTCACAGTCTACATGAGGCGCAACTGCACATTTGCTGAGGGGTATGTAAGATCATGGGAAAACTAGATTTTTTTGACAAATAAGAGGTCACTGCACTATAAAAAACATTTTGTAATTCTGGTGCACAAAAAACTATAACTTACTGTAAGTGTCCATCAGAAAACACATTAAAAATGGTAAATGTGTGTCATGAGCCCTTTAAGTCATAGTATCCTGTGTGGTAGCTCCTATCCGTTCTCTTCACCTGCTCTTGACTTATTTGCTTTCTCTCTGTACTCTTCATCTTTTTTTATGAACACTCATATACAAAGCATTAAAATGACTGTATTTGCTAAACAGTGATGTAATTTCATTAGCACTGTTATTACAACAGAAACAGAAAAAAAAGCTCAGGCATTAATACATTGAAACTGCATAATGTTTAGAAACTTTGTGGTTTTTCAAGCTGTTTTGAGAATCCTGTTTACAAAAAGCTTACAATAGGGTCTGGAATACTGTATGAATGAAGGTGTAGAGGATCCGTACGCTAGTCTCGTTCTGTTTACACAGCAGGGCTTTCTGGGGGGAAAAATCGTTCATTTATTGCGCTCCTGGACTGAACATAACGCACTGAGAGGAAAAGGCAAGAGCCTAATAACGTGGTTGTGCTTGGTGGCGAGAACCTCAGTTAACATTTTTAACAATAAGTAAAACGCTGGCAGTAACGTTAAATGTTGATGAACTTAAAGACTTACAGTAATACAAACTGACAGGTCAAGCTTACCAATCTCTTTTTATCCACTTTGACATTGCTGTCCTCATTTTAAGACACTTTTTTCCTTTTCTTTTTTTCTTTTTCTGTTCTGCGGGTCAGTTCTGGTCTTCCCTCTTCTGCCCATTTTGCATACGTGACTGGCAACTATAGGGGGGTGGGGCTCAATTGATATATTATTTATTTATTTATTTTTATTTTACTCGTTTAAAATGTTAAACAAAAATAGTCTCTTAACAAACATACATTTTCAAATATTTTAAAAGCTTCATTAAAGACCATTTTCAATGATTTTTTTTTCACAATGGCGCCCCCCTCCGTGTGGCGTCCCCCATGCACTGCATATACTACACACCCCATTTTTGCGCCCCTGATGAGGCTAAACGAGCAGCCCCAACACACACACACACAGACAGACAGACAAACACAAGTCTGCGCACCTTCAACGCCGACACGATACAATGTTGTGTCCTGTCACTCAAAGCTGTCGGCTCTGAGCGCGAGGGCGCCGGTGTTAGACACTGTGACCTAGTGGGACCTTTTTACCTCGTCTGTCTGCGGCCTGGTGCATGCTGAAGTAAGAAAAAAAGAATAATAATAAGGATGCGTTAAAGTCCGCAAGATACTAGTGGAGAACTTACTGAAATAAATAAATAAATAAATAAATAATAATAAGTGGTATTATTATTAGATAGATACTTTATTGATCCCGAAGAAAATGCCAGATATCCAGCAGCCATAGAGACAGAAACACAAAGACAGGCTGTACAGTAGGTTTGCACATTGTATTTCTTACATATAGTCTGTACACACCGTGTAATGTGAGAACTGACCAGAAGTTACTAATGCAATGAAAATCCAAGAACACAGCAAGATATATAAGGAGTATATAGTTAAGCTTATAAGTAAAAAATCAAAGGAAAAATAAACAAACAAAAAAAGGTTAATTCCAGTTTAGTCGTGATGTACACTTTTATATGTGGCAAAGTGACACAGTATTAATTGTGCACAAACCTACATACAGTACAGTAAGTACTGTAGCTGTGCACAGAGCAGCAAGAAAGTGACAGTGAAATGTAGTCTGTGTGTAAATGGCAAACAATGGAGTAACTGAGCTAATACGTAATAGAAGTTTATTTATGCTTTACGTCATTCTCATTGTGCGGTGAATAATTCACCATCCATCGGCTTTAATGCATTACTACAAGTTTTGGCGTAGACAAACAGTTCGAAGTTTAAAATGTGATTAAACCTTTGGCACTGTTTCTGCGCACGAGACAGGTGCGTCTTAAATTCCGAACAAATGTAACAAAGGTGTTACATTGTTGCAAGGTCGCGTGTGTATAATTACAGCGCGCGCGGGGCTCGTGCGGTTTCCACTTCTCCTCTGTCGCAGCCATGGAGCAGGACTTCACGGGACGACGCACGCCTCCTCACACTCCTCCTCCTCCTCCTCCTCCTCCTCCACAGGACTTCATCATGTGGCATGACTACCTGGGTCTCAGAGCCATGGTGGCCCGGCTGGCACGCGCAGGTGAGATCCAGCAGTCTCCCTCACGAGGCGCGTGGACGGAGCTCGAGGCGCGGCGCTCGTGGCGCTGTGAGACTACCCCGGGCAGCTCCAGCATCAGTAGCCGTTCCGTGGGAAGCCTGCAGGAGGACACGGGCCAGAAAACCGTGTGCGGCTTCTGCAGGCAGAACGGAGAGAGCGCCGAGATCTACACCAGCCACCGGCTCAAGGCGCGCAACGGCCGCGTGCTGTGTCCCGTGCTGCGGAGCTACGCGTGTCCGACCTGCGGAGCCACCGGGGACAGCGCGCACACCCGCCACTACTGCCCCGCGCGCAGGCTCGCGCACACCCGCCCTGACGTCACCGCCTCCGCACTGGGACTGCACGCGCGTTAGGTGATGTCGCTGTTTTAGTTGTAAATGTAAGTTCATGTGAACCACGGACATGCAGAAGAAGAAAAAAAAAGTTCTTAAACCTTTGCATCTACATTTTTATTAACACTTTGCTTTCCTGGAGATGATGGATGAAAGCAGAGTATATCTTTTTGTTTTTATTATTTATGTTTTCTAATCTTGTATAAAGTTATGCAACGTTTGATGTTTGCATTTTTTTAAATTTAAATTCATTTTTATATGAAAAAAAGTTTGTATTGTATTATATATATATATATATATAAATGGTTCGCACCAAAACTTTTAATATTTTGTGGTACAAAAGTATATATTTTTTTCAATAAATGCTTCAGTTGAAGAAGAAAATGGCATGTGTTTGATTTCATTTGCGCTGCAGAGTAGTTCAGTGACGTTTATTAACAAAAAATAAAAGCAAAACAACGCCCACTGATTTCTCTTGTTCCACTTTTATAAGTCTACACGTTTAAAATAGTAATAGTTTCATGAGGTCCACTAGATGGCGCCCTTACGCAACTGACTGTATCACACTGTATGATTTCAGCACACAACTTACTCACTCACCCACTCATCGCCTATACTGCTTTATCCTGTATTCAGGATCGCGGGGGGCCTGGAGCCTATCCCAGGAGACTTAGGGCATGGGCAGGGTGGACAGGGTGCCAATCCATCGCAGGGCGCGCACACACACACACACACACACACTCACTCACTCACACACTCATTCACACACACTCACTCACTCACACACTCATTCACACACTATGGGCAATTTGGGAACACCATTTAGCCTAATGTGCATGTCTTTGAATTTTGAATCTGTCAAAATTGTTCTCAATGTTAAGTCTATGGGATTTTTTAGGGCAGTGAATTACTGCCAACCCCTTAGAAAAGTGATAGCACCCCATTCCCGAATAAGCTGCACAATTTGACACCCCATTCATGGTTCTACGCCAAATGGTACGGGACTATTTACTTGCCAAAATTTTGTAAATAAAAAAATAAAAATAACACGAGTGGTGCTTGCCGTGGCAAAACTCGGGCCTAGGGCATGGCTTGACAGATTCATAATAATCCTGTGTTAGCATGTTAGCTATTGTACTGTATATTAGCATCTTGCCAGCAACATCATTAGCATTATGTTAGCATAATGTTAAACGTGATTAGCATATTGCTAGCACCATGCTAACATGATACTAACAATATTTGCATGATGTTTTACGATGATTAGAATTTTATTAGCATGATGCTAACACGAATCCAATGTCAGTATTGCTAGCATGAGTCAAAAAAAAAATTAAACCAACGTGTCCATTCAGTGTTCTGATGCAGGGATAAATGTCTTGCAAAATGGTCGCTAGGGTACTCTATTTTGTTGCTAGGGAGTGGCTTGGCACCTGCTAATGAAGAAATCAAAGGCTTCTGTGGACTATGAATGATATAATCCAATCCCCATGTCTCTATGATATACTGGTGTGAAGATAATCCTCCATGGGTTTGTGTTGCTAGCATGCTCTAAATCGTTGCTAGGGGGCATGGTTTATGAGCATCATGATAAATGTGAAAGCGTGTTTGTTGCCTGAGTTAAATTTGCCCAACCCCATGTCTCTAGGACAATCGTATCCACAGTTAGGTTCTGTTTTAAAATTCCTATGGAAATTACCATTTTATGTTATTGGAGTCATGATAGCAACATGCTAAGCACTCTAGCATCATGTTAGCATCATTCTAATGATTCTGTTTCTGGTTGGAGATCTCATCACATAGATGCCCCATGTGTCTCTTTGGGAGGCGTCCGGTGTCTTGGGGCAGTTTCACTCCACCATGAAGATGGTTCTGGCCACGACTGATGTTGACAGCTGTTTCTCTGAGGACTTGACTTGGCTGCAGTCGCTCGATAGTTCAGGACTGGAACTTGTTACAAGTCTACCTGAGCCACCATCAACTACCTGGACTCCATATTTAACATCAATTAACATCAACTGTTATACTGAACTGCCTGCCACCTAACACACAGTATGAATGCAGATCAATTCCTGCTTTCTTTTTCACCCAAATGAGGATGTGTTCCCTTTTAAGTCCGGTTCTTCTCAAGATTTCTTCCTACTGCCATCTCAGGGAGATTTTCTTTACCACTGTCGCCCTCGGCTTGCTCATCAGGGACAATCTCACCATTTAGATTCATACCCATTCCCATTCCATACAAACTTAAATAATTCTCTTGATTGTGTAAAGCTGCTTTGCGACAATGAAAATGTTTAAAAATGCTATACAAATTGAATTGAATTAATGATGTTGCTAACAACATTCTAATTAAGTTAGCATAATGCTAGCATACCTATCTAGCTAGCATCCCAGTACCTATTATTAAAAGTCATCAGAAAATAAAATATTTTCTTAACTTTTCATAAATTATTTTGAAAAAATACACAAAGGGGTCTATGCAACAGTTTATTAATAATTCTTCAAATCACAAGTCACATAACCAAAGCAACATTACATTGTGAACTGAAGTTATTAATGTACAGTATTCCATGTTACTTTATCCGTTCCCTACTCAGGGTTTCCTGTAGTTGGTCACACCAAATTCAAAACCCTGATGTTTGCCTACAAAGCAGCTACTTCTGGTTCACAGGCACACACATATTGTATATTCCTTACCATGGGCACAGAAAAGTGAGACTTCAACATCAACTGTCAGTGTGAATGAGAATGGAGGAATCAGATTGATTAGTTTCAAGAACTTTTATAATTACTCATTCCAAGTGAGTATTCTTTATGTTCAACAACAGTAACTTAAAAAATGGAGTAAATGACCCTGTTCAAAGAGAGTGTCCTAATGGAAGATCTGAGACAAGAAACGTCGACACGATACTGCAAGAATGGGCAAGAAGCACCTGGAAGACTAACTTAACTTTAAAAAAAAAAAAAAAAAAAAAAAAATTTAACTTTAGTTAAACATGAACTTTCACAAGCTTTATAGGGTGTACTTTTCTGAATATTGTCGCAGCTGTGCTAGATAGTTAACATACACTAGAGAGGTACATTTTCTGAAGAAAATTTGAGTGGTGCTTGCCTTGGCAAATGTCAGGCCCATATAATTGACATTATACGTCAATGGGGCAAATTTGGGTGCCTCTTGGTAAAATATCCTATACCCTCTTGCGGGGTATGTCCTGACACAGCATGGAAGCCTCTTCAAATGTGGTGAATTTGAGATTTCTACCAAATTCTCACTCTGTGCTTCAATCCGTCAAAGTTGGTCTCAATGGGACTTAGAAAATCAATGGGGCAAAATTGGGGACCTTTTGTGTCCCTCGGGGTTAAAACTTATACTCTTGGGCGGGGTATGTTCTGACACAGGTTGCAAACCTCTTCAAATGTGGTAAAGTTTTACCTTTCTACAAAATTCACTCTCTGCGCTACAATCCGTCAAATTTGCTCTCAATGTTAAGTCTATGGGACTTAGAAAAGTCATGGCACCCCGTTCCTGAATAAGCCGCACGATTTGACACCTTATTCATGGGTCAACGATAAACGGTGCTGGACTAGTTACCTTTGTACAGAAAAAATAAAAATAAAAAATAAGCCCGTGAGATAATAATAGTAGTGGTTCGCTTCGCAAGCACCATTAATAATACATTTCCCCTGAGTAGGACAAGTACAACAGCTGATGAAGGAGTATTAAACATATTGGACTACAAACCCCACAATTCTTCCTCCCACGTCATTTCCGCTTCCTCCATATGCACGTTTGTCTCGTGACGCGGGAAAGCGCTCGTGTCTTTTAAAACGGATGTATATTGTACTATGTTTTAGCACTTTATGCGTAATTTACTCCGGAACAAGTAAGAGATATCTGTACGTAGTTTACGTTGAACTGTTTTTCAGTTAAATACCGCTACTGTTTACGGCTAACTCGTCTCCGTGTGTGTATTTAGCCTTGTGCTGTTTAGGTTCGATCCCAAACTCCTCCCTGATGTCTCCATAGGGACACTCGGCTCAGATCACCATGGTAACAGCTCGTACACCCAGTGCACTAGATATCGTCCGAAACCATTTACAGTATATCTGTACTCCTACACAGTGTGGAAGATAACTGAGTGAGTGACTGTTTGTTGTTTCCCTCTAATCACACTTGTTTTCTTTTTCTGATTTATAGGTAATGATTTAGTAATCAATGTAATAGTGTCTGAATCTGATGTTAACTGCTGTATATCTGTCTCTGAGCAGGACATGGCTTCATGTCTGCCTGCTGTGGCACAACAGCTACTGAAAGACATTCAGAAGGCGTACACAGAGAAATCCCAGAGTAAGTACTGACACGATCCAGAAATGCTTTTACTTCACTCAGAGTGACGTCACTGTGTCTGCTGTTGAATACACTCCTAAGCACTAATAGTAGGATTGTGACTGAGCAGTTTGAACAAGCTGTACACCAACACAGATACAACACATTCCGGGCATGCTGGTGTTGGAAACTAATCAGCGAGAAGAGCTGTAATATAAAGTAGAGTTAATATTAGCATCCAAAGGTCTCTAATAATAAAAAATGAATCAATAGTGACAAGTTTTAATCTTTTAAAAAACTACACTTCAAACTGCGGAAGGCCTGGGCTCGATTCCCACCCAATGCCCCCAAAAAAGTGGAAAAGTGTGTAGAAAATCACGTGTAGTGCTTCCTCCTCATCGTTTCTTTAACCTTAACATTCATAAGATAAAGAAAAAACACAGCTGCTTGTTTTTACAGAGAAACAGGAAAGTGTCACACCAATGAGGATGTGTTCCCTGTTGAGTCTGGTTCCTCTCAAGGTTTCTTCCTATTGTCATCTCAGGACGTTTTCCCCTTGCCACCATCACCCTTGTCTTGCTCTCAGGGACATCTGTTCATTATGGCTTTTTTTCCTACTGTATTTCCATATTTTTTTTATTCTGCAAATCTTACATTATTAAAAGCGCTATAAAAAGAAATTTGACAAATCTTACAGAAATGTATCTTTTTAAAATAATCTTCCCCATATTAAATCTTACTAGAGGTATAACGGTACATCAGGACATGATGCCTTGCAATGCATGAAGCGTAGGAATGTACAATGTCAGCATTCCTGTAATTATGAACGATTATTATTAATTACGATTATTATTCCTTGTTTGAACTCCCGAGGTCCTGATCTATGCAAACATAGAATTTAAATAGATGTAATATCTAAAATAATAGATAAAATAGCCCTGACTGAATTTTTCATTGTAGAACTGGTTGTTTTAGCCGACGTCAAACTTGATTTTTGCATAATGATCTCTCGTTGTGCTGCAGTTGATCATTTTTCTCCAAGTCTCCAAGTTATTGACAATTTTAATTTAACTTGCATTTCTTAAAGAGAAATGAATAAAGTGAATTAATGAATCAACTAATTAATTAATCAAATAATTAACCAACAAATTCTAAGATATTGTGAACCTGTAGTACATTTTTTAGAATAGTATACCTGTATTTTTACTAAATTTCTTTGTTTTTCTGCAGACAGAAATGCATGTTTGTTTATTTATTTATTTATTTATTTAAACATTTTTTATGGTTCAGTAATAATAATAATAATAATAATAATAATAATGAAGGATCCTTTTCAGTTGTTATTTTTCTTCATTCAAATTCAGAATTAAATTGAATTAGGAACTCGGTAATGCAGATTGAATTGCACCACAAAAAAAAGAAAATCGTACAGAAAATTCCAGTCAGATTCAAGAATTTGTCAGCACTTGTGTATAAGGCCATATTCCATGACTGATTCAATCTGATTGATTTGAAAGTAAAAATACCTTCAATCTAGTTCAGCTTTTCTGTAGTAAAATAAAACAAACCACAAATATTATATATTAAGCTTATTTCTACTCCACTTAGAATACACTTTCTAATCCACTATAGTTTTAGTGACATTTGCTCATTGTAATTTTTTTTTTCAGAAATAATAGGTAGTTTTGAACAAGGTTCAAGAACATTTCACTTGCTATGGTATAATTGTTTTGCATTGAAGGCTTGATGTTTATTCTTCTGCAGCACCTTTAGTTTCTAAAGTAGACAGTTTAAGTGCAGGCCTGCGCGCCCTTCATTTCATTTCATAGGGCTGTAATGTCATTTCTAAAAGTGCCACAAGGTGGAGACATGGCGATCAAACTCGTGCCTCCAGGAGCCGGCACAAGTTATCGGACTGCCAAGTCTGTTGGTGTCTGTGGACGGACATAAAGCCAACTCACATCAAATCTGTTTGATCAGTGTCACATTTTACTCTGTTTTTGCACTAAACGAAGACGGAGAACAAATAGACTATACTACAATTTGGCCTTTTCTTGTTGTCATGGTTGCCTCACAATACCTCTACATTAGGACTAAAATACTGCAATTTGCAATGTAATCAACACGTTACACTTTGACTAATCAGAGAAAATCTTGATAATACAATAGTGCTGTGGTTTAAAAAAACAAACAAACAAAAAAAAACTACCACACATTGCAAGCTCTGAACTCCCAGCCAATCAGAAGCTGGTATTTCCCATGCTCTTGGTTCAGGTCCCTTTGTTAGCTCTCAAAGATAAAGCAAAGGACGTCAAACTGTTCTGAAACAGAAAACGTCACCGATCTCAGTGCTTTTTGGGAAGTTTCGTACAGTTTCCCCAGCTTGTATGCCACAATGAGATTACAACACTGAGGTTTGCTCTCGCTCTTTTGATTTGTTAGATACTGTATTGGTCACATAGTCAAAATTCAACTCCGGCACAAGCCTATGATTGCGATCATACCAATGAGGAATTGGTGTAGAAGTATCAGACCAACCAAACCATTTTAGTTGGACTCTAAAATGCAGTGCAGGAATGACGTGCTCATGTGGATGTGCGTCAGAGACTTCAGCTAGTTAACGATCGTAATGACAAGTTGACCATTTGGAAACTGATACGTTTGGGACAGGCCAAAGCGCCGCTGCATCTCTCTTGATGAATCACACTGACAAAACTATCAGCACAGTTAAAAAGAATCTACTATTATAGAAAACTTTTTTTGTTAAAAGACTTGCCTCAGAAATGATGTTGAAGATGTTAATCAGTAAAGGTTTAGGGATGGGAATCACCAGGAACTGCCTGATATGATATCATCGTGAAACCTACGTAGGTGCTGTGCGATTCTTTAAATACAAGGTGGTACCGTATGTCCTCCTTCAGATCCCCTAAAACCTGGCAGTAGAATTAGCTATTGATGTTCTGACCCCTGGGCACGGATTCTCCATGCGCACTGCTATGATTGTCGAAAAAGACAGTGGTCGAGCCGCGGACCTGCCACACCTTTTTCGGTCATTGATCTAATGGTTTTGTCACCGGTAATGACTCTTGACATGAAGGACGCGTCATCCACGGCACGCTGACGGAGTTCTTGGTAGACTTTGACGCGATGTTCCTTCTAATTCTCGATCAGCAGCCTGGTGACGAAGTTGCCAGCAACACGGCGCATGTTTAAATCACACGTGAGGATCTCCTGGACTGTTCCGGCAATGGCAGCAGTGTTGTGGATTGTCCTGCGCTGATCATCATGCACAAGTTGCCGACTGGTTTCGACATTTTCAAGGGTTGAGCATATTGAAGGTCTTCCTGATCTCTCGTCGTCATCCACTGATGTTGTTCGTGTGTCACCCAAAACACCTCGAACAACTCATTGTAGCATCGCCGCAAACTTGCCGAATCATGTCGAATGTCTCTGAAGCAGATTTTCACCCAGTTTCATGTTGTCCATGATGAAATAGCAGACGTTAAAATGGACATGGTCAGACTAGCACCAGTTGCACACCTCCCGATGTACACAGGATGGTGTCTTTTGGCACACTGACTTATGAAGGTTGATGTTCCATGCGACTGTGTGAGCAACCTTGTGCTGTCATCTGTTGGCGTTTTACGAAACTATTCTGGAAAAAGTTTGATGCCACCTTATATCATGATGTTATAAATATATATAAATGAATATGAATAAATAAATAAAAAAATTGTTTACAGATTTTAGTACAATTCTAAAAAAAAAATTTTGTTTTTTTGCTCCTATCACACAGGACGCTTTGCTGCCTGCAAACATGTAAATAGTTTAAATTGCAACATTTTACCTCCTCAAATGCAAACATATATACATAAAAAAAAAAAAAAGGATTTTGGGGTCAATGTGGTCAATTACGATATGTAACCAAACCGCCCCGCCCGCCATCTCTAAAAGATTGTATTAATTTGTGCAATCCGGTTACATCTACCGTGTGTGAAAGGTTATGTACCTTAAGCTCAATCCACACACAACAGTAAAATATTCATTTAAGAGCACCAATCCAAAGACAAGTCATGTAGCAGAAAGATTTGTTACTTTTTTTTTTCTCCTGAATGTGTGAGAAAGCAATCTGCTTCCTCTGCTGGGTGTCAGATATTGTGAGCTGCTAAACCCTCCTACATCACTGAAGTTCAGGATGTTGTGATGTGCATACGAACCTACCACCAGTGCACCTACCAAGGAACGAGGTGTACGCGTTCCTCCTAAGGGAACGAAGCCTCGACAACGATCTTGAACTACGGATCAAACGATTAAAGAAGCATGTTTTGTCTCGTGTAAACAGAAGAGATATGAAACTGAATCAGCTGATCTGTGGTCCAGGGGGGAAATGTGGTCTGCGAAAATTTGCGATGATGATGATGATGATGTCCTTGCCCAAAGAAGCAAGTCTTTTTTGCCTCAAACAAGCCAAACAAATTAAAAAATCTGTGAGAGGGTATAAGAAAGAATGAAACACAAACCCTCTCACATACACATTTAGTGTAAAGATCAACAGCTGAAGGTCCTCCTGGTTATGGCCTCATATGGTCTACAGCATGTAATCACAGCAGTCAAATAGACCATGATGCAATTTTCGAGCAGAAAACCAAATAATCATGTAGCTGCAGGGAACACGGGTTACAACAGAGCACGTGTACAGAGACGGGCATGTGACAGGACACTCGGAGGGAGACGGACAGCATGCATAGAAACATCACAGAACGCCCCAAGGCTTCCTGCCTTTTGAGAGCGTTTGTTATTAATGCAACGTCAGTTTTTGCCCGCTGTCGGCCGATCCTGTACTCCGATGAATTAAAGCCTTCCCTGACAGTTCACCTGATTCTGTGTTTATTCATATAATTTTATAATATGTTCAAGCTTGTGTTTTTACCTTCGTGTCATTTTGTTAAAAAAATCTAAAACCAAGGAAAAGCTAAGTAGCAGAATAAAAAATTAGTATTAATTAAAGCGTAAAGATAGCGAATGGTAATAATGTAAGTTAAGTTAAAATGTTGAGAGAACTGAGATTAAGTCTGTGATGAAGGGCCTGAAAGTGAGGGAAGTGGGGGAAAAGGACACATATTTGAGGAGAACATGACAAACTAGTGTGTGTGTGTGTGTGTATTTGTGTAAGCTAAAAACAAAAGTGGAGAGTTTAACAGCGTGAGAGAGGGAATGCACTATGTGTATAGCTAAAGAGCCAGCTATAGCGCGTGTGTGAAGGTATTGAGGACAACTGGAAATAAAAACGCATCCACAATCCCACTAACATGACGCTCGTGTCCTTTAACGTGGCCACGCCCACACTTTTCCTTTGATTCTAGCAGCTGTTCTGCTCGGGGTTAAGAGTGAAATGTTCCCACACTTAGCATATTTTTGTGGTAGGGCTTTACAAAGCATCTATTATTATCTAGAAACTCGCTGTCCTGCTGAAGTTTAGAAAACCACCGAACACCATAAAGGTGTTACCAACAAGTGGAGAAAATGCGGCACCACAAGTGGCCAAGAACAGGACATCACTGTAAAATTACTGGCGGGAGGGTGCCAAAGAGAACGACAGCAATGGTAAAAAAAAAATTTAAAAAAAGCTGCAGGAATATCTAGCTATCTAGTTATTGGACGCTATTTGGATTTGGCGGCATTCTCTTGTTCGCATCACGTGTCTGGGCTGTGAGCTAGGGTGGCCAAGCACTTTCTCACCGAATAAAAAAATTGCATTTGGTACGAAAACAGGAAACCAGATCACCCAGAGACCACCATACACCCAGAGAAGCATGGTGGCGGCTGCATCATGCTATTGCACCGCTTTTCTTCAGCAGGTATTGTTACTATGGTCAGTTACATTGTTGGGTGTAACGCGTTACAAAGTACAGCAGTGACTCTGTAGTTAGTGTGTGTGTGTGTGTGTGTGTGAAAGTCGTCCTACAAGCCCCGCCTCTGATAACCCGGCCTTCTGTTATTCCTGCTGTACTGTCCCATCACACCTATGCGGTGTGAGAAGCGGTGATGAGCTCCGTGAGCTTAAAAGTATAGATAGAAACGTAATCACAGCGCCAAAACCGCTTAGGTGAGATAGGAGTATTAGTAGTTAACAGATTATGGGCTAAACCTTGCTGAGTGATGATGGTAGAATAATTATAAAGGTATTAACTAAAACAACATGCATGAGGAATCACAAAGGAATTTTCATTTTCTTTTCAATGTAGTGTAGTAGTGGAAAAGTTACTTTTATCAGAAAGTAACGCAGTACTTGTGCATTTTTTTAACGCATGAAACTGATTACTTTTTAATGACCATAATTTTGTAATGTAATTACAAAAATGTAAAAAGTAACGTCCCCCAACACTGGTCAGTAATGGATAGCTGCAAATACATATCTGTTTATTAAGCTTCTGTTAAACTGATGAAGATAAAGATAAGCAGCATTTTGCATTGGCCCAGATCTGAAACTACTGAAACCCTGTGGAGAGCAGTACACAGTGTAAATAAACCTGCAAGGAACAAATTCAGGGCTGTGTATCATTTTATGTCCACTGTATTTAGTGTATACCTGCATTACATAGACACCTGCCATCTACAGAATAAAGAACACATGCTCTTTTATACAATTATCTAATCAGCCAATCATGTGTCAGCTGTTCATTGAAACGTCTGCAGATGCAGGTCACGAGCTTTCTCAGTGTCCTTAATGTCCTTTACATGAATTGTGGGTCTTCGATGGTTCGAGAGTATACCATGCACTTGTGATTTATTACATTGTGCTGCCGCAGCTACGAGATGTGGCTAATTGCATAAAAACGTCAGGTGTTCCTATTAAAGTGGAATGGTCATCAAAATAAGCTTTTAAATTTTATAATATTGAAACCTGTTTTTTTTTTCCACCCCCTTTCCTTCTAGTCCCTGATGAGCTCCTAATAGCGTGAGTATCTATTCACATTGCAATCTTTTAGTCTGTTTATCTTGTGATGTAATGCATTTCCAAATAAATAGTGTAATTATGCCTATTTTCATGATCCCAAACACACTAATTCCACCGAATCCACTGTACACGAACTGCAACGGGTCTTATCTTGTTCCAGTATAAAAAAAAAAAAAAGAAGGCATTTTTATGACTGCTTATTTTCCCAGCACACATGGCCTGCTTTCAAATGTTATTTTCTGAATAAAAGCACCAAAAAGCCATATTAGCAGTCATCCTGCAGTTCTAAAGGAAACATTAAGCTGAATAGACGTCACCATTACCGCTAGCTGCTTTCGTGTCGTCGAGAGACAGAAGGTGCATGAATGAGAAGATATCTGTGGTGTGAGAGTGCTATCTTTTCTTCCGCAGTGAAAGTCCTCTTGGCATTTATAGCTCAGCTCGGACGGACCGGATTGCGGTCGTTACCTCTAATGGAAAGAAAACGCGACCGCATTAATATCCGTGCCTGCATCCTCATTTGGCTTCAAACATAATTCATTATTGTTGGTGCGCTTATTACTCGCGGTGTTCGCTGAAACTTTGTGGGCACATGTCACAAGTTGAAGGCCTTTTCGCTTTCACTAACTGCCTTTGACAGCAAACCACCAGAATGGAAATCAGCTCTGTGAGGCGCCTCGAGGCACTTCCTGTTTGCTTGGAGCTTGATTCTGTTTCCGAATATAAGCCCTGAGGTTTTAGGCTTGTATCGTTTAATTGCTCTTCGGATGTACAGTGTGACCCTTTCAAAACAATTATCTCTCTACATTTCATCTGTTTTGCATAGAAGTAGAAAAACATTAAGCTTAAGTTCCGTACACCGTTTAGTCATTAAGTGATGATCAGGATTATAAACTTATAATAATCTCTCACTAATAATGTTTTTGTTTTTTCAAGCTTTTTTTTATTCACTGAAGTCATGTGTATCAGTTTGCTTCCTGTCTCTGTATATTTGTGTCTCTGTGTCTCTGCGCCAGGTTGAGGTTTATATTCGGCCCCTGCACCTTGCAGGCGTTAGACCTGGTGGATCAGCGGGCTGTAACGTGTGTGTCCTCACCCAGTGGCCGAGTAGCGTTCCAGGTAGGACTGAAGCAAATCCTAGTCTCTAAGGAGTTAATGACTTTTGACTTTCAACTTTATCACACATCATCTGGAGATCGCTGGTTCGATTCCCGGGTGATGCTGTAGCCTCCCGCAGCTGGGGAGTAGAGAGAGCTGATGGGCCGAGCTCTCTCAGTGGGGGTGGGATGGGAGGCACTGGGAGCTCTCGCATCAAGTCTCTCTACAGCCAGTCATGGGCACATCGGAGGAAACGCATGATCGTGTTCGGCCATCCCTGACCGACTGGTAGCCTTAATGAGGGAGCCCCCTAGTGACGAGGAGGAATTGGATATGACTAAATTAGGGAAAAAATTGGGGAAAAATCCAAAACAATGTATAAAATGTGTATGTGTGTTTGTATATATATATTTATTTATTCATTGCAATTAATGGTTCTATTCAGACATTTTATACATTTGACATTTTTTATTACCATTTACTGAGTAAAAATATACAAAATGAGATTTAACTTAGTTTTATTTGTCATTTTAAGCAAATATTAATTTTTATATCCACAGACATTATGAAATTCTATTTTTTTTAATGAATGGATTATATCTGAGACTCATAAATTCGTCATTTTTTTTTTTTCTATTTTCTGTCTAGTCTCACCTCACCCTGCACTAACCTGAGGTTTTTTGCCCTAGACCCTGACAGGATGTGTGTGTGTTTTTTGTGTGTGTGTTGTCTTCTCCATGATTATCACTTTGACCACAGTGGTTCATATAAAACCACTCCGTCCACAATTTTTTTTCCACCCCATTTTCTTTATTGCGCTTGGCATTCAGCGGTCAGTGAGGCATATTTCCCTTAAACGCCCACTGGTGGACTTTTAGACGGATAAAAAAGAATCACAATAAATGCAAGGAAAAAAATGGGTTGTTAAGAAATGCAATGATCTAATTCTGTTGTTCATGTTAAAAGTAAGCCTTTACTCATCGGGCTAAAATGAGAGATCTTGTTTTGGAAGCTGTTTTAACCGCATGTGAAAGCTGGCGGTTCAAGAAGAAAAATATGATTTACTTGGGAAAGAGTAAATTTGCATATTTGGTAGGCTTTAGAAAGCTAGCAAGGGGCCATTAAAAAAAAAAATCAGTATTGAAACAGTGTTATAATTCTCTGTTTTATCGAAGTTCTGCCAACTTGTTGGAAATTGTTATCTTAGTTAAATAATAAAAGTAAATAAAAGAAACAATAAAGAAATAAATTGTCCCTCTTGCATGGGTGTTTGGACACCTGTCCATTTTAAGCCGTTTTAGACTT
Organism: Clarias batrachus; assembly: GCA_003987875.1. NCBI lineage: Eukaryota > Metazoa > Chordata > Actinopteri > Siluriformes > Clariidae > Clarias > Clarias batrachus. The sequence continues at coordinate 334,664 of QMIH01000163.1, forward strand.
TTGCTTCTAGTTCAAGTATTGTGGTTAAGAAAAATATTTTCATAATGTCGTCTTCGAAAAGCCCTAAGCAACGGATTGAGGATCTGAAAAAGAAAGCTACTGTACTTGATGCTTACAAAGCAGAGGGAGTCTATAAAAAGAAATCGAAGATGGCTTAAGAGCTGCATACTTCACACTGTTTTTAAAGTCATTAAGAAGGATCTCTATAAGTCGAGACAAAATCTAAAAGACCAATAAACCTCGCAGATACAACTTTCAGTGCGCTGGATGGAAAGGCAAAGCAAACCAACCTGACTCTTGAGTTGTTCTACTGCATGCAGCTTTCCTGTGACTTTAAAGTGCTAGATATGATTGAAAATAAGTTCTGAAAACTGTTGAAGAAACTGTTAAACTCTGTCAGCGATCACTGTGTGTGTGTGTTTGGAGTAAATGTGGCTAGAAACTGAAGCTGATGGAGACTGGCTGAGGAAGAACAATGTCCTTAATCATTCAGTACCTCAAAGTTTAGCATGAAACACTTCAAGCACTACTGTTGCACGGTAACAGAGAATCGCAAAAAAGCTCGCTGCTTAAAGAAGACACGTTTCACAAGTTTTCCTCTGTTTGCAACATACAGAACGTGAAGAATGCAGGCAATAAGTCGAAGGTGGGGATATTTTGCAAGAGCAGTCAAATGAACAGACGAGACATGAGTCTGAAATGCGGTCGAAATGATATCACAAATGGCGACTGAAATCAATGGAAGTCTCCTTTACAGCTCGCAGGAGATGCATCTTGTTGAATGTAAGATTCTCAATCTTTTTCCTCCCACGGGTATACTTCGAGGTTCCTATGTAACCATTGACCAGGATAAACGAATCAGGGCCAGACGTGCGCTGTTTTACAACAGGATGAGATAAAGCCAGTCTCAGTCGACCCTTCCCCTTCTGGGGAAAATCTTAGCAGGATTAAAATTCAAATGGAGCTATAAACAAAGGCACAGTGACCAGTGGGTGTCCCTTCAGGATGGATTCTGCGTCTTTTAACGCAAGATGACTATCAGTAAATTGGACGTTGCTATTTTGGGCAGACCACATGGCCCTGTTGTGTTTATGTGAGGGTCATATAGCACAATATAAGATTATGTTCTGAAAAAAAGCCCTGTATCTCAAAAGAAACATACTGTTTAGACACACATACAAATGATCAGAAGTGGGGAATCTCTGATCGTTTTGACTTGATCAAGGATGATATATTATTCTGTTTCCATGAACAAATGCATAAACACAATGGGTGTTCAAGACAAACTGTGACTTGAATGAAATTTCTCATTAACGAAGGCGTAAAAGCGATTGACGTCCATGGTGCAGTGTCGAGACTCCTAGCCGCAGTAAAACATTTGAATGGTGCAAAACAATTTAAAGAAAACTGCAAGTCTGTGAATGATGATCCTGCACTGCAGTCAGAGAGTCAAATGTGGGAACATTCAGACAGTGGAATGCCTGATCCTTGAAAACCGACCGATACCTTTTCACCAAGTTGCAGGAGAGACGCAACTGTACATCTACATCTAGGCATTTGGCAGACGCTCTTATCCAGAGCGACTTACAATTATTTATTTAATTAAAATTATTATTATTATTTTTTTATGTCATTACATCTGAGCAATTGAGGGTTAAGGGCCTTGCTCAAGGGCCCAACAGTGGCAACTTGGTGGTTGTGAGGTTTGAACCTGGGATCTTCTGAACCGTAGTCCAATGCCTTAACCACTGAGCAACCCCTGCCCTGAGGCAGGGAACTGTACACACAATCGTTCACCAACACCTCTTGCACATTACAGGAACCTGGCTGGAAATTACTGCTATGTCTCGGAACAGTCCTGACCTCGCTCCAAGCTATTTTCACATTTGGGCCAATAAAGGAGTTCCTAGGAGGCCAGTTTTTCAGACATGAAGCAGACAGGCAGATTATGGCCTTAGCATCCTGAGAAAACTTTCTACCTTGATGGTATCCACCATCGTTAGTATTATCATCATTAGTGCATTATTGTAGCAGGGGGATGAAGGAGTTTGTATAAAGATAGTTTTTATTCTCATAACTGTTTTCTGTACTTACAAAAGTACCAGTTTGACTTGAATACTCCTTGCCTTTAGGCTTTGATTTGAATGAACCAAGCAGTAATATAGAGCCAGTGTACCCATTATGATGAACACTGACTCTCATAAGGACCGTCTCAGGAAAGGGCGACCAAGAGCTACCTCTGCTACAGAGGATAAGTTTATTAGAATAATCAGCCTCAAAAACCACCAAAAAGACCTCAGATTAGAGCCCACATGAATGCTTCTCAGAGTTCAAGGCAGACATATTTCAACATGCACTGTTTGGAGGATACTGCATGAGTCAGACGTGCATAGTTGAATTGTGGCGACAAGAGACACCACAAAAAGAGACTTGCCTGGGCCAAGAAACACAAGGAAGGGACATTTAAATTAGTGACAAACTGTCTTTTGGTCTGATTAGTCAAATTTGAGCTTTTTGGTTTGGTTTTAACCAATGTTTTTGTTAGATGTAGAGAGGATGAACAGGTGGTTCCCGAATGTGTGGTTCCCACTCTGAAGCATGAAGTGTGTTTGTGACACTGTTGGTGACTTAGTCAAAATTGAAGGCGAACTTAACCAGCATGGCTACGACAGTATTTTGCAGTAACATGCCATCCCATCTGATTTGCACTTAGTGGGACCATCATTTAGGTTCAGACAGGACAAGGACCCCAAATACACCTCTAGGTTAAAAGCTATTTGTTCAAGAAGAGTGAGAGATCAGATGACCTGGCCTCCACCTCATATCATCTAAATGCAACTAAGGTGAAGGGAACGCCTTCAAAATTCCACCTGACTACATTATGAGGCTGACTGGGAATGCCAAGAATGAGCAAAGCTGTCATTAACGCAAAAGGAGCCACTTTGCATAATTCCATGTATCTGTCATCATGTGAATGTCTTCAGTATTAATATTCAATGTGGAAAACAATAAAAGTAAAAAACAGAGAAGAAGAAGAATGTGTGTCCAGCCTTTGGACTGGTACTCTATTTGTGGGTGTTCCCCAAACTTTTTGGGGAATTGTCCAGTATGCTATTCCGTAGCAAGATCCAAAAACACGTTTTGCCAATTTTGGAGTGGAAGAACAAGAGTTGCCCGTACAAAAGAAACTTGTCCACATTCCCACTGAACACCCCTGGCCTGAACTGGAGAGCTGATTTATGCCCCTGACATCACTAATGCCTTTGTGGATGAATGAACACGAATTTCCACAGCCATTCTCCAAAAACACTTTGGTAGATGTTCTTATAACAGAGACTAAATTCAGATGGGATGTTTAACAGGCACATAGGCGGTGTGGTGATCCGATAACGTCTGATCCCCTGAGTCTCTGAAGCCAACTACGAGATATAATCTTTCTAGCTGGTTCTCGGTCTATCCCGTGGTTTCCGCCTAGTGGAATGACACGAAACAGCTCTATCATGAGCCGATCACGCGGCATCCTTGTGAGTGTGTGCACACCACCCTGACTGCTTCTTCTCGATTCAGAGGAAAAGATGCAGCTTTGCCCCAAGGCTCAGCAATAGTTTCCGTCCTCGTACACTTTATTTACTACTCTGTTTGCAGTTTATTCTATCTTTATCTACCAACAGTTTGTGATTTATACACTTCTCAACCAGGGGCACAATGTCTCCCCCAAGCATGTTTGCACAATTTGGATTCGTGGACACAAAAACTTGCCTCTAATTATTATTTCATTAGCATGGTTTGTTGAACATGCTTTTAGTGATTAAAGTGTCTCTTACTGTGACATAGCAACGGTCTACATAGTTCATATGTTGATGGACGTCATTCAACAATTATTTGTTCACATTGCCAATACCGTCTTAACCCGACCCTGTAATCAGCTGACGCTCATAAATTGTGTAACTAGAACATTGAGGAAGCAGGGCGAGAGGCGGAGCTGACATTAAACATGAGAAGCTCCGGCGTTCTTTATTTAAGCTTATTAAAAATGCATAGTAATGCCCTATAGCTCAGTGACCTCACCATATTATAGGGCAGAGGCCAATATTGTGGTAATAAGCGTACGATTAGTTCTTGAGACTCTCATTAAAAAAAAAACGTCTTCTATATATTATAGACACTATACATGAAGTCTTATAATTGTCAGGCTACATTTAAAAGACATTTCTGTGCCCGTGTGTGTTTGTGTGTGAGGTATCTATTCCTATGGAGAAGTTTCATTAGTGTAAATTTGATCATGCATCCAAGACATCTATTTGTATTTTAAAAAGGTGAGGATTTTGTAATCTGGGAACTCTTATCCTCTGCAGCTGTGTTGCTTCACAAGGGCAGGCTGACGTAAAGCGCAACTCAAGTTCCCTCTGTCGGGAAAAAAACACACGCATCAGAAGTGTTTTAAAAGAGGAATTCAAAGCACGTATTGAGTTTTTCATTTAAATTTTATTATTTATCATATTTCCTTTGACGTAGGTCGGGTTATTTGACGATTCTGTTACGACCGGCGCTGTCTTGGGTCATGCCATGCCACACAGTACTTTATTACTTTTATTGCACTGCTTTCCAGCTCTAATTGCTTGCCATTAGTGTATTTTGGATGTGATTAGGAAGAGAAGGGAAAGCCGGTGCTTTACACACATTTGGCTCATGGTGGTAAATGTGTTTGTTCAGCTTGCCTTTGCCTGTGGGTCTTATCTTTTGACAGAAATGCTAAATGTACCAGTGCAGACATTTGAATATACTTTTTTTTTCTCTTTTTGATAAGGCTGCACAATTCGATGGAAAAAAAAACATGGCTATTATTTTATGTATATTAAATGTGCAAATATTGGCACTAATTATTGACAAATTCTATATAAACTCCAGACTATGCATATATAACCTGTAATAAACTTTTGCGATTAAACAATATTTCGATTTCTATTTGTGTGCGATTCAATTGCGCAACACTAATTTTAGGTATTTGAATGATCATGCACGGAAGAGCAGGAATGCTCGAGTCTGTAATACTGATCAAGGCATTCGCTTGAGGAAGTTGTCATATTCCTGATATGAGAATTTACAGCGCCTTAACTTTTGTCTTTTGCACTCTGCAATGCATGCGCGCTGATAAACAGCGTGTGTCCGCGACCCGCATTGTATGCGGCAGTATTTATATTTAGTCCCTTTCACACAGAATAATAGAATATTTTTAGGGAGCCAGATAGCGCGCTTCCTCTCATTCAGGGCCGCGTCTCCTCCCACATGTTTCAGACGCTGAGGGGAAGAGATTTCATTAATATCTCATTTCACTTGTCATCCTGTATGAGGATCAGTGAGCCTAATAACAAGCTGCCCCTGGGCCAGCATGCTGCAGTGGCCACGTCCCAATCTCATTGCGTCCCCGCTGCCCTCTTCCTGTACCCTTTATTCCACTCTGAAAATTAGAGGCTGAATGTTGATGCCGATTATCTGTCAATTATACCAGGATGTTCATGGGACGCGGTGAGACGAGAAGATGCAGTGACTTGCACTTAACTTTTTTTATAATGTATATAACTTTGTTTGGGTTTGATGTAGAAGCGAAGAAGAAGGAAAACATTTTCACTTCTGTTTAGTAGGTTTAGATGAGCAGCTGACAATTGACATAATGGGTGAATCGGATGGAAAATGGGGATATTTGCATTCCCTGCGATCATCAGAGCTACTTGAATATCGTCTCAACAGGCTCTGAACGTCTGAGCCTGCTCTGCGTCTCAGCTCTGTGTTTGAGGTCCTCAACTTGCCCTGATAGAAACGTAGCTCGCTGCAGAGTCAAAACGAGGAAGTTGCTGGTATGATGTCTCTCTCAGTTTATGACTGAGTTGACAAGCCAAATGTCACAAGTCGGACCAGAGACAAGAAACAAAGGACGTGCTGCAGTACACCACTTTGTTTTTTTTTTTGCCTTTTCATAAACCCTGTTGCTGAGAGCTGCGACTGTAAAGTGTGACAAGGCTATATACAGCATACACATCATAGTGCTGCTAAATTCTTACCTCGCATTGATTGGATTCATCTTATTGTTGATGGCTCCGACATTGTAACTCAAATCACAGGTTTATATTGATACACTTCTGTAATATCTATTGTATAGTAACATAATCCACAGGGACTCCTCTGCCTTTAAGACATCATAAATGGTATTTATAGCTGCTGTAAGCTAAGTGATGATTGAGAGTACTGTGTCTTGAGGAAGTTCCCCACCGTTTGGAGGTAAATGTGAAGGTTTCATATCTGTATTTATTGTTATGTTCGCTGAATTGCTGACGATCCCTTCGAGGCGTGAAACACAATTGCCTTATTGTTGCTCCCATCAACACGTACATCAATGCATGACCGCATACCCACACTTCTCTTTCCTGTCTCGAATCTTTATTGATTTTCACTATGCGTCTGTGTGTGTGAGAGAGCGCATAATTAAAGGTGTGTTCTGCTGTTTGCATAGACATGAAATAAGAAAGCCACATTATAATCATTGTTTAAACATTCCTACAAGTCTACCTGAGCCTCCAATAACTACCTGGACTCCATGTTAACATCAATTAACATCAACTGTTATACTGAACTGCCTGCCACCTCACACACAGTATGAATGCAGATCAATTCCTGCTTTCTGTTTTACTCAAATGATGAGGACGGGTTCCCTGTTGAGTCCGGTTCCTCTCAAGGTTTCTTCCTCCTGCCATCTCAGGGAGTGTTTCCTTGACATTGTCGTCCTCGGCTCGCTCATCAGGGACTATCTGACCATTTTGATTCATACACATTCACATTCCGTACAAACTTAAATAATTCTTTTGATTGTGTAAAGCTGCTTTGCGATAATGACATGAATTGTTAAAAGTGCTAAACAAATATAATTGAAAGTCTAAAATGCTTTTTTGGAAGTGTAAACGTGCTAAATAAATACCGACATATAAAATTACATTTGACATTTTTGTTCCACAGTACATACAATCTGCACCACATGTATTGTTTAAAAAAAAAAAAATTATAATACATTTTTTGGGAGCGCTTTGTCGTACAATACAATGATGATTTTTAATGAAATAGAAATCATTTAAAACATTTATTGTGATTCTTAATTCTTAAAATAAGCATTAAGCATTATCACACACACTTGTTGTCAGCACAGTGATGCAGCCATAGGGTCGAAGGTGCAGCCCAAGTACTGAAGATATCACTGTGCTGATATTCAGTACAACAAATAAATTGTCAAACAAAACAACAGCACGACCTCCAAAGTGATATCCTTCCACGAGTGGCAGAAGGAACTGAGACCTGTCCACCACCGGGACTGTCCACCACCTCAGTTCTCAACTCAACTCATCTTTATTTGTATAGCACTTTAAAAAACAAGAATGCCCCAAAGTGCTTCAAATAAATAATAAAATAATATAAGGAACTAAGTTAAGAAATGAAAAATAATAATAATAAAAAAATAAATAAATAATAAATTATTAAAAAGGAACCTAATTAAAATCACATCACACACAATCTCATGTTGGTTTAAATGCCAAAGAAAACATGTGAGTTTTGAGATGGGACTTAAACACCCTCAGTGATGTGGCCTCACGAATGGTCAAGGGTAGGTCATTCCACAGTTCCAGATTTACTTTATACTTATTCCTCTTTAGAATATCAGCTAACTTCCGAGTCCTGTGGTTGAATCCCAAAATGCATAAAATGGAAAGCTAATGCACTATGTAGAGTGAACAATCACTTGTTCCACACAATAAGTAGTGCCCTTGATCAGGTGTTGGAGAGGGATTTGGGATTTAGCCTTGTGTTGGAAGCTAGTTCGCATTATAGCCCGTGTTAGCCGTGACAGAACGACACGGACGTGGTCACTAAGGAGACAGTTGTTCCAGACACAGCTGTTATTAGATGTAATTTCTTGCTGAAAGTGCTTCTGTGACTGGTTTTGAATGTGTGTTTTGGCAGGCAGCTGCTCTCTCTGACCGACAGTTAGTGTAATTATCTATTATTAGAACATGTGATTCAGAGTGATGCATACTGTATAGTTAAACATTACACTTCCTATAGTTAAAAGTGCAGTTATTTGACCTACATTTGACCTACAGACTAACCTGCAAATTTAAAGAAAAACATTTTCTTTAATATGTGTGGTTATAAAAAAAAAAAAAAAAAAAAGCATTTCAATGAATTCCCCAACTCCACTGTATGCTAATGCTCAGCAACGCTACAGTTTATTAGACAAGACAGACTTTATTCAGACATCCGTCAAGAATTTCAGAGGAAGCCAAATCCCACGAGTCCATCTTGCATCTTCCACTGCCCAGAGCAAGAAAGCGTTTTTCACATCAGAAACAGGAATTAATTAGCTGAAATGCAGACACACGCTGGGACCTGCTTCTTATTCGTCAGTGCCTGGTGCGGTTGCGGACGTGAGAAAAAGCACGTCGAAAAATAAGGCCACATGCCGAGCTTTAACGCTTTATAAGCTTCCCTAGGCAGTAGCCTCTAAAGACCGTCCCCAGTTTCCCATGTAAAGAGCGCGCGTCTTTAACTAGCAGCGGCACATCATTTAAGCCCGTTTGCTCACTGACACTAATGAATTAGCTGGCCTTTGGCTCCTGGCAGATAATACCTGGTGTTTGTCACACTGGCTGCTTTCAGGTTCCGCGCTGATCTTTTCGCCGGACTAATGAGATGGCCGTGTTACACCGTCGGCCGTTCAGGAGGCGCCAGAGAAAGTGGAGAGAAGTAAGGTCGAAATATTGCTAGTATCAAGCAAAGAATAAGGCACAATAGAGCGTGCTGCAATTGGACAACACATTATTATTATTATTATTATTATTATTATTTTAAAGTAACTGTGAGGATCTGGAGTGTATTATTATTTAGCTTACACTTAGCAATTACATCAGAGACATGTACTCGATTAAGCAGTCAAACAGTTACCAGCGTCTCCCGCTCAAAAGCCGTGCATCCAGTTATTTCATCAGCAATGTGAACTCCACCGTCTTGAACACTTTCTGATAAACTGATGGTGCCGATGATAAACTTCCGTCAGTTACTTCATGATAGACTCTTACCAAGCACTAACTCTAGAAACTTGAATTCTAAAAATAAAAATCAGTTTATTACCCGTCTCAGATCAGCTATTTGTTTTACAGCCAGAGGTGAGCTGTTGGATGAAAATACTACGCTCGGTATGAATTTCGAGCCCAGTGTACGTTCCGGATAATACACACCCTGTGGCTTATATGAAAGGCAAAGGCCACTAGATTACGCTTATTTTACCAAAATAAAATCTTATCATGTCATGATTTCAATCAAGGATTCAAGCGATCACAGATTAGAGCGTCACCTTTGTCAAAATTAACACGTTCCCCAGGTGTGTAGAAGAAGAAGCCCAGCACACTCAACCTTGACCTGACAGCATGCCAAAGACTCAAGCACAGGCCAAAGTGCTGATCATCATGAGCCTGAAGACCAAGTCTCCTGCTGAGGTGGCAGACATCTTTAATGTATCTAAACGTCACGTGGAGAGGACAAGAACAGGATTTGAAGAAACTGGTGAAGTTCATGCATGACAGGCCCAGGTCAGACAGACCCCGTAAGACAAATGTTCGAGAGGGCAACAGTCCAAGGCAAGCTCTTTTTCAACTGCAGCAGAGCTACATAACAATTTCAATGGCCGAATTAGTGCTCAGAAACCAGCATTAAACAGAAGACAACTAATAAAATCGTGTTGCATTTATCAGGCCCACAGCTTGCATGAAGGATGGGCTATGGAAAAGTGGCAGAAGGTTGATTTTTCCGATGAATCATTTATTGAACTGCATCCCAATCATCGCAAATACTGCATAAGACCTATTGTAATAAGACCTATTCACACAAACGGTCAAGTTCGGTGGAGGGAAAATAATTTTTTGGGGTTACATTTAGTCTGGGGACGTGCAAGAGATCTGCAGAGTGGATGGCAACATCAACAGCCTGAAGTATCAAGACATTCTTGCTGCCCATTACGTTCCAAACCACAGGAGAGGGCAAATCCTTCAGCAGGATGGCATTCCTTCTCATACTCCAGCCTCCACATCAAAGTTCCTGAAAGCAAAGAAGGTCAAGGTGCTCCAGGATTGGAAATCCCAGTCACCAGACATGAACATTATTATATAAGCATTTGTCTGGGGTACGATGGAAGAGGAGGCATTGAAGATGAAACCAAAGAATCTTGAACTCTGGGAGTCCTGCAAGAATGCTTTCTTTGCCATTCCAGATGACTTTATTAATAAGTTATTTGAGTCATTGCCAAGACGTGTGGATGCAGTCCTCCAAGCTCATGGGAGTCACAGTACACAATATAATTTTTTTTTCCTTTGTACCATGACTTTATTAGACAAAAGAAAATAAATAATGTACAGTGCATAAAGTCACTGTACATTATTTATTTTCTTTTGTCTAAGCAAAGTCTGACCTTTCTGTCTGAATTAAATAATTAAAAATCGTGGCATGATGAGATTTTATTTTAGTAAAATAAGCGTAATGTAGAAGCCTTTGCCTTTCATATCAGAAGCCACTTCTGATTACAAATGATTAACTAGAAGTCAAGTTATTATTTGTTGTTCCTACAACTTGGATCGGAGACAGAACTTCTGTCAGGGTGCGTAATAAGACGTTACAAATGACTTACTGAATTATTGTTGATGTTAAGGCTTCCGTTGCTCGTTTACTTTAATATACATGACTCAACAAAGTGTTGCAGGGAGACACAAGACGGTAAAGGAAGCTCTTTTGGCTCAGTGCTTAACGATCCCGCTCCGTTTCCTTGAGTCAGCCGTCCTCAAACTCTCTCTCTCTCTAAAAAAAGACACTGTTTAAATGCCAAAGCCGGAGCTGTGCCGACTGTGACGTCTCACATCTTCTCAATTGTGCAGTCTAATCCCATCTCTTCAATGATTGATGGGCGAACTTTGATTTGCCTTTTTTCGGTTTGTTTAAATTTCTACATTTCCATCACTCGGGAGCAACAATGTCTTGTTTGCACGTCCGTCCTCTTTAAAGCCTTTCCACCGCTCCTACTGTGGATTTTTATCTCCGTTTCAAGCACGTAAAGGAATTTGTATTCATATCGGCAGCGGATGTTCTTTTCTATAAAGTGCTCTAAAGTGTTTCTGCCTAGTCTTACACCTACATAATCAACACTCTTGTGTGTAAGCCTTACCCTAAACATCTCGTGTCGAGTGAAATTTTCCAAGCACTTGCGTCTTTGGAATATTCGCTTGTAGTGAGTGTCGTAGAAGTGCAAGTGTGAGAATGTTTATGGAAATGATGTTTGTGCAGGCTTTTTGCATGATAACACATTTAGAAATAGACAATACACACACACACACATGGGATTTGGCGTCTGGATCAGTTCCTTGGCAGTCCTGTCTCTCTGTCCTGTGTGGAAGAAATAGTTGTGGTCATGAATGCTATTGGTGCAGTTTTTGTCCTGCGCTGTTTATCTTGTTTTTTTTTTTGCTAACTTGCTTTTTGTTGACTTGCCAATAAGTATAAATATAGCAATCGAAGAAATTTCATCCTTTCGTACCTTGTAAATGCTGCTTTCTTATACAGTATTTGGGCCTCTCTGCAGTGACGTAATCCCCGGTTGCCTCACATCCTTTACTCATGCTCAGTGCACAGCAAAAGGAAACGCTAAATGGCACCATAACAGTTTTATGGAGGGCGAGGTTTTCCACATAGTGGTTACATAGTGGAGTCCGTATTATATAGCACTGATTCATTTGGGTTGGAGAGACTCGGAGATCATGATCCCATCCCTTACAGCAAACCAGACGAATCTCTGCTTCATAAATCCTCCAACTTCCCACAGACCCACAGCGAGACACTCCCATGAGGACCATCAGAGCATTTGCTCCGCCTGATTGTGATGGATTATTTGTCGCCCATCTATAAGGTGGAGTTGCGTTTTTTTTTTTTTTTTTTT
>QMIH01000163.1:353987-372859 GCA_003987875.1 Clarias batrachus
TCAATGCCACACAGAGTTCTAGCAGCAGACACATCTCTAGAACAACTGTTAAGAGGAGACTGTGTGAATCAGGCCTTCATGCTAGAATATCTGCTAGGAAACCACTGCTAAGGACAGACAACAAGCAGAAGAGACGCGTTTGGGCTAAAGAACACAATAAAGAACACAATAAAGAACACTCTTTGAATGAGAAGGTGTGTCCAAATTTTTGGTCTGTACTGTATATGAATATATATATATAATTTTTTTTTTTTTCAGATGTACTAAATCTGTTGATAATTCCTGATTCTTGGGAACCAAAATTGGCATATCAAATCTGTTATGTTGAAAGACCAGCCTTTGAGCAATATGCACACCTGATAAATAAGCTTTGCAAGCCTATAAGTGCCGAAGTAGACAGCTAACTCGTTCCTCATTTCCACTTTGTGGGAAAAGTTTGTTTGGTTTCTCTAACTAAAGCTAAAAGGAGTCGCGCGTTATAACCCTTTGAAGAAGCGATAAATTGTTATCCGTTAATTGTTACGTGACCTCGGGTGCAGTCTGCGGCTTATTTCTGTAAAAAGAATTGGGCTAGAATATGAAAACCCAACCGCGGTGGAAAAAAGAAAGAATGTTAGCATTGTACTGTAGGTGGTATAAACTCCAGAGTTCCAGCGACGCCCTTGTCTCAAAACATCACAAGCATGATGCAGACTCCAGCCGGGAATTACAGAGTTCAGCTAAAATAACAGCAGCTAGAGTAAACCCAGTGCTAAATATTCTTTTTTGCGCCAAATTCTTTGTGTACTATAGAAATGATGAAGTATTGTTTCTTGTACTTGTATGCCTTGGGATAATATAAGACTAACAATAATTAACAATAAAATAAAAACCCAGTGAATTAGCTATTATGTAACAAACAATAGCTTGTTTTTGTTCTAACGAGTCCTCCAATGGCTGTGTCTTTTTCAGTGTAAGCACATCTTGGCAGCCTATTTGTGCCAGGCCATGGGCTTGTGCCAGCAGGAGCAGGTCTCAGATCAGCACATGACCCTCATCCTGTCCGGAAGAGGCGAGCCGGCTCCATAAAGAAGGCGACCCAGGAGACGCGTAATGAATTTATGTGAATAAACAGAGCAGGTGGAGCAGGTGAGGTAGCATGGAGGGAGGTTGGGGACCGTAGACATCCTGGCCAGTGGCTTGTATTCGGTTTCCTGTCTCATAAAATTGCCCGTGATGCCAAGAAGAGTGCTCTGGATGTTCTCCACACGGATCTGTTTGCAGCGAACGACCAAAGCCATGTGTGCCGATGATTAAAGAACAAAGAGATAACTGAGGGAACTGAGAAAACATTAAAGTGCTATAACCTCATTACTCATACCACGGCTATGATTGGAATATTGGGGCAAAAATAATCTTCGTACTTCATCAGTTAGTGGGACAGAAGTATCAAAAGTCAGCATGCACATTTCCTGGAAGCTACTAAAACTGCTGAAATGCTAAATGATAAGTGTAGAGTCCAAACCTGTTGAATAAAATGAAATACTTTGAAATAAAACGTTTGCACTCCGTCATGTTGTATTGAAATCTCCCTGAGAGCAAGACAGGAAGTGACTGAATTTACAAGGGGTGTTCAAGTCAAACCGGGATTTTTGATTACATAGAATAACAGAACAGTTATGAGGGTAAAAACTCCCTCTACACTAATGCACTTATCCCAGTGTTTCACTGCTGCTCTGATCCCATCACGGTAGAAAGTTTTCTCAGTACGCCGCAGCCATGATCAGACTGCCAGCTTCACTACTGAAACTCTGGCCTCCCAGGAACTCCTCGAATCCCCAAAATGGCTTAGAAGCGAGGTCAGGACTGTACGCCGATGTCGCAATGACTCCCAGACGAGTTCCTGTATTGTGCAAGATATCGTTTCTGTATTGGTGAATGATTGTGTGTACAGATCCCACAGACAGGGCAAATACAGATCTCTCCCTACAAGTTGCCGACAAGTTGTCCGTCGATCCGGTTTCAAGGTCTTCTTTGGAATGACTGCAGGGGGCTCCGAGACACTTCTGAGTCATTCACAGATGTTTGTCCTCCCTTAAAAAAAAAAAAAAACGTTTGTACAGTTCGAATGTTTTCCTGTGAATAAGAGTCTCATGAGTGTGCTGTGCTGGAAGGCTTCTGTACATGTCCGTGTTTTTTACGCCTTCATTCATGAGAAATTCCTCAAAAGTCCTGGTTTGACTTGAACGCTCTTGGTTGCCAAACAATGTTCACCTGCTATCATTTAAAGGCTGAGATGCCTCTGCTCAGAATACGCTATTTATAGAATACGCCTTGGATTCAGTGCTTTCTGGCTTTTTTTCAGGAACTCTTTATCAGTTTCATCAGAATATGTAGATACGCTTAAGAGTAAATCTAAAAGCCTTTAGCTTTTGGAGAGCGATTACTGTAAGTAATACCCAGTAGAAGTAAGTCATTATGATTGAAAGAAATGTGGTTTTGGACTCCTTGTGTTATAAACATTCTGATTGGTCAGAAGGTGTTAAGTTTATTCTCTATGCCAGCAACTCTGAAGGAGCCTTCCTACAGTACCGTCCAAGACCACCAGGATTATGGTAAGGACCAGGATATGTTTAATCACTTTAGGTTTATCTTAAAAATTGTTTGAGTTTAAACAAAGCACACTAGGATTCACAGCTTTTTAGTTGTAATTATACACAGATAGCATTATGGACAACCTACAAATACTTTAACAAAATTGAAAACATCATCATAAAAATAAATAATCCAATTTTTGAAGCAAAAATTTTTTTTTGGATCTGACTGAAATTCACATGAATAATAAAAAAAGATGAACCTGGCGCTTCTTTAAGACCCGTGTATTTGTTTGAAGTCTGTCTCAACTTCCAGGATTCTCTTTAACGCCTTATAAAGCAATTATCAGAGAGATCTATTGTTTCTTTTTTTATATATATATATATATATATATAAAAAGGACTTTTATTAACAAAATAAGTCACCAAACATACATATTAACGTTAAATAACAGTACTGCTTCATACAACTGACAAGCATATCGTGATACACGTCAACACAAATACTCAACATCGATTCTGAACCACAGTGTATGCTTTACGAATACTTGTACTGTAGCACATTGATAAACACACACTTCTCCAAAAGCATTTCTGTTTTAGACTGTAAGAGCCAGAACCAGAGTAGATTTTAATCAATTTTATTTGAAAAGGTTTTTTTTTGTTTTTTTTTCTTTACACGCTTTCATCGAAGCTATTAAAAGTACACGATGTATTTTCCAAGCGAATAAAATGTCAGCTTACACCCCGACAGTGCAGTACAGATTGGTCTCCATGGGAATGTCCATTCACTTTGGCACATTCCTGCAGTTTAGCCCTTAAGAGTAGTAAGAAAAGAAAGATTTAAAAGGCTTGAAATCCGTTAAGAACCTCCAGAGCTCGTGTTCACCTGCCTCGCTGCGTCGCCGAATCGCCAACTAGCCTTTATTTATTTATTTATTTATTTTTTACCACAGCCTCGTGCTTCGCTTTACTCGGATGTCTGTTCGTCATGTATGAGTGGCCGTGTCGTTTCAGTGTGTTCGCTGATCACTCAGACTGATTTGATTTGTTTTTTTGTTTTGTTTTTTTAAGTCAGTGTGACATTTGGTTCTAAAGTCTATTGGTTTGAACCTTTTGGAGCGACATTAAGCAATCGGACTCTTTCGGTTCGGTTCATAAGCTTAGGTGTTCAATCAATAGTCAATCTTATATCAGTCTCCATTCTGATTGGTCAGAAGGTGTTGATTAAGTCTCTATAGCAGCACCTCCAGCTGCAAGGTGCGTCACAGGTTCATATTAATGTGCTTCAACATGGATTGTGCAGCCATTAACTCTGTAAATTTCTTTTGTATTAAGATTAAAGCTGTAGAGTTTCCCAACATGGGAAAGTCTTCAGCAAGGCGGAGTTTGTGGTTTTTGAAAAGCACAAAAGTTTTTTGTGTGTTACAGGGGAAACAAGGTTTCATAGCTGTTATAAATTAAGCGATAACATGAAGTAAAAAAAAAAAAAAAGTATTTTTTAATAAATAAAAATAATTCATCCTTGGTAATGTGCTACACACCCCGTCGTTGATTACATTTTTATAATGTAACAGGGTGCCTAATTGTGTTTTATTTCTCTGTCGAAAAATGACAACATTCAGTATTTTAAATTTTTCAGTGTCATCCGCTCACCTCGTAACGGCATCGAGACGTAAATAGTTAGACTTCTCTGAATCGGGTCTTTATAGTCACGTGGTTCTGATGGGTCGTCAAGGACGTTGGCTAAAATTCACAGTATGTCGTGTTAAAGAGGTAGGAGGCTGCTAGCTCAGAGGTGACGCTTTAAATCATGATCGCCACAGACACTATTTATTTATTTATTTATTTATTTAGCTCGAATGTTAGATGTTGAAGATGTCCGCTCTAGGCTCTGTGCTCTGCCTCAGCAGTTCGTTGCACTTGGACTTTCAATGATAAACCGGGCCCTCGGGAGCGCTGACGCACCCGTGAGGGAGACGATAACCCAGAGTCCAACACCAGGCCAGCTGGGACCACTTGGTGTGTTCTATGTGGGAGACTGACTGTGTGTGAGTGTGTGTGTGTGTGTGGGAGTTGTGTGTAAATTGACGTAATACCATTTGAAGATGTGGGAATTCCGCTCTTGTCGAGACGTCTTACAAAAGAGGTTCTAATGACGTACAAAGCGGCGAGTCCAAACGGACTTGCTTTAGGAACCTTGGAGAACGGTAATACTTCAACTCCAGAGTGTAACGTCTGCAGAATGAGAGCAACGCATGAGCTCGATTGAACCATTTACACAGTGCTATCTCTTTCAAAAAAAAATCGGCAACCAGCTCGGTTTTCCTTCAACGGATCTGTCCACGACGCCCCCCGCGGTTTTCCTGAGCTTTCGATATTAACCTAAACTGTAAAGAATAATTAAAATCAGTCTTTAAAATTCCAACATGACACTTTTTAAAAGACTGTTACAGGTTAAATGTTAGAAGCCGTTTTTTTTTTTTTTTTAAGTATTTTTTGTGCCCCAGTCTGTCTGGCTGTGAACTCATTGCAGTTCCTTCAAAATAGACTTAAAAGTGTACAATAAATATTTTCCCCACTTCGAGCTGTCTGGACATTGCTCCCGTCCCTTTTGTTTACTGTCTTCTTTGTCCATCACCAGGATTAACCTCTATCCAGGTATAGAGGCACGTTTTCCGTCCCTTAAGACTTGGAATGAAGAGCACAGGTTGTTCAAGCTTGTTAGTCGTGTCAGGGTGATGAGATATTTCCTTTATCTCTACTGTCTTTAGTAGTGTTAGGTCGAGGAGCATTTTGTCCTCTGCTTTAGTTTAATAATAATGTAAAAAAAACAACAACAAAAAAAAGGTCCAAAGAGACCTGCTTTTAAAGTGCCACCAATACACTTCCTGTCAGTCCTCATGAACAGCCTGGCAATCCACATTCTGGTCTGTAAACAATGCTCCCAATATTTTGAATCATGCTCATTAAAATAAGATTAAATTAAGTTAAAAATATCGCCATTTCCAATGTCTCATGATCCTATAACAGAGGATCAATGGTCATGGTAATCTGTTCTCTGTTCCGCGTGCTTCCGTTGGAGCTCAGGTATAACTCTTCCCGATGGCATAGAAAGTGTCGTGCCAGAATTTTCCGGAAGGTGTTTCTGAACTCGCGGATGCGGTACGCATAGATGATGGGGTTGACGGCCGAGTTGGCGTGCGAGAGTATAATGGCCACGTACATGACGTACTCCGACTTCTCTGTCGGGACAAACAGGGTGAGGCAGTTGAGGACGTGAACGGGCAGCCAGCACAGCGCGAAGAGGCCTACGATAATGGACAGCGACTTGGCGGCGCGAATTTCCCGCTGCAGGAACCCACGATGGTGCTGGTGTTGGCGGCTCTCGCCATTGCCCATCACGCTTCCGAGCTTGATCTGGCGCAGCTGCTTCCGAGCCACCGTGAAAATCTTGACGTAGATGCCCAGCATGATGAGCAAGGGCAGCAGTACGCATCCAAAAAAGTTGAAGTAGACCATGTAGCTCATGTCCACGACACTCTCGAAGAGGCATTTTAGCTCGCAGCTCTGGTTTGCTTCCGCCGGTACTCCTTTATCTGTGCTGGAATTCTGGGAACTTTGAGTTTTATTCGGACTGCAAGCGCTGGCTTTCTTGTTCCAGCCCGCAAATGGAATGAGGCCGATGATGAATGATAGAATCCATAAAATGGCAATGATCCTTCTGGCTCTGTTTCCTGTCACCAGCTCCTTATACCTGCATAGAGAGAAGGGGAGAGAGAGAGAGATGAGTGAACTGTATGTAGTCTTACAACAACAACAAGAAAACCCTTCTGACCCCTTATGGCTCTTTTGAAATTGTAGAAAGCTTTAGGGTCAGGATTATTATTGATCATTACTTTTTGTTTTATTAACAGTCTTGATTTATTTGCACTTGCAACCCTGACTATTTTGACCTTAAAGTTTTTTTTTTACACCAATAGGAAAAGATAAAAAAAAACACCCATCTGATTAAACAATAACGTGCTGAAAGAGGAAGCGGCTCTCCCTGTGAAGGTTAATCTCTACTGCAGAAGCTTTCCTGTTCTTGCCGATTCCCTAATTTTCCCCGATCAAACAGATTGTCTTTGGTTTGAATATTTCATTATGGAGAATGTTCTCAAATCGTACAGGTTCTAATTAAATCACGATACTAAAGAACATCAAGAAACACCATGTTCGTTATTAACGCTCTTACAACCACTGCCGGTGCAAATCTCCAAAAGTTTTTTTTTCTTTTTGGAGAATCAGACTCGGGTCTGTGAGAGCAGAGTGATGACCCGAACTCTTCAGCACGGGGCAATTCATCACTGACCGTGCCGAGCCTGCCAACACTGATGGAGTAAATCATGCATTAGGGTGCATTATTCAAGTCTCAGCTAATTCTCACACTGCATTTCTCTTCCCCAAGAACAGAAACTGTCCAGAGGGCTATAAGTAAAAGAACCTCCAGACTGATCAGTGGAACAGAATGAGTTGTATAGATCATGTGGTACGTACAGTACTGCAAGGTTCCACCAGTCGTCTTTAATGCAGCCCTCAACCTTTTTCCAGGTTCCCTTTCCAATGGTTCCTACAAGCTGTATTTCAGCACAAGGTTGTCAAGACCAGGATCAGGACTCTGAAGCAGGTCAAGGCCAATTCAAGATCGCATTCTCATTTTAAGCCAAACCAATTTTTTGGTCTTGGTTGAGATGGTTGGCTTCAGTGGAAGACCAATAAAAGTTGAATTCCAAATGGCAGTAAATTCAAGTCTTGAGACTGGACACGAATCTTACAGCCCCTCTTCTAACTCCTCTTCCTCTTTTTCTCCTTCCCTTTCTGTACAAGTGAGTGAAGATGCATGAGTCACGGCATGATTATAGTCATCACCCCCCCATCAAACAAGTCCCCTTCGCTCACCCATCCTCTCCATCTTCCTCCTCCGCTGCTTCTGGCTTGACTCAGTGCTCAACATCAGGAGGATTGAGTGCTTTAGATGAATAGCCACCAGTTTCTCTGATGGACCACATTTCGTAATGCCCTTCTCCAGTGAATACCTATTATTCTTCCAGCAGCTTCTGGCTTTCGGCTTCAAGAAAAATCTGATTATGTCCTGAGCTGTCCGATGTAGGTTAAAATCTAAAAGCATTAGAGACTTGCCTTTATTACTGGTTGCCCCATATTACTAACATGAGGTTCATCCGGTACACTAGATATTAAAAGGGTACTGGAAAAAAGATACCTGAACCTAAAGGGCAACAGTGACATCAGTATTAAGACTTTTAAAGCCAAAATGTGGAGCCTATTAAAGGTCACGGACGATGACATTTTCCTTTGCCTTTGATTATAAAGAAAGATGTTCTGCTCAAACATTTGCCCAAATAATACTAATAATACCAATACTACTACTACCAATAATAATAATAATAAAAAGTTATTACATAATTTATAATTACACTTCATACTTTTCACCAACATGTTTGTATAAACGCCAATACTGGAGCAACATGGCCGAACCCATGTCAGGACCAGAAACAACAACAACAACAAAATAATACAGTAAATAAAAACAAACAAACAAACAAAAAATCTAAATAATATTGCTCGTTATTGTGATCACGCCATGCATTTATTCATTCTTTTGTTATTCACATGCCGTAAATCCAAATGACAGTATGGATGGAACGCCATTATCTCACGTTCACATGCTCACCCACACCTCGGGGCAATTTAGCCTTTCCAATACACCCAACTACATATTTCTGGATGGAATCCAGAGAAACTTCAGGGAACCCGCACGGGCTCAGTGAGAACATGCAAAATTCTGCACGAATAACATGATCGAAGCAGGGATCCTGGAACTGTTGGGTAACAAAACTATAACCACAGTTTGCAGACACATTTTCTGAGAACATTTCTCAGCCTTCCCTAAGCGAAGTTGGAAGCACATGGATGTAACAGACGTTTTCTGCAATGCCGACTGCAGCCCAGGCCTTCTCACCCAAGGCTTTTGTGGCTCAAGGTAAAAATCCCCACAGCCACGCTCAAGAATCAAGTGGAAAGCCTTCCCGGAGGAGTGGAGCTTATTATAACAGTAAAGCAGGACTAAAACAAAAAGCACAAACAGCCATGATGGGCAAAACAAATGACATTATTATTATTATTCAGAAATATTCTCAAGAACCGCTGAGATTCACCAGTGTTCAGGACCCGATAAAAATGTTGGTAGTTATTAATTACCAGTTAACAAAAGACATCTGATTAAAGCCCACAATGTCCGTGTGTTTCAGAGCAACAAGCAGAATGATGTGGGAAAAAACGAAACCGTCAAAACTTTGTGGTCCTGACAGCTGCATGGATGAGGACGCTTCGGTGTTGCACGCTTCCCAGTGATTAAAATGCAATAAACATGCGACTTTTAGTTTATTTATTCTGCAATTCCAGAGCGCTCAGATGCAACGTTGAATCTGGACATGACACGGGAGTTCTCAGAGTTCTTACTGAAAGATTCGGGAGCATCTGGTTTCTATCTGATATAAACCCAGCTGTTAAGGTTACTGCATCATAAATGACATCGAAGTAGAGCTGTTTTATTAGGACTGGAAATGTTTTCCAATGTTTCATTTTTGCCATCAACTTTTTATACTTTTGTCATGATGAAATCCAATCCCGTATTTCCTCGTCCCCTCTGCTTTCATATTTAGGACGTGACTGACTCAGACCTGTATCTGGATCACATTATCTTACGTTGTTGCTATTGCTTATTGTGTTATGGGAAGAAGTTGATCAGCTATGGAAAGGGTTTCGGTTCCGTTCACTATATGTTACTGAAAAGCATGTGGTGCGCCGCATTGGCACGCTAAGGTTTGGCTCGTCAGTTCAGATGTCCTTACTAATGAGTCATAAAGGCAGAATAAGCGAGATATTGGATGGAAAAAAGTGAGAATTGTGTTTGAATTTTCCCTACATGGATAGGGACTGGAGCCTAGCAACAGATTTCGAGACGTTCTCAGCAGACATTAGCGACTGTCCAGCACGTTCTCTCCACCTCGCGCATCCCAGGTTCTCACCCATGGCCCTGTGTACAGCATGTGCGACTCCTCGTTACCACCGCTTTCGTTTGTCTGTCTGTTTTCTGTTTCATTCAATTATATTTTAATCATCTTTAGAAAAACTGTAGCATTCGTTTCTTTCACTTGTAATCGTCATGCTCTACATAATGACTTCAGACGCTTCTAGGAAAAAAAAAAAAAAAGAAGTCCTAGAAGATACAATTAAGCAATCATGATGTTACACAGAGGTCTGTGGAACGCATAGAAATGCTAATATAAAGATTTGTCTACTAATAAATGCTCATCAGCCGGTCTCGCTTTTAGATCGAGGTGGGAAGACGTTGAAGGGCTCGTTATTGGGGTCAACAGAGAATACTCGGAAAAAACGTGATCTCTGCGTTCGGGGCTACGTGGAAGACATTAGTGGTTAAAGTTGGGGATTTTTTTGTGTTATTTACATTTAATAGATGTGATGATAGTCATTAGTCCTCCACACTTACGTACAGGTGCAAAAACCACATTCAGTGCTCGACAAGGATGTGAAACCTGATCTGGTCAGATTAGTCATCCGTCACCAGTACAGTGAGAGAGGTGGCTCTGTTACACTGTTTCACTGCCATGGGTTGTGTCCACTTGTCCCCTTTATTCAATGATGAGAGTTCAGACGTCCATCCATCCCTTATATATATATATATATATATATATATATATATATATATATATACCGTTTATCTTATGTAGAGTTATGGGACACATGGAGCCTAATACAGGAAAATCAGGGCACGATACAAGGTACACCCTGGATGGGTTGCCAACTCATTGTGGTATATGAGCACACACGTACGTGTGAACGTAGCCCGCATGTCTTTGAACTGTGGGAGGAAACCCGGAGTATCCTGAGGAAACCCCCACCAAGCACGGGGAGAACACTGCTCACTGCACCGTTCAGCTTTCCCACGTGTGTTTTCTTTTTAAGTTTTACGTTGCCAGTAGCGCTGATTCAGGTTGTGTTCGAGCCTAATCAGACCTGAAAGCCTCATCGAGTTCTCGGATTGAAAACAAACATTAACCTCATCCACTTGCACGATTATTGACTTGCGGTTATGCTAACTAGCTGTACGCTAATGTTAGCTTCTTGCATGCTCACTTAAAAAAGAAAAAAAACCACAGAAGTGAAGAGTTTTGTTAAGAAGCTAGACTTATAAGGGTTAATGTGAGCGGATCACTTTTGGGGTAAATTACTACAGAGGTGTTTAGTGTGTTAGAGTGTGTGTGTGTGAGAGAGGGAGAGAGGGAGAGAGCATGGAGCGACTGAGTGAATCAATGTGCTGTACAATCAAATAAGGCTTTACCCATTTTAAATAGTAAAGAAAATAGATAATCAATATGTGGTAGTCAATGTTGATATCCTCGCAGATCGTCAGAAAAAAAATAAATAAAAAAATCAATGTATGGGAAACAATGAAACACTTGATAGGAGTGGTCTCTTCCTGCATGACCCCGCCCCTTTCCACAGGGAGGTGAGAATAAAAGTGAGGCAGACCTGTGGGAGATTCTGGGGTTCAAAAACAACAGGAGAGTAAAACAGTTCGTCTGTGCAGTAAAGTTTGAAAGAATCCGCAGCTCTTAACTGACACGCTTTTAATCTGCTTTTTATGTCACAAAAAAAAATGGTGGTAAAGTTGTACAGATTGCAGAGCCGTCGTTCGGAACTTACTGAACCGCAACTGGGATTTTCCCATCATATATTTTAACCATCTGTTAAAAGCATGTTTTCTGGAATGTCACAAAACCCAAACGAATGTTACTGTACATGTTTGTTTTGTTTTTCAAAAGGCTGATAAATAATAAACCGGGTCAGTTGACACCTTGTGGTACAATAGAATTCCATGTTTAATCTGCGAAAGCGACATAAAGCAGTTGCCCCGGGACCGCTTAGTCTCTGGGCAGTTTTCATGCGGAACGATGCGAGAGGGACCGTTCTGTGCAAAAAAAAATGACATCGCACCGACCCTCCTCCACCGCGCAGCTCGCTTTGTGTGCAATAATAGAAGGGCATTGGAATGCAAGTCCATGCTTCGGATTAGCCCTCAGTTCTGGAGTCCCTAGACGCCAGGCAAGCAGCCACGCACTACCCCGGGCTTTGTGTTCGAGCAAGTGGGTGGCCGAGCGAATGAGAAAGTCGCACAGTGGTTTTAGTGCTAAATGAAAACCATAAAGGAGTGTGGTGGGAACTCTCGAGTCTGCTTCCCGTTAGAGCACATGTTCAGATTATCCAAAATCCCAAAGTACTTCTTACAAGTAAGTAAGTCTGAGGGAGATGAACACGCTAACTCGTGTACAGAAGGAGGGCGTCACACTTTTTCACCTACGCATGCAGCTGCAGAATCGCTCGTCTGAGCAGAAACCAAAAAGAGATTGTACTTTTCAGTTTCACTTACAACAGAAATTATGAGCAACCTGAGAACCGTGCCCAGTGTGGCTTTCTTAATGGAATGGAAAAAAACAAACACGTTTTTGGGTGTTATGTTGGTTTCCCCCCTTTGGGTTCACAGTTTTGGTTTTGTTTTTTTCCCCTCCACCTCCTCAAAACAAGCCAAGGGGAGTACTGACTACGGTCAAAACTCTTCTAGATAAGAATGAGAACGTGTGATGTAATGCGATGCATTCCTGCGTCATGCCTCCTCCACCCTTTGGATGGATTTTAAATCCCTGACCAGTGTGCACAGTAGCTCTGACTTAAGAAGATGGAGTGAATTTTACAGTATGTCACATAACTACTAGCCTACTGCTTAATTTTCTAAAATTCCTGCTGTCTCAAAAATATTAGTCATACATCAGATAAACTTTGTTTCCATCCAGATTTTATCTACTTATGGTTTTTAGAAGAGAAAAAAAGGAAGAAAAAAAAAACATGATCGAGCTGTCAGTGATGAATCCCAGCTCAGTCGTTCATGTCTTAACTAACAGCTTACTAAAAACTCTCTTCTTTCCCTCATCGATAAGTTTTGTTTCTCCTGATGGATTAAAAAGCAAAGTTTGACACCTGACACTCAGGAGCGTGGTGTGCCCTGCCGATAGCCGCTGGATCAAAAAAATCAATCAATCAATCAATCACGGAAGATGTACGAACCCATAAACCGGCGTTACGAGTAAGAAGAACACATTAGTCTGAACGCTCATACAGCACTGTAAGTGCTCATTCATCTGGTGTTACTGAGACGCATTAAGCACACACTTTCAATACGCCCAAGTGTGTGTAATTCTCTCCAGCCCTCACTCTCAGCACTCGCACATTATCTGCACTCGATTAATAACCACACATCAGATTTCAACCTAATACACAAAGATTAAAGCGGCGCATCGTTATCCTTTTAAAGCGGATATGGACATCATCGCAGTCAGAACTCGGCTGCGGATGTACGAGGACCTGTTGATAATTACAGCTTTCAGGCTGTGCTGGTAATCTATTGATTACTGACGCCTACAGCACTGTGACTCTTATCAGCCAGTGTCCTTTTATCTGATTGATCTGAGTTTTACATTAAAAAAAAAAAGGTCATCAGTATTTCATCATCTCAAAATAGAACGCAGTCTACAGTGAGACCTGAAAGTCTGAATCATAAGAATTCTTTCCTTAAATGATATTTGATTATTTTAACCCCCCAGACACACATGACTTCGGAGCGAGCAATACAAGAGCGAACAGAACTAGACACCACTAACACATTTTTTTTTTTTACTTTACTTAGAACAATGTCAAGCAGAAAAAAGTAGGAAACTGTCTCTGCATGGAACATCGTCAGTCCTGATGCATTCAGAAATCTTCAGCTCTCTAGTATTTAGTGTAAACACCAGTTGCTTTCATTTCATTTCATTTTAACCAACATGACTGAGCCACATAATAAAAAGAAGAAACAGCACAGATACTAACGTGTTTTTATCATTGTTTTCTATGACCAGAAATTATAATAATATGCTCAATTTGAGAGTTCTACATTTCTGTGACATCATATTTATAAAGTGGCCCAGTGTTGTGCAACATAAATCTCTTTTATGACATTTCTTGTACCAGACATATCAGAAAAATCCAAGTACACAGCTTGATGTGTTAAATAAAATATAACGTGTGTTACAGAAATAAAGCTTGTGCAACATCAATCTTACAGCACATGCATTAATCTGATGTATTCATTTCTTTCTACCTTATTTTGACAAACTTAAAAGTCTCTCCAAAAGCTGAAACTGTTATATAAACCGTCACTGTAAGTCAGTTATACTCACAGAATGAGCAAGTTTTCAGATACTCATTTCCTCACACATTTCTCTAATTTTCTTTGGATTCTGTAAAGCTGCTTCGCGACAATGATCACTGTTAAAAGCGCTACACAAGTAAAATTGTAATTGAATAGACTTATTGGCTACGTATGTTAACACACACACACACACACACACACCAGGAATTTGGTGTTGAGTGGGTGAAGCTGAAGTCACGTGGGTTAATCAGAGAAGAAAAGAGAAAACAGAAGAGCAAACAGGCCTTTCTGTAATCAAGATCATTCCTTGTGGCCAAAGGTTTACTGTATAACTTGCGCCTGAGGAGTGAGGAGCGTCTCGGCCCTACCTCGACTTCTCACACGAGACCAGTTTCAAAATGCACAACTTTCTTCACAAACGTCTTATGTTCTCACCGTTGTTATATTAGTTTATCATACTTAATTTCTCACATATTTCAAACACTTTTCAATTACTTTCCTTAGATGCTGTGAGGCCACTTTTGCAACAACGAGCATGGTTACAGTAAATGCGGCTATAGAAATAAAAAGCTGTAAAGACGTGAACATTGAATTTTGAAACTCACTGCTCAGATTTGAAAATGTAATAATGATGAATAAAAGAATGAATGAATGAGATTTACAGCCAGTGTCCTTTTATCTGATCAGAGTTTTACATTTAAAAAAATTGTCATCAGTATTTCATCATCTCAAAATAGAACGCAGTCTACAGTGAGACATGAAAGTCTGAATCATAAAAATTTCTTCCTTAAATGACATTTAACCCCCTAGACACAGAACAGAACCACCACTACTAACAAGGTTTTTTACTTTACTTAGAACAATGTGAAGCAGAGAAAAGTAGGAAACTGTGCTGAATAAAAAAAGAATTAATTAATTCGTTTTTTTTTTTTTAAATGATGGTTCTAATTCAACATCAGAGATCAAAGATGTTTTGGCAACATTTTGGTGATGGTTCTAATTCAAGATCAAAGAAGTTTTGGCAACATTTTGACGATGGTTCTAATTCAACATCAGAGATCAAAGATGTTTTGGCAACATTGTGACATCTTATGAAGCACGTGCCTCGCGCCGGGCTCGGAGGAGACATGCGGGAGAAAGTTGAGTCTCACCTGAGTGGGATTTTGACAGCCAGGTATCTGTCGATGGCCACCGCCAGGAGGCTGAAGATCGAGCTCTGAGTGAGCACCAGGACGAAGCAGGCGAGGAAGAGGCAGCCGTAGAAGTCGCAGGGCAGCCCGATGCTGATGGTGATGGCGAAGGGGATGGCGAGGCAGCCGACCAGAATATCAGCGACAGCCAGCGACACCAAGAAGTAGTTGGTCGCGGTTTTGAGGTTGGAGTTGATGGAGACAGCCCAGCACACCAGCACGTTGCCGACGATAGACAGCACAGCGATGATCAATTCAATGGTGATGTAGAAAGTACTCATCTCAGCGAGGAGACACAGCGCGCGCCGCCGTCACTCAGGACAAACACCCGCTCGCGCACCGCGCCGCCGCACATCTCCCAGCCCGCCGCTCCTCTACAGCCATCTACAAAAAAAAAAAAACTTATTACAAACTCACAAACTCATCGTTATAACTTCCTGCAGTAATGTCCACACACACACACACACTTTAGACTTTCTTACCCTCTCACTGTTTCTGCGCTCATGTTACTCCGTGCAGCTGCGCTCAGGAAATGCGCATCCATCACCCGCCTCTCAGACATGCCCATGACAGCACGGAGACACGCCCCCTGCCCGGCCACGCCCACCGCGGGTGTCTGTAGTAACCCCAGCCAAGTCGGACGTTCTAATTATATAACCGCAAACAACAGTCTGTAGTGTGTGTGTGTGTGTGTGTGTGTGGGCTAAAAGGAAAAGTGATGCAGTGTAAAGATTCCCACGTACAACTCATTGGAATGGATCAAACTGGAAAAACAGATAAATGCTTTCAGTTCTCACCAGAAACACAAAGTGGCTGATTTATTAATGAATAGAAGCTGATGAAACCCAAACGCTCGAGTCAAAGACAGAACAATTTCACACACACACACACACACACACACAGCTTGAATTTGTGATTCATTTATTCTGACATGATGGATTCCAATTTGTTTACTTTATTTGAATAAATTGATGAATATGAATGTATCAGAAAAAATGAATGACAAGTTCAAATAAATGCAGATTATGCTAATTGGCGTTCCTAAATTGCCCGTAGTGTGTGTGTGTGTGTGCCCTGCGATGGATTGGCACCCTGTCCAGGGTGTGTACCCTGCCTCGTGCCTCAAGACTCCTAGGATAGCATCCAGCACTGTCGCCTTGCACCTCCAGGGTCCGGGTTCGATTCCCATCTCAGGGTCTGTGTTCCTTATGGGTTTCCTCCCACAGTCCCACATGCAGATTAGGCTAATTGGTGTTTTCCCAAATTGCCTGTAGTGTGTGTTTGTGTGTGCCCTGCAATGGATGTGTACCCAGCCTTGTGCCCCAAGTCTCCTGGGATAGGTTCCAGGCCCCCCATGACCCTCTATACAGGATAAGGTTATATAGAAAAAGAGTAAGAGTGAGATATACAAACGTCCCTCCATAATTCATTTACCTGCATGTGATTCTTTTTCCTCACAGTATTTTTCACAGGATATTTGTAAAAATGTTTAATAACCTGATTTATTAATTTTCATATTATTTTGACACTTTCTCCCCCATTATGTATTTGTAATTAATTTTAAAAAGTAAAAAAAAAAAAATCATGAATTTGGACTCAATAGAAACACTTCCTTTATTTAATGTGATTTTCTTGGACACATGATTCATTTATCTACTTCCATTTACAGCACATCCATGTGATTTTCTTCCCTCTTGATTAATATACACTGCCTATGCAAAAAAATAAAAATAATAAAATAAAGAAGCCATTTCAGAAGGGTACAAATTTTGTTCCGCATTAAGTAAAGACAATCACTACAGACAATTGAAATGACTGGAATGCAATTGGGTGAAGAACAGTCCAGGCCATTATAAAAACCTGGAAGGATAGTGCTGGACCATTTTGAAATATGGTCAGAAAAAAAAGTGAACCAAGATCACTTACAGTAAATGCTTGGTGAAATTGCATTGTAAAAAAATACAGAGTAGAGATGTACAGTATAGCAGTGTTTAACAGTTAAATTAAGAGCATTTTCATTTACACACAATGTGATGGGAAGTCACAAGACTGTGACCAAACAGCTGTCTGTCCACAAGAGCAATGTAAAAAGGTCATGTGGTCTGATGAGTCCAGATTGACCTTATTCCAGAGTGATATGTGTGTCAGGGTCAGCAGGGAAGTGGCTGAAACGATGCCCCATCATGCATAGTGTCCACTGTACGAGCCTCTGGAGACAGTGTTATGATCTGGGGTTGCTTCCGTTGATCAGGTCTCGCCTCAGCAACGTTATGTGGCGATAAAATGAAGTCAGCTGAACCTGAATGTACTGAATGAACAGATTATCACATCTACTGTACAGAATTGAGTTTTTCTTCCTCTGATGGCATATTCCAGGACTCCAATTGTGAGAAAGTGGCTCTGGGAGCATGAGGAATGATTTTCACACATGAACTGGGCACCACATTGTGCGCTATAAGCAAAGCTAAAGGTGACTGAATGAATATTAACGTGTGTGACTTTTTTTGTTTTTTTTTTGCCCAGGTGGTGTATGTACTGTATTAGGTTACTCAGATGCTGTCAGGTGTTTGCATGCGAGTTCACATGTAATTTGAATATGTTTTTCACTGGTAATCACATGTGAAATCTGACTTTTCAAGAAACATGGGTAGTGGATTCTGTATTCCGAAGGATACGTTCTAGTTTGCTGGTCTTCCTCTCCCATCACTCATGTTTTAATGAGCATTTGCAGAGCAATAAAACTGGGCGTCGTCGTGACTCTCCCCTCTCCTGTTGTGTGGTGCGAGCTTCATGAGCAGTGACAGAGCAAAACACTTTCAGTGACAAATTTACCATA
Source organism: Clarias batrachus (assembly GCA_003987875.1). Classification (NCBI taxonomy): domain Eukaryota; kingdom Metazoa; phylum Chordata; class Actinopteri; order Siluriformes; family Clariidae; genus Clarias; species Clarias batrachus. Next base: position 371,916 of record QMIH01000163.1, read on the forward strand.
ATCTCCTCATTTATTTATTTCATTTTTTAAATTAAGAACACTTGAACATAGACAGAGAACATCTAGACATAAATTCATCTCACCAGGCAAAACTGAAATCCTTCAAACAGGAGAACTTGGCAATGCAAACAAAATAGATCAGTGGTGGCAATAAATAAAAGAGAGACAGGGACACGGTCGTGTTTATTTCCTTCTCTTTTAGTGTACTGACATATGGCATGGAGTACTAGTGAACTGTTAGCGTTAAATATCACCTCAATTACATCTATGTGTACTCATATACACCCAGCATGACTCGGCAGAAAAATATCTTAATTCTTAAGATTAATACTTGTTTATAATCAGGGTAGAGAAAATAACCCACCCTTCTACAGTCTGCTAAAGTTGTGCCTATAGGAATGAACACAAGATTCAAAAATAGTTTTCTTAAAAATACAATGGATAGTAATCCATTCTCTGTAAACAGCATAACACTAAGATCTGTACCGTGCTTTTATGCAGAAAAACAAACAAACATACAAAAAAAAAAACAATAAAATAACTACTACTTCAAGCGAGCTGAAACAAACACAGTCCAGCCGAAATCACTTTTTCAGTCTGAGAATATATAATATAAATATGTAAAAGGGAAGGATTTTGGAAGTGTGACGCTGCTGTGAGCTCCGTCTGTCAAGTGTGTATGAGAAGTGTTCAAGTCTACAGAGTCAGCCAAAAAGATGTATACACACTTCAGGAAAAGAGAAAAATAATATGATGAGTATTATATGCATATAATATTCATAATATTATCTAATATGTCAATATATAACATGTAGCAATACATTTAGTAGTAAACTATTTATACAAGGTTTTTTTTTTTTTCGTGAGGTGTGTATACATTTTTTTGTCTGACTCTGTATATTTATGTATATGAGGAGCGTTCAAGTCTATATATATATATATAT
>QMIH01000163.1:372933-497847 GCA_003987875.1 Clarias batrachus
TACATGTACCGTGTGATGCACGTGTGTGAAACGAAATGAGCAGTAAGTGCTTCTGGGCTTCTGTGCCTTCCACTTGCCATTCCTTCATTAAAGTGTCAAGTCTCGAAGTACTTGTAGATTTGAGAGACGTACTGCATGACGCTCTGCCAGTCTGGTCTGTCCGTGTGCATCAGTTCATCAATGTCCTAAACGTGATACAGAGAGACAACAAGGGAGGGAGGGAGGGCGAGATGGAAATATTAGACACAAATTCTACATCCCACATGTGCACATCAGTGTCACTTAATTACCTCTCCTTGGTCACTGCCGTCGCTCCTACTGAAAAGGAACCACGGCTGGGACGTGTGTTCCTTTAATAAACACTTCTTTAATTATGCTATTATCAATGGCTAGCATCGTTGTCTCCCATTCCCCCGAGATCACATTACACTGTCGGTTGAATGTTTTATTACAGTTTTTTTTTTCTCCCTCCCGATCAGCATTAAATCAAGACAGACGTGTTTAAAATGTTTAGGGTGTAATTAAATGCTATTTTTAGTCAGGAAGTCAAACTTACAGTAGCAGCTCCATCTATTCTCTAATCCTGTGTGCTGTTCAAGCTGTTGTCTAATAGATCCGTCTTCTACAAAAGTCATCATCATTTCATTACGTTATTACAGTCCGTAACTTATAGCGAATCTGTGCACCAGTGAGGAAAGGCAGGAATTACTGTAGTGCATGCATACAGTGTGTGTGTGTGTAACTCATTCAGATCATAAATGAAAGATTCTTGTGAACCTGTATATACTGTTCAGTGTGACAGTTAATCTTAGACTTTTGTCTAAGATTAACTGTCATGTAAATTCAGGAATTCAGTTGCGACATCTTTCATTTCAGACGCATGAAAACTGTCTTATCGAGGAAACGAGTCCCTCGACTCAACGTCGTCAAAAAGCCAATAAGCGATTCGATTCACCGTATCTCTCGTGAGTGTGTTGAGACGAGGGGTTTTCCTGGGCATGTTCATCAGATGTGGGGATTACAGTCTTAAGTCACGGCGGCAGACAGCGACGTCATACAGTAGTTAGTAAGACGCATCAGCAATCATTCGTGTTCCAAGAATAGCTCACCAGACACAAACGCCGCGCTCACACTACAGTATACTCAGCACATGGCATTCTTGGTACACGATCAGTAGTTAGATAGCAAGCGTACTGCATGGATGGGGGAAGCATCTTCGTACGATACGACTGGCCTGATAAAAGCGTCTTTATGGTGTTTAAACGATATTAGAGGACTCTCAGCATCAGCGAGCCTGCTTGTTAAACAAGTTTGAGCAGTTCAGGTCAGCGAGCACTGAACACCGAGATGCGTCCGCTTCCTTTCCATTCACGAGTCGTTTTTATTCATGCTCGGCTTGATCACAGGACCCAACACCAATACCAAAATTTTTTTTTTAAAAACATACTCATACAGTAGTGCATATTCAGCAATACTTTCATTTTCCTGAAATATCATTTTATTTTCCGAGCTTATCATCATAACACGATTTGTTCCCCTTTCAGCAGCACCTTTGAAGGACGCTGATCAGAACAACGTCCGCTGCTTCAGTACCAGGACTAACCTTCTCCCTGTCATCTAATCCATCATACCCGTCCCTCAGGGCTTTCTCACCAAAATGGTGCCTTCGTGTTTGAAGAAAGGAATCAAGAAGCTCTTTTACCTGGTCTGTATTCATGTCACTGGTGTGACCAATACCTTCTTCCCCCAGTGCAATCTATAGACCCTGCCCTCCAGATATTTCCTTTGCAATAGTTGGGAGTGCGAGCTGAAACGCTGAGTGTTAAATATTTTATGAATCTAATTTACCAGGAAGCCCGCGGGTAAATAAGCATTTGCACGCGCTTCCGTTGTTTTATTTCTTCCATCTTTTTAAGTTGTTGCTGAGAGCTTTTTTTTTGTTTTGTTTTTTTAAATATACAAATGTTTAATTGGATAAAGAAAACAAGTAATTAAAGAGAACCTTGTAAACATTTAAACACACTAACTGGCCTTCAAGCACACATGATGTTTCCAGGGGGCGTTTGGAAATCTGCAATACTTTTACCGTAAGTTAAGCTAGAACAGCACTTCCCAAAAATCACAGCACTATATCTTTCCCAGCCGTCCTTTGATTAGGGTTTAAAGCTACTGAATGATTCACGGCAAGGGGAGGGAAGCCAAAACAAACCCGTTGCCTCTGGACTGTGAAATGTGAAAAAAAAAAAAAAAAAAGACTTATCGAAGGTAGTGGAATTTCTGATATCTTGATTTCTGAATTGTCCCTCGATCGTTCTGAGCCTGGCAGCAAACAAATCTAATCTTGTTTAGCCTTGAGCCCAGAGGAAGAGAGAGAGAAAGCAGAAGAGGAATGGACAGCGGCCGGCACGGTTCCAGTTCTGCTTCATGTCATTGCTATTTGCTTTGTTTGCTATCAGATTAGACAGGTCAGAGGCGTCATGACCAGAGACAGCGCAGGGTTGGTGAGGGTCGCTGGACCAAATAACACTTCCGGTTCTGAATTTATTTACGTCATTTAGGATTCATCCTTCAAGTACCTCAAACCTCAAAACTGAACAACATTTGTAGTGTCATGCCAAAGCTGTTAGTGACGCTTTATTCAGTTAAACGTTTTACTTCTTTGAGAACTGGTCAAACCTTTGCCCATCAAAGCATTTTCACTGTTTCCTATAAAATAATATGGAAACAACACTACGGAATGATGAGCATGTTGAACGGCAAAGTCGATTCTTTAGAGTTTAAATTCTGCACTCTTCATCTTTCTAAATTCTCAAATAGGCCGAGTTCCTCACTGCTTCTCAAAAGTTCCCCTAAAATGTGTAATAAATAACAACTAGGTATTAAAGGTAAAAAAAAAAAAAGATATGTTTTTATACGTAGCAATTATCAAACGAACAATCCGGGACAGACAGGTGACAGATTAAAGAGGTGGGAAAAAAACACCATAAAGTGTATCCCCAACATGTAGATGTTGGGTCTTCACGATCCGCTGGAACAGCTTTAATGCACTGGCATTGATTTATTGATTTTTCGAGCTCTTCCAAAAGACGTTTCCGCTGCTCAGACGGTGTTTCGGAGGTGGCGATAAAAAGCGCCGTCTTAAAACATTGCTCCAAAAACTGTCCAATCAGGTTGCAGATTTTAAGAGTGTGATGGTGTGTGACAGAATATGCCATTAACACAGTTTTCATCCTCGCCCAAGCGTTTGGTGAGGCCTTCCGGATGTGGGCGGGGTCATCCTGGAGGAGAGTGCTTCCTCACAAGGATAGAAATGATTCATGTGAGTATAGAGTTCCATCCATCAAAAGAAGCTTTGTATTGATTTGAAGTGCTGTTTCGTGTGGATATGTGGAGACGAGTGGAGACGAAGACAAAAAGAAAAATGTTCCTTACATGCTGTAGGAAGATGCACCATTTCCTCACCTGTCTGTACACACACACACACACAGCATATGGTGTATATTTCAGATGAAGATCCAGACATGCCTTTGGAACCGTGTTCACGTGTGATTCATATTTCATTCTCTTCACTAAAGTTCAGGCCGATCATCCACTCTAGGACCTTTCCAGAATAAAAACAATGCGAAACATCAAAAGTTGCAGCGTAAGCCGCACACTATTTATACCCTGATGCAGGACATAAAAGCCGGTCGCATTCTCTGTGTACAAAGGTGAACCTGCTTGAATTCAATCCTGCGTCTGGATTATTTTAATCACTAATCGCTTCTGTAGTCAGAATATCCTGCGCTTGTACTGGTTTTGGAAACACAAATGCACAATTTCTTCATCGCCATCAACAAAATTCCACGCAATGTGTTGGGGAGTCAGTGCAAAGAGGCATAAAACCCACTACCTTGGAAATACAATGGAGTACCAGCCGTGTGTACGCGCTATTGTAAAAAGCCGTCTATTGTACGGTTTTCCTCTGCAGTCGTCCTCCACCTGTTGCTTTAGTTTGCATTTGACTCAAAGCTATTCTTCTACACCTCTTTATGACTTCCCGCAGTTTGACAACTCATCGTTTGACAATTTCCACCAATTTACACCCTGTAACCGTTCGCCAGGGGATCGCGCATGTGTATTTCGTGTCTCATTATCAGCTGAAGAAAGCGTACGGTTAAAGTCTAGAGTCGCGCATTCTCATGCATGTGTCTGTGTGGTGTGTTTTCTCACCAGAGAAGGTTTAATCCCGATACTTTCAGCCGCTTGGAAGGCCAGGGTCAGGTTGCGGCCCTGCAGAAAACAAAAACAAACGTGAGTATTAAAGGTCGTATACCACACAGAAAGACGGAATCGACAATAATAAACACGGGCACGGCTGTCGATACGCACCACATGTGGCGCACACGTACGGAACGCAACCAAAATAAACACCTGTGCGTCTTCTCCTTGTTAGCATGTCATGCCAAAGACATCCAATTACAGCTTCAGTGTTGGTTTGCGTAACGTTTTCTCTGCATCGGCGTGCGAGCTCGTCCACATCAATAAGCGTGAGCTACTCGAGTCAACGTGTAATATATGAGAACATAAGCGTGGCCTGCTTTTTTTATTAAACGGATGAAAGCGACCATACACGCACACAAGCATTTTTAATCATTAGAAGTCTGTACATAATCCATAAAGCTGAAAGATTTGGTATTTTCTCTCTAATTAATTAACGTCACAGCTGAGTAAATAGCTGCCTGCTGTGTCAGGAGTCGAAACCTGAATGTATGGCACGCGCAGCTAGTTTCTGTTGCAGTCACCTTGAAAACAAAACGCTGCAGTCATCGTTTCACAAATCTTCCTCATAAACACCTTTTTTTTTTTTTTTTTTACAGCCGGAGCTCTCAGTGGCAAAGTTATAAACTGTACGTGTCTGTGGGAGAAAAATAAATAAATAAAACAAGTAGTTCCTTTCTCCTCTCACCAGTGCGATGAGTTAACTGTTTGTTTACTGGGTATTGTGTTCCGTCATCCGTCCATGTGCCATCTGGTAATATAAATTCTTTCAACAGGCTGCCAGTCATTCATTATAAGAGACAAAGCAGAAGAGGGGAAGCTTTGAGGACTTACACGGCATGTTTGATGACTAACAGCATCAGGTATCAGAAGTGAGACTGAACAATAGACCCGTAGTACAAGAGGTGAGTATTAATAACTCCAGGATTAAAAATGAACTTCTGAACTTGAGGAACTAAGGATTCTTTAGGAATGGGTTATTCACAGGGCTCTACGTGATCGACAGCTCAGATATAAACAAATAAAAATATATAATCACTGATATACTGTAGCAAAACGGTTATGGAAGTGTAAGTTTGTAATTATTTTCCCCCGGTTTCTCGGTAACATGACAATCTGCTTATAGCTGTGACAATAAGTGAAAAGAACAGTTAGCACTGTGGCCTTGCACCTCCAGGGTCGGGGTTCGAGTCCCGCCTCGGGTCTGTGTGCATGGAGTTTGCATGTTCTCTGCGTGCTCGGTGGGTTTCCTCCGGGTTCTCCGGTTTCCTCCCACAGTCCAAAGACACGCAGATTAGCATAGCTTAACTGGCGTTCCCAAATTGTGTGTATCCTTTGATAGACTGCCCCCTCCCCCCCCCACTGGTGTACCCTGCCTCATTCCCCCAACGACCCTGTATACAAAATAAACAGTATAAACAACGAATGAATGAATGAATGAACAGACGTTCCAGAATAAATAAATAAAGTAAACATAAATGAAAAAGTATGCGATGTTTGTTAATAATTTAAACTTGATGTGATGAAGGAGAAATTTAACACTTAATGACATGCTGTGTTTGAGTGTTTTCTTATAACAGCACAACCATACAGTATATAACGTGTTTTATTTCTTACTCATCATACTAGCTTGTACGTTAAGTAAAGAATCCCAGCATCGCCTTAATTGACTTTACAAAGGCGTTGGACAGTGGATAGTTCATCGGGACTTGTTGTGTTCATCGGGACACACTGCACAGTAACATGTCGTCCCCTACAGATCTGTCGAAGTGTTCCGTGACCTCTGACGCAATTCCAGACCGACGGAAGCGCCGCGAACCCCATAATCGCTGAAGATCACTGTCAGTTGCACCATACAGTACGTGCAGGAGGAACTATGTCTAAGCAAAGTCTCAGTAAAACACTTCATGACATGCTGTTTTTTCTTTTTTTTTTGGAAAATAAAAAACGTTCCATCCTTATACAGTAGCAGCGCGCACATTGTGTTTTAATCCTTAATTAACGTGCAAGTAAAGAAGGTCATACACAGTCCTGTGCCAAAGTATTGAGCCACCTCTCATAGCTTCATATTTTGCCAGACCTTCTTGTATGTCTAATGTAGTCTCGAGGATTTGTAGGATTTTATTTGTCTCTCATTTTCAGTCCAGTCCCTGAGCAATTTCAGAGGAATGTTTTTTTGCTTCATGAGCCTCACAGTGACCTATGACTCATTCAAGAAAAAAAAAAATCATCTAACATAAGGCAGGAACCAGTGAGAAACAGGTGCAGATGATCAGGGCTGGTGATTAGTACAGTATAGTGCTGATGCTGAATGCTGAGTGGTTGGAACAGACGAGAGGGGAAATGAGGTCGCTACAGCCATGAACAAAGCCAAAGTTGTACAGTATCTTAGGGCACTTTGCAGCCTGTCACAGTAAAACATTCGTTCCTACTTCTTTTATTTAATCTACAACATTAAGTTGAATTTTAAATGAAGAAACAAGAGATGAAATGGCTCAATACTTTTGCACAGGACTGTACTGTACGTCATGTGTGTGTTTTACAGTACCTTGTCCTGGCTGATGAGCTCCTGATAAGGGATGTGTGCAGGTAGATATGTGTGTAGCAGCGCGCAGAAGGCCAGACCGTCACTCCAACTGCTGCTGAAGTTGGTCACGTCTACGTTCTAGCGAGAAGAAGAAAAAGAACAAGGAAAAGACAAATCACCGAGGTGTGAAACCTGTGAAAACTCAGACATCCACCTGTAACTAGAACGTACTGTAAGCACACCACCATGTGTCTGACCTCAGGCTGAACTAACAGAGTAGCACCGGAAATCTTTGAGCGATCACGGAGTGCTTTATTCTGACAAAAAAAAAAATATTTACATAACTGTAACTGTACATAACTGTAATACTTATACTGTATGTAGTAAAAACACAGGAAGGCTCAACAGTAAGACTCATAAGATGATAAATACAGCATTATTTGTATATTAGAGTATTCTTTATTTCAGTTGTACTGTACATAAAAAATACTGTAGATACCAGAATATTATATTTTCCCTGTCTGTGTTATAAACACAAAACTGATTTTAAACAGTCATTTTATTCACTCAAGGAAAAGCTTGCTGGAGGTTTTTCTCTATGAACTTGTCTGCAACAGAACTCTGCAGCATGGCCTTTGTCTAGGCCACGCCAAAGCTGTCATTTAAATTACTAATTTTTGAGCCATTCAGCGGTGGACTTGGTCTTGTGAGTTCTGAGAGCAGAAATAATTGTGGTTCTGTCTATTATAGCCCTGAAGCAGCAAAGCTTCCCCGCACCATTACACCACCACCACCACCATGTTTACCTCCTGCCATGATCTTCCCATTGTGGGATCAAACGGGGGGCTTCTAAAAATGTTAAACTTTCATTTATCAGTTAACAGAATATCACGTAGTATCTTCTTGGCAAAATAAACTTTTTTGTGTGATTCCCAGAAGAGACATCAATGTAAGAACTTTCCTACATAGGTTGAGTACTTTAGCAAAGATCCACTTCTGTTCCATTTGGAGATAACAATCTACTGTACATTAGTGATGGGTCGTTCATGAACGATTCATTCTTTTTGAACAAATCTCTAACGTGACTCAGAAAAACGAGTAGTCTCGGAGAGGCATCGCAAAACCTCCTTCGGTTATGTACAGGAAACAGAAACGAACGGCCCTCAACGAATCTTCCAAGTCCCGAGTCGTTTGTTCTTTTGTCACGTGACTCCCATAGACGCCATGAAGTGCAATAGATTCAAAAGAACGAACAGAAGATATGATGGTGAGCTGCTTGTTCCGTTTATGATAAGTCCTTAGCTGCGTTGTAATAGCCAGAACTATATCCAAAATTTGTGTATGTACACGTGTTGGGGGTCTGTTTTTTAAAAATGTAACATTTCTGGTCAAACGAACGAAATTAGCTAAATGACTCAAAAAAAAAAGATTCGTTCATTTTGATGAACGAGATTCAAAGAATCGAGTCCCTAAAATGATTCAAACTTCCCATCACTAGTGTACATCCTACAGAACAAGGTGTTCCTAGTCTAAACACCTTAACCCAAATACTGATTAAAGCAGACCGGCTGCTAAACCTTGAAAAAACAAACAAACAGTGACCTTTGATTTTGTTTTGTTTTTGTTTTATATTCATAAACCCTTATGCACAACATCCATGAAGAATACGAGCAGGTCCATATAATCAGATTTGAAGTTCAGTTTTGATTGATTGATTTTTCTAAAAATGAACTATAATGAACAACAATAATAATAATAATCTCTACATTATAGTCCTCGATTTCTTTCATTAGTATTCCACCGTGCTCGAGCGCTGAATTCGGTTACCAGGTACAAAAAATATGTTTGGATATCCAGATATTTGGATAATCCCAGCTATCTCCAGGGAAATTTCATTATAGTTTGTGTGATACGCTCAACCCTGGTGAAGTACAGCTTGTGAATGGTTTAGCTCTCGGCGTCATCACGGTCCCTGAGCGCTCTATTACCTGGAGAGCCGTTATTAATATTAAGAGCGGACAGGATGAGAAGGGGAACATGTGGTGCCGCACGTTCTCCCTTTCACACACAAACACACATACGTGTGCGCGTGCTCGGAGAAAAATCTGGAAGGCAATAAGAAGCAGGATGCAAGTGTGTGTGTGTGTGCGGTTGTTGTGCAGGAGCTCTCTTATATGATGTCATGCATTTAAAACGAGCGTGTGTGTCTGTATGACAGGAGGATGAGAGAGGAAAGAAATCCAGCGTGACAGAGGAAAAAGCGGCGAGATGGATTGCACGTGCTGGACGTCCCACTCCAACCTCATTGTCCTTTGCTAGACTTCCTGTCCCTTTTTGTATCTCCCTGCGCAGTTGTTGCTCTGGTATGCGTGCGTGTGTGCGTATGTGTGTGTGTGTGTGTGTGTGTGTGTGTGTGTGTGCACATGGCTGAGTTTGGGAACAGGGCAAGAGGCCAGTTGTGGCTCTCCTGGGTTTAGTGGCTCACACACTTCATAAAAATCACACATAGAAACACCCTGTGATGTCGGGCTCTGAAGGATCTTTGTTCTCAGTGACGGGTTGATAAACAGGGACGTGTTGATGGGGAAATTCGAGAAAAATCAGGCCTGCGGGGTGGCGGAGTTTCTCATCACTGAGGACAGTCAAGCAAAGCGCGAGAAGAATCCTGTAAAAACACTCTTAATTAAACCTTCGCAGCAGTTTTTTACATGTATTTTCTGTTTAGATAAGATTGATGTACTGTAGCGCTGTGCTAGACGAAGGACGCGTACAGTAAATTGGGATTAAAGGTCAAACCCGGGCACAACCAGCTACCAAACCAGGGAGGGTGAAAGATCATCTCGTGCTTCCTCGGAGACATGTGAAGCTAGTCAGCCAGATCTTTAACACACTCAGAGGAAAGTGATATCCATCTTCTATTACATACATGAGCTCAGTGGAATCAGTGCTGCTGTGATTGACAAGAGAGCGAGAGAGAGAGAGAGAGACACATCCCTGTCCTCCCTCCCAGAGGCTCTTGGCTAGGGATGACCTCATGATAACTCACTATCTCTTGAGATAATACAGAGAATTCTTATCTGTTTCACCCCTCACATTTAACACAAAAAAAAGAAAAAACACTCATGTACACACACATGCTTGTACTGTAGGAGCATCCACACGCATTACCTCACATGTTATTGTGTTCGTCTTTACGTTCCCCCAAAACATTAGTGATTTAAAAGCTGCTTCTTGTACGTCAAGCCTATTTTTATTCACCCATCCTTTTTTTTTCACCTCTCCTGCATACAAGGAAGACCTGCACAGGCCTGTCGTGGAGGCCGACATTCTTTACATGCCTACACCATCTGCTTCTCTACCGATCCTGCGTCCCATGATCATCAATAAAGCACACACACACACACACACACACACACACACACACACACACACACATACACACACACACATACACACACACACACACACCAAAGGGGCTAAATGAGTGCTGAGGCTCAAAATGTGTGTGTGTGTGTGTGTGTTTGTGTGTTGTACAGAAGTGCGGTGGAGGAGCACGGAACTACATCCTGGTCACTGTGTCCCGTCTGGTTGTGTAATGAGCCTGACATGTACTGTAGGGAGGCGAGAGAGAGGGTCTGCAGTTTTAGAAAAACATGCCGAGACCAGGCTCTGAAAAGCAAACAGTGACAGGAAGTCGCCCTTGGCCTGCTTATGTGAGAATGAGCGGGATAAAAACACGAATATGGTGATTTATGGTGATCTTGCTGGTGCAAGTGAATTGGCATCAACACAGTAAGCTCCGTTTTAAGAAAGGAAGAAAGAGGAAACAAAAAAAAAACCAAAATGTGACATTTTAAACAGAGGTTCACAAAAACTTGTGTGCATGTTATAAACAGTAATAAAGCCTCATCCTGCTAGAGGAGTCGTCTGTCACCTCGAAATATAATCATTCAATTACAGATTTTTATCTTTTTTATCTTCATTAACGTATGAATCCGTGCTTGAACAATGCGTGCTTGAAAAACTCTCGCATTCTTTTTTCCCTAATGTCCTTAATGTCCTTTTAATCCCATTAAATCACCCGATTTGTGCCCGCCAACTTTTATCCAAATGATAGCATTAGGCTGAGGCGGACAGTAAAGTGTCCGCTAGCGCCATTAGTGCTTCCAGTCGTCATTTCCTTAATACAGACGGCGGCGTAATTGCAAGCATGTGGCTTTGGATCATCTGTTAATGAAATTTCGGGCTATTTATACTGCAGCAATTGTTTACGAAATTCGGATCGCTTTGCGCCGGAGCGTCTGACGGAACACACTCTCACACACAGATGAAGTACAAGTCGACAAAGAGGCGGATGTGCTGCAAATGCACTTTCACACTACACGATTATATACTCATGGACAAGTTACACTATAAAGCATTTAATGAAAAAAAAAATGTGTACTGTTTAAGGCGTTACTTTATAATGGAGGACGTAACTCAAATCTTCTTAAGTGTGATTATGTCCAGCTGACATGTCTTGGTTTTAAAAGTAAGGAAAACGCTCTGATTGTGCATTCACACTATTTAGACAATGCTAGCAGAGAGACAGAGAGACATCGGGATGCTTCAACTTGATGCAATGCAAGCAGACGTTGCCAGATGGTGTGGACTTGCCAGGAATACCGTTTCCAGGCCATGGAACAGATTCCCAACACCTAGCTCCGCTAGGGCTTGAAGGCCAAGAGTGACAACCCCAAGACAAGAGGGACTGTGTCATTTAGGAAATGGTACAGAACATGCCGTCACCACTGCTGCTGACATTCCAGGGTTATATACGGTAAGTGACATTGTCTACGTCATTGTCAACTTTGTCTGAACTTTGAATTCCTGATGGTGATGGACACAAATAAACAGAACAAATATCAATAGAAACCACAATAATAACTATAAAGTATTTCAAAATTAGATAATATCTATAATATTTACCAGCTAAAAGTTTGGGCATTTCTTCTCCTTTAGTGTTTATTTAAATTATTTACTTTGTACATTAATAGTGAACAATCAAACTTTGAAAGAAAATGTACGGAATTATGTAGTAAACAAAAAAAGTGTGAAACAACCGAAAATATTTTTTTATATTATAGATATACACTGAAAAAGCTCAAGAACTTGAGCCAAAACAATCAAACACTATGATGAGACTGACGCTCATGAGGACCGTCTGAGGAAAGCAAGGCCGAGAGAAGTTTATTATATATAATGACCAGCCTTAGAAACCACCTCAGATGCTGTGCTGCATGGAGGAGGAGGTGTGATGGTGTGTGTGTGTGTTTGGCTTTGCTGGTGACCAAATTGAGGGCACACTTAACCAGCATGGCTACCACAGGATTTTGCCATGACCCATCCCATCTGGTTTGCACGCATCTGGTCCAAAAACACACCTCTAGGTTGTTATGTAAGACAAATAATGTATTTGTCCAAGTAGAAGAGTGATGGAGTGCTACATCAGATGACCTGGCCCAAATCCAAATGAAGCAATTTTTTTTTTTGGGGGGGGGGGGGGGGTATGTCAACTGCCAACAAGTACTCAATACCTCTAGAAACTTTGTTGGAAAACCATTTCAGGTGACTACTGTACATCATGAGGCTGACTGAGAGAATGCAAATCGTCATCAAAACAACATATAAAACAATCTCTGCTATTTAAAGATTGGTTCAGACTATACAAGTACACAAAAAATAAAAAGCATATTCATAAAAATTTGTCTTTGGTCTTGCACATCTAACTATAAAAAATAATTTTTGAAAATTGTTGTGTGCAGCCTGTAATTTTAGTATGCTAATTAGGCCCAACCTCCCTTCCATTGCACTGAGATCATGTGACCCGAGACCTCATTATAATTTCCTTCTACTATAAATAACTCTGATGATGGACACAGAGCCAACTCGCAAAAAAAAAAGAAAAAAAAAGGATTTTTTGTGGAATCTGCCAAGAAAAATCTTCACTTCTTTGGGTTTCCGACATCTTGTTTATTTTGACACTTTGTCACATGATTGTTTCATTCGCATACTCATTCATATTCATTAGTGTCTGCCAAAGATGGGCGTGTACCCTGGATCAGACTGTTTCAGTGTTTATACAGCACATTGTATTTGCTGCAGTACAGTGTATTTATTTGATCTTTTCTCGTCATACTAACATACATACTGTACTTACACATGTAATATTAATTTTGAGAACAATGTATGGACTGTGTCAATCTACAGCAGGGGTCTCAAACTCAGTTCCTGGAGGGCCGCAGCCCYACAGAGTTTTGTTCCAACCATAATTAAAAACACCTGATCCAACTAAACAAGTCATTAAGGCTTATTTGAAAACTACATGGTATGTATGTTGGAGCAGGGTTGGAACAAAACTCTGTGGGGCTGCGGCCCTCCAGGAACTGAGTTTGAGACCCCTGATCTACAGTAACACTTTTTTCTCGACTCTATAATTGCATATTTGTTCTATCATAATTTCAATATCTTCACTATTAATATACAAAGTTGAAAACAAACAAACAAACAAAAAAAACAAAAACAAAAAAAAGACACTGAATCAGAAGGTGTGTATCAAAAGCAATAATAATATGCATTTTTTTTCTTTTCCTTTTCTTTTTTTTTCTTTTTTTCTTTTCACTCCCTCCTCCTCCACCCCCCGGACATATTATGTGACTACAACCTAATAACGAAAAGTCAACAGTGCTCCTGCAGACTTCAATTAGCTTTATTTGTCATGCGGTGATATGAAAATTGTTCTCTTAAAGCAATTACAACATTTGATGCCGGCTGAAAGAAGACACACACACACACACACACACTTGATATGTCCTGTGAGTTTGATGAATTTTTTTTTTTTTAACTGGAAAAGCTATTGCATTCTACAGCCATTTCATCCAGTCTATAACTGTAGACGAATACATACAGTAGATGAGACACTCCTGCTTCTGCGTCTGTACGCATTCAATTTTTATCTCTCTGGTGATGTCTCATACCTCTTGTACACAAATCCCCTTTGTCAGTAACGACATACTGAATATAACTGGATGTAAGTGCAGCTGTACATTTCGGCCCTTTGAGTGCAAAGCAGTCGACTTTATGTCAGACGAATTTAGTTGACTTTAGAAGCCAAAGTCGGCATGGTCTTAATCAGAATTGGAGAGGAACCCGACTATGCTGCCGGAAACATTTATCTGCCGATAAATCAGCAGATATACAGTAGCTGGTCTATTAATCAGTGACCTTGCTAGGTGTAAATAAAGATCATTTTCAACACGTACTGTATGCAGAAATGTGCATACAGAAATGTGAACACGTGCGATTGAGTGTCTTGTATGCAGTACATGTGCAGGGTTAAAACTCTTGTTAACTGGGTTGCACATCAGAGCCAAAACATCCCTGTCCATCTGGTTTCCAAGTCGAACTGCAACGTTTAGATATTTCATGCACAGCCACATTAAACAGACTCTGACTCATCCCTGAGCTGAACTGGACTTTGTGTTAATTTCTAATAACTTCTGTTATATCGAACTTTCAGCTGCATAACACACATGATGTTATACAATTTTTGTTATCTGTTATCACCCAGATGAGGATGGGTTCCCTGTTGAGTCTGGTTTCTCTCAAGGTTTCTTCCTATTGCCATCTCAGGGAGTTTTTCCTTGCCACTATCGCCGTCACCTTTGGCTTGCTCATCAGGGACAATCTCATTATCTAGTCACATTTTTCTTACACATATATACATTTCCATAAGTCTTCTTTTCATTTTCTTTTCATTTCTGTGAAGCTGCTTTGAGACAATGACCATTGTTAAAAGCGCTATAGAAATCAAATTGAATTGAATTGAATTATGCCTACTCTTCATGGAATAGGGTCAAGAAAATGCAAGACAAATTCCATAGAGATGTTGCTTTATGATAGCATCACGCTCGAGCACATCCCAAAGGTGCTCCATTTGATTGGGATCTGGTGACTGTGGAGGTCGTTTGAGTACAGAGAACTCCTTGTCATGTTCAGGAAACCATTTTGAGATGATTTTAGCTTTTTGACTTTGGCCATTTTATTTTGAGCAACAATACTTACAGTAGGTAGGCTGTAGTATTTAAACGATGCCAAGAAAATATCCCCCAAACCATTACACCACCATCACCAGCTTGAACCATTGATACAAAGCAGGATAGATCCATGCTTTCATGTTGTTGAAATCAAATTCTGATCCTACCATTAGGAACTGAGGATCGTCAGACTGGGCAAGATTTTGGTGTCAAGTTTTGGTGAGCACATGTGAATTGTAGGCTCGGTTTCCTGAGTTTCCACTCCTTAGCTGACGCCTGGTGTGATCTGCTGCTGCTGCTGCAGATGTGTTGATGCTCTTCCTCATACAGTACCTCGGATGTAACGAGATGTCATTTGAGTTATTGTTGCTTTTTTATCAGCTTGAAACAGTCTTGCTACAACAAGGCATTTTCACCGAGAGGACTGCTGCTCACTGGATATTTTCATGTTCAAAGTCACTTAAATCACATTTCTTGATGCTCGGTTTGGACTTCAGCAGATCGTCCTGACCATGTCTACACTTTGGGTTGACAAGCAGTTAAACCGGTGTACCTAATGAAGTGGCCGGTGCGTGCAAGTAGTTTGAGACACGACTTTAGGGGACACGGTGTCACATGGTGCTACGTGGTCACATGGTGTTTACAAGTCAAAGACAATTAAAGCAGGATTATGCTTGAGTACTGGACTTGTTCTTACTGTTATGGAGGGAAACGTGTGACTCAACATGATTAAAATGAAGGGTGTATTCCAGAATTCAGCCGTGATACTTTCCAGGCAAACATTCCAATTATAATGTTTCATGTAAATGTGGTCCTGTTTTGCTTCTGAGATCAGAGCCTCACTGCTATCACAATAGTCTCTAGACCACACACACACACACACACACACACACACACACACACACACACACACACATACACAGATGCACTCCTCATGGATTGACAGCTGCAATATTTTCGTTCCCAACACCCTTCTATAAAAACAAACAAAAACAAAACAGGCATGGGTCTGTTACTACATTTACATGGTGGTTTTTGTTGTCTCTCTGAAGAGAGGAGTGCAGCAGGAAGCGTCTGAGGCGAGGCGGCTCAGAGCCGTGAATCACGAGACGCGCCAGACGAGGAGAGAAAGCGCGAGACCGCACAGCGACACCAATAAGGTGAACTGGCACCCAGCGTCTGAGTGAGCGCAAGAGCTGCAGCAGCAGTTTAACAGCTATTAGATCAGAACAGCATGAACTCTGGGTTGCGAGTCAATTGATTTATGTGCGGGTCACTATGAGGGGGAGAGGATATTCTCAGCTGAGTAACAACGTGTGGACAGCGATAAGATAAACTGTAGGTGGCGAAGAAACCGCTGTTTAGGCGATTACATCGATGCTCAAAGAGGAAGCAGTTAATATGACATCTTAAGAGTGACGAGGTGAAATATACAGTATGTGGTTTATATAAATGGATTATATGAACGGTTTGCTCCTAAAAAAAAAAAAAGAGTCAAAGACAAAAAACAAAAACATCAGTAAAATCATTTGAACTTAGAATTAGATTATTCTAAGATGGAAACTCGTCTTGCTCTGACATGCAGAGTGGAACATCAGAAGGGGTAGAGAGAGAGAGAGAGAGAGGGCCTTCGCAGAGAATCCCTTTGGATTCATTAAAGAGCTATTTGTGTTTAAAAAAAAAATAGAGAGATCCTTGCATGCCTGGAAGACATTACCCATGACAAGATCCGGCCCTAAGGCCTAATTACACAACCTCCATCTTGTTTACCATCGTCGTGAATACAGTGAGAGTTCAGCTCCAGGGTCGGATGGCGCACCATGCAACATGTCTACGCATCGCCTGAGGCTCCTGGAGAGACTGTGGAGCCTCATCAGGGTACTACGGTGGGGGCGGGTTAACAATGGAGGAGAATGCAAGTGAAAGCACACACCATCTGCCTACTCAAGGATGCAAGGCAAAGTCGTTTTTCAAGATTCTGGCTAACCGCAAGTGTACCCTTTTTGGAAGTCCCCGCATCTATTTTCAGTTTCGGATGCTGCAGTTTCAACGGCATAATGATGATCTGATGCATCTCACAGCTTAAGAAGGCATGTACAGGTGAGGCGCAAGGCAGACGAGTCAGCCAGATTAGCTTCTATCAATTATATCTAACTCTCTATCTTTAAATTTGCTATTGCAAGGGTCAGATTGTATAAAAGATACCGTATAAACACTCTCGCTCTCACTCACCCTCCACAACACTTATCCTGTACAGGGTGGCGGGCGGGCGGGCGGGCCAGAAGCCTATTCCAGGGGACTTGGGGAACAAGCTAGGGTCACCCTGGATGGGGTGCCAGTCCATTATAGGGCACACAAGCACACACACTCACTGTTACACCCACACACACACACACACACGTCTTTGGATTGTAGGAGGTAACCCAGCAAGTACGGGGAGAACATCCAAACTCTACTCACCCAGACCAGAAGGTTGGACTCAACCCTATTGATCCTGAAGGGGCGTGGTCACAGTGCTAACGACTACGCAGGTTCAATATAAAAATAATTGGGAATCTTTGGCTAGAAAATTTAAAAGCGCCGTGTATACTGTAGATGAGTGCTTGGAAGTGGACGTCCTGTGATGCAGTGATGTTGTGCTGCGAGGTAAACATCTGTGTTAGCAGTGTCCCAGAACGGACCTCTTGTACAGATCTGTAGATCTCTGTAGTGTGTCCGTGTATGTGGTTTTCTCTGTGTGCGCGCGCGCGTGTGTTTAGCGGGAACTGTTTTACTGTTTTTGAGGAATCCGTTACCTTGGTATCTCTCTCTCTCACATTTCCCTTGAGGCGATATGACTCAGACTTAGTTTTGTCTAAACCCCGCTTCCCCGCTGTTCCCCAAAGGCTCGCTGCGCTACAGAGGTTGCTGATTTTTAGCTCGCGTTTAGACATTTTTTAGATCCAAAGCCTCCTCCCGGCAAGCGCTGTTTATATTTGCGCGAGAGCGCGAGCGAGACATGAACAGCTGAATCCTCTGTTTGTACGAGTAGCCTCGGTCCACTGTTTTCTTTTCTCTTTGTCTTCATCCTGAACAAACAGCGGGCCCCAGGTCCTTCGTTTTTGTTCTTCAGCTCCACATAAGAGAAAAGAAATGAAAGCGACCTAAATAAACTGGATCAAAGAGAGCATAAACATAGAGCGGGGACATGAGTTTGGAAAATTTTCAGTTTTTCTGTCGTACAGGATACACACCTCGGACATGAAGAATGCTTTTGAACTCGTCTCTCTGATTTCGTGTCTGTGTTGGAACTGCGATGTGACTTGAAGGTTATTAATGGCCTCATCGGTTTAATAATAGCTATATCCTAAACAACCCTTACACGTGTCCATGTGTGTACCCTCATTAAATCTGAATTGTTCACTCTAATACGTTACAGCATCCGGTTAATAAAATGCTCCATGATCAATGACTCTTGGGGTAATGGCCATTTAAACGTGAGCTACGTGCGTGCAAAAGTATTGATGTGCTGCTAATGCACTAAATTAAGGGCAGGTAGTGCGTGTGTGTGTGTGTGTGCGCACGTGTGTGTATGTGTCTCCATTCCTGGAGGCAAAAGGCTTTAATGTAGATTGTAGCCTTGGTCAAGCCTGCCTCACTTCGTTATTTACCTTCTGTCAATTTGCCCGTGATTGGGCGGCTGATTCGGTCCTCTAGGCGCAATGCATCTGCCTTCTCTCTCTCTCTCTCTCTTTTTTCACACACACTCCTCACACAATCATAAATCATACATGACTAATCTACAACAGAAAGGTTGCCAGTGACCCTGACATGGTTGGTGGCATCAAACTACAAACGACAAAAAAAAGCAAAAAAAAAAAACACACACACACACAGTTCAGGGTCACTCCATGAAACCTTCAGTCGAACTGTGATATGAGGGGAAAAGAAATTTCCAGAAGTGGGAATTTTGAAGAGCACTCCCACACTCCCATGCAGACATTACTGCCAGACATAATGACGTCTGGGTCAAAAGATAACCTCTCCACTCAAAGTTACGAGCTATCACATTTACTGCGTCAATGACACAGAAAGAATACATTTAGGAAGAAAAAAAATTCAATAAATAACATTAACATTAAGGTTGAAAATGATCAGCAGGACCTCGAGATCTGTCCCGTTGAAAACGTCAAGATTAGTCGATCCAATCAGAAAGGATTTCAACATGGGGGAGATTATTTTCCCCTAATGCAATGTGTTTTGTCATGCTGTCCAGTTATTACACAAGAACACATCGGGCCAGTTGATATTAACAGCTTCTGGGGTATAAAGGAAAATATTTTGAACGAGTTGCTAGTCAGCAACCTTTAGAAGCAGGCCATTGGTAAAGTTTATACTACAGTAGATGGATGTAATCTAGCTAGATATCGTTTCTATCTTGCAGTCGCACACTGGAATGCAAAGATGGAACGCTAGTAATTAGAGACGGGGAAGAAATCGATTCCATGATGCATCGTGATTCGCTTGTGTGGCAATTCATACAATATCGCCACACTGACTCACCAAATAGATTTTTTAAAACTATTTTTGAAAATGTATATGTTTGTATCTAAGGTAATGACATGCTGATGTTCCTCTACAATCCTACAGGTGGTGTATTCTAGCCTGTTCACACACTGGCAGGCAACGCAGCATCCTGTGTAGCAGGAGTGAATTATTTGCTAAGTTAACAAAATAAAATAATCTTATATTGAATCGAGATACACCTAGTGAGAAGATCGCATTGGGTGATCCCTGGTGTTTCCCATCCCTACTACTGTAGTATTAGTATAAAACACAGTCTAATTTTTTTTAAAATCATTAATAGCATAATTTTTTTTTTACATTTATTCTAATAATAAATAATAATATCAACTGAAGAAGAAGAAGAAGAAGAAGAAGGCGTGTCCAAGCTTTTGACTGGTAAGGCACATTTATAAGGCTGCACATTTCACTGAGTGGTCCTTCCTTAAAATAACACAAGTATTTTGATGACTCAATGTTTTGCTCAGTGACGGGTACATACACTCTTTCAGACCGATTGACTTGTCACTTCCTTTTAACTAGTCTGATTTGATAAGCTGACTAATGAGAATGGCATGAGTTGTATAATCTTGCTCGCTCTATCCATGTGTGTGTGTGTGTGTGTGCAACATTGGTAGAGTTCTGTCTGTTGCAGAGTGATGCTGCCATCTTTTATATAAATGAAGCAATAAGTAGCCTTAATAACGACTTTATGCCGAGAGGACAACGGGAAGCGCTCATCGAGGAGCTCTGTTTCAAAGAAGAAAGGGGAGGTAATGTGCTCTGAGTCATACAGAAGTGGTTTACATTTGTGGCTTTAAATTTCAAACAATTTACTATAAAGCTTGTACTCGGTAAGTCAGGCGTTAATTACAGCGCGAAAACAGGATATAAAAGAAAGCATGAAACTAATGGATGAAAATATGATCTTAATTCATAAACGGGAACCAGGCTGTATTTAATGACTAATTTCAGACATGGACACTCACCACTAATGTGTCTTCCTGAAATTCTGCCATATTATCTAGCTCCGTGTCCCATCGAGTTGCCATGTTTAATAAAATACAGTATTAAAGAAAGAACTACAGGATTAGATTTTTTTCAAAAACTTAAAGAAAAAACCTTCAGATTTTTTCAGATCATTTTTGTCGTAAGGGGATTCTTTTGAGTGTTGTGTTGCGTTTATCAATGATTAATGTTCATGTCAAGCTGAGCCTTTATTTCTCACATGTACATTACGGCACAGTAAAAATTCTTTCGTCACATGACAGCTGGGGGGCCGGGGGTCAGAGCGTGGCGGGCAGCCCTGACATGGTGTCCCTTGAGTGGACGGAGTTGCTCAAGGGCTCAAAAGTGGCAGCGTGCTGGAGCTGGGGATTGAACTGCTGACCTTCTGATCAGTAACCCAGAGCCTTCACCCTCTGAGATACCACTACGGGGCAGTTTATTTAACAATTGGTACATTTTTTTGCGTTTATGTTTACGGAACACCCAGAAGACAAGTTAGTTCCTCTTAACACTAACATTATAGCAGCTATAAACAGCCATTCCATCACCAGCCACTTAGAAAAAAGTGCTTTTTAAGGACTTCTGGTTTCTCAGTAATATGGAAAGCTTTTTTTTTTTTCTGTCATGTTACTGAGAAACCAGAAGTCCTCAAGACCTTCCCATGGTGGGTGGCTGTGACCAAACACTGACCTAAATTTTAAATAGCTGTCTTCTTTGTTGAGAAGCAACACTTTTTGCGCTTCTCTCAAAGAACCCAAGCTGGTTGCGGATTTAATCATTTTTCAAATAAGTGCGTATAAATAAAGCTGAGAGCGTTCTTTTCAATCACCTCCGATGCTTTCGTGAAATGTTTTCAGGTTGGAAATGAGCTCCGTAGTTCTTATATTATACTACTTTCCAAAAAACATTTATACATTTATATTTACAATGCTTTATTAAAATTCATGTTTTGAGCCTTACAGACAGTACAGACCAAAAGTTTGGACACACCTTCTCATTCAGAGAGTTGAATTTGTATTATGGCAAGAAAAAAGCAGCTAAGTGAAGAAAAAAACGAGCGGCCATCATTACTTTAAGAAATGAAGGTCAGTCAGTCCGAAAAATTGGGAAAACTTTGAAAGTGTCCCCAAGTGCAGTCACAAAAACCATCAAGCGCTACAAAGAAACTGGCTGACATGCGGACCGCCCCAGGAAAGGAAGACCAAGAGTCACCTCTGCTGCGGAGGAGAAGTTCATCCGAGTCACCAGCCTCAGAAATGGCAGGTTAACAGCAGCTCAGATCAGAGAGCAGGTCAATGCCACACAGAGTTCTAGCAGCAGACACATCTCTAGAACAACTGTTAAGAGGAGACTGTGTGAATCAGACCTTCATGTAGAATATCTGCTAGGAAACCACTGCTAAGGACAGACAACAAGCAGAAGAGACGCGTTTGGGCTAAAGAACACAATAAAGAACACGATAAAGAAAACTCACTGAATGAGAAGGTGTGTCCAAACTTTGGTCAGTACTGTATATAAACAATATATAAACACCAGCCTTTTGATATTTTGATTATTACTAACCAGACCTGCATATAAAGAGAATAAAAAGTAGAAGCGTACAAATACTAAACAAAAATACCAAAAACAAAAATCTAAAAAGCAGCTGTTATATTGCACTTGAAGATCTTGCACATCTGCTGAGCTGTAGAGTGTATGTACAGATAGTGTAGCTGGGAATAAACTTGTACTAAAGTGCAGTTGGGTGTGTAAAATGAACCACTAGTGAGTAAGTGTGTAGCGCAGATGGTCCCTAACAGTCTGTGTCAGTGTTAGCTGGTGTTCAAGTTATGTATGTCTCTGGGGAAGAAGCTGTCACGTCCGTTCGTCTTTGACGTGATAGACTTGAAGTGTCAGATGATGTCCAGGGTGCCATGGATCTTCTTAGCATATTGGTTGAGAGCTGAAGAAGTCTTCCAGAGATGGGAGTGATCAGCCGGTGTTTTTCAGGGAGGCACCGGTGACCCTTTGCGGGGATATCCTGTCTGCTGCTGTCCTTGTACCATGCAGTCATCAAAACCATCAAAACGCTCCTGATGAGACAACGGTTGCAGGACACCAACTGCTGTTTGTGCAAGTTGTTTTTTTTCTGAGGAAGTGGAGTCATTCTTGATTACTGCTGTGGGTCCGTTTGTCCGAGATGATCGGTTTGTACTCAGGAACCTGAAAGCAGGTTTCATGCAGTCCTCATTGATGTGCCTGCATTGTACTTCCTGTTTATAATGACTTCTATTGTTTTGAGGGCTTCAGGACAAGATTGTTCTTTGAACTGCCAGTCTTTGGCCTTCATCGTTGTAAGCTCTCTATTCTCTTCCTACTTTCTAAGGTAAGTCCAACCAGTCGTGTCTTCTGTCAATGTGATAACGGTGTTGGTAGCATGAGAGAAGCTGTATGGTGGATGGCGTGTAGAAAAGGAGTTGCTCAACACACAATCAAGAAAAGATGGGGACCTAGTCTAATAGGCTAGAACCGTCAGGAAGAGGCAGTTTGGGATTGGGAATGTCCTAGTTTGGTAAGCTTGGAGACCAGTCTACCCGAGATAACAGTAGGTTTACATGCACAGTTAAGTGGAGCTAGGGTTATAGATCGTCTAGGCCAGGGGGCTCCAGAGCCGCAAGGGGTTTCCTCCCTTTCATCCCTCTGCTGCAGCTCTGTTTGGGGGTGGGAAATAAATAATAATAAGTATTTCATTTAAATGTATTTTATTTTAGTTCACTCATTTAAAATTTAATTTTTTTAATGTAATTTTTAATTTGAAGATTATGGTAATCTTGTACCATTAAAATAAAATATGTTTAATTTTTTGGCGTCACAACCTCTGATGTGCGATACCCGATTTTCTGAGCCCCGGTTTTATTCAGGTTGACAGCTGACTGCACGCTCCAGTACACGTGATAAAAAGATGATGTCTCACAGAAGCAGACGGCACTTTTGGTTTGCTGCAGGTGGATAATTTAAGTTCGGCTTTCTATTTCATAAATACGTAGAGGACTCAAATAGACATGGAGTATTTTATTTGAAAGTAACCTTCAACCCAGTTCAAAATGTTTTTTTGCATGCAGAAATAAAAATATTTTTCTCTGTAGCAGTGCATTTCACAGATGCAACACATTATAGTTTTTTTTATACATAACAAAAAGTAAATAAATAAATAAATAAATATGCAGTGTTCTCTTCATTTTAGATGTCAAAAGGGTTTGTGGCTCCCGGTGTTTTCTTTTCGGTGGAAAACGGGTACAAATGTCTCATTGAGTGTTTAAGGTTGCCAACTCCTTGCATAGGCCATTTAATTGGACTGCTGTCCTTGTCCCATTAAACAAGCACGGCAGGAGAGTCAAATTATTGGGCAAAGTGTGTCACAGTCCACCACAATACTGTAGGTGGCAATATGCCCCCTCTCAGCTTGTCTGTAGCTGGCCTTTTCCCAGTTGACCTATTACATCACCAAACACTCAGACAAGTTACAGTAGCTGACGAGGAATAGCACGCCGAGCAGTAAAACACAGACAATTTTAGATCTCTGTACATTTTGTACCAATCCACCAACCCCATTGTGTGTGTGCTTGGCTGACTTAAAAGTAGAAAAGTACAATTTAGTACGATTTCAGTCTGCCTAACGTGTTTACATTTATTTTAAATGTCCGGCTAACATGACTAGTCAGACTAACACAACAACACCATGTAAACATACTGAGATAAATGAAGGCTAAGAAGAGCATCCTCACATACAGTAGCTCCCCCGGTGTTCGACATGTGTCAATGCAGCATGAAGAGCAGCGGAGACGAGTCTTCAGCAGACGAACTGGTGTGAGTTAATATTTAATCCATGTGCTGATAAATCCTCCTGACGCAGATCATCTGAGGAAATGCTGGCCACTTGAAATAATTACTCACTGCAAGTACAGTAAATAGCCCGCACCTATCCCAGGAACACAACATGGATGGGATGCCATTCACACCTAGGGGTAATTTATCTTGTGCAACTACTGTAGGTTGAAGTGCAACTACTGTAGGTTGAAGGAAACCAGTGAATCCACTGTGTCACTGTGTCATTAAAAATTAAAAAAACCAAATCTAATCTTGTACTTTCACACACACACACACACACACACACACCTCTCTGTCTGTCTTCTCCCCACCCTGACAACAGGTGGTAGGGGAAATGATTCATCTGTAAATGAGTTATGTCTATGCGCATACACACTTGCTTAGAAAGTGTTGATCATCGAAGAGCGGAGTGGGTGTAGAGCGGCACCGTGTTGCCAATCTCTGCATGTTAGGTGGCAATTAGGAGCTGTTCAAGTCTCTGAAACATTATTAGGCATCAGTGTGAGAGCGAATAATCTCCCAGCTAATGACCCTTATGACAGAGTCATGGACGAATGCTCTGACCTTTTCCTCGGCGCAGGCTGGGTTCAGGTTGAAGTGAGCAAGTGTGGAAGGAGAGCCGGCCCCAGGCCACGACTGTTCTCTGGATTCCTAATCTCTGCTTCCTTATCTCTGTGCCTTTTGGCTTTAATTTGAGACGTATGCTCGAATTAGGCGCACGAAGAGGAATAGCTGTAAATGGACTGGGCACGTGACAGACTGTAACAGATGGTCTTTATAAAAGTTAAAGGTTAATGTCATCTAGTGCTTTCTGTTTTTGCATTAGCCCTCTCCAGATACACGTTTGTTCTGTTTACAGGAAAACCCAAAATACCTTCCGACAAAAAAAAAAACAACAACAGCTGTGACCTCATATACAGTAGGAAATATATGGTAGACATACGGAAAGAAAATTTTAAGAAAATAAAACCCAGAAGGAAAAAGGTCAAAACTAGCAAAAAAGTGTGAAATATGACTTTAGCAGGAAGTGACACTTACACTCACTGAAGCATATTCTATCCGTCTAACTTTAACCCTCCTGTGCTTACTGTATTATCTCACCCTGTTTCTAATCTAAGCCACACTGGATATCGTAATACCGGCATCGAGAAGCTGAAAAAGAATCTGACTCTTAGGAAAGAACTTAATTACAAAGCCACACATGGAATAAATGCACGAGCAAATAATACGCTGACTCATCGTCGAGGATGAAAAACCCCAACCATTAGCGTAAGCTTCTTATTGCATTCCAGCAGCAGCGGGACACAGTATTACCCCTTTATAGGTGAAACTACACGTACTGGAGGTACAGTAAGAGGAAACAATGAGGACAGGGGGAAAAAAAATCACAAAAAAAATTCCCATGCTCTCAGTGCGTTGTTTCTAAATAGAATGGGAAAATCTTCCCAAGACATGATGAAGCATTTAACAGTCAACGGATGTTAAGCTGACATTTGCCTCATGAAGTGATCTGGTAAATCCACTGAATAGCGTGATATGTCATTGTGAAAGAATAGAATCTCCAGAGCAAGAAAAAAGATGACTAAACATTTCTCTGGGAGGTCTGCCTTGGAGCGAACTCATGTTCCTGGAATTCCTCTTCTTTTCTCTCTCTCACACATAGAATAACGGTTATTCTTAGCCATCGACCGAAATATCTATTTATCCTTTAATAAGTCCATGGTGTGCAGTAAAATGGAAGAAACCATAAAACCATTCATACAGATCTTTGTTTACCAGAGGAGACTATAAGTGGAGCTAAGCGCTTCAGCTCTCACACATGAACACGTTGGAGGCTCGTCTCTAATCCCCTTTGGCCGTATAGAGGCTATTAGCACATGAGGAGCCATGGGAACAAATCCTAACACCCAGGAAAGTGCAGAAACAGCACTGTAGACCTAAACACACTAACAAATGTTTCGAAACACATAGACAGTGCTAATAATTTCACACAATTTTCCTGGTACCTTAGCGCAGGGAAAAAAGAAAAAAAAAACCCTGATGATTTTGTCATTATCCAAGTTCACACGGATTATTTTTGACTTGCACTTACATGAACCCCAAAGCAGGAATGTGACAGCGAGCATTTCTTGTGTGAAAATTTAGAACAAAACACATGAGGAAGAAAGAGAAAGAGAGAGAGAGAGAGAGAGAGAGAGAGGGTGACGTGAGGGGAGGAGGTTATGGCCTGTGCTCCTTACCGGATAGCCTTCTGTTTTCTTCTGGCACCACTTCAGTAGAGCGTTCCTCTTAGATCCCCCATACTCCCGCGCCAGAGCGGCCAGAGGGTCTGTTCTTTCCACACTGACACCAGGGACACACACAAACACACACACACAAACACACAGTTGATCACACTGCATCTGTGGATGTATGCATAAAAGCTGCTTACTTTAATTTATTCAGATTAATTAATTCATGTCCATCCGAGTTAATGTGTACTGTATGTATATTGTGATCTTTGTCATACATACACTGAAAAAAAAGTTGCATACTAATATTTCATTGAACCGCCATCACCACATGACCTTTTCCAGTGCTTCACAGTTCATTCTTTAATCTCCCTAGCAAATTGATGACTTATTTCCGAGAAGTCTTACTGATGTGTGGTTTTCTTGAGGCTACACAGCTGTTTAGTCCCAGTCCCTTGAGGTCTCTTCGCATTATTCGAGTTAAATATGTTCTTATTTGATTCCACGTGAGGAATCTCCCACAGCGCTGATTCAGGATGTTTTTCCGATCACATTTCTTCCTCGATGATGGTGGTCCATCACTATCCTTCCCGGTTTTAATAATGCTATTTTTTCAGTTCTTTTAGCAGTTTTAGCAGCCTCCTTAGTTGTTTTCTTTGCGTGGTACAGGAGAGTAATATCTTTGCCACGACCTGCCACGTCTTCTGTTTAAGAAATGAGAGACTACTCACTGCATCAGTTAGGGTTAAATAATTTGTTGCCAGCTGAACCATGTTAATCACTGCAGTAATTATCCAATGGAAAGCTCTTAAATGTTCGATTAGTTGAATCCAACTGGTGACCTTTTTTTTTTTTGTAATATACTGTATATGTGCACTAATCAGCTTTAATATTATTATGACCACCCTCACCTAGGTAGGTCTCCCCCCTTTTGCCACCAAAACAATGATGCACTGTGTTTTTTGACATCACAGTGAATCGTTGATTTGTTGGCAAAACGGGGGGACCTACTCAATATTACCAAAGGGGATAGAAGGAAGGAAAATCGATGAACTGGCTACAGGGTCATGGGTCACGGCCAAACCAGCCTTAACTTTTTCTGCCTTGGCCTTGGCCGCCCATGACCCTGTCACCAGTTCACAGGTTCTCCTTCCTTGGATCACTTCTGGTATGTCCTGACCACTGCAGACCAGGAACATCCTACAGGAGCTGCAGTTTTGGACTTGCTCTGGCCCAGTTGTCTAGCCATCGCAATTTGGTCCTTCTCACAGTAGCTACAGTAGCTCATTACAGTGGAAGTGTGTGGAATATATTAGGCAGCAATTGAACATTCTGTCCTTGAATTTGGAAGCAGAAAAAAATGGCCAAGCATCAGGATTTGTTTGGCCAAATTGTGATGGGTCAGAGCAACACCAAAACCGCTCCAAAGACAGGATGAAGGTGGCCAAGGTCACTGATGCACAGGGAGCGAAGACTGGCCTGTGTAGTCGATCCAATAGAAGAGCTCCTGTAGCTCACATTGCTGAAAAGATTAATGCTAGCTCCAACAGAAAGGAGTCAGAACACAGTGCATTAATGTTTTGGTTACAGAAGGGAAGGCTCAATATTAGGCGGGTGGTCATAATGTTATGGCGGATCGGCGTCCAGTACAATATATATAATTATATGTATGTGTGTGTATGAGATACATAACAGATTTAGGGCTTGTGTGTTGCTGTGCCCTTTCTGTGCCACCTGCTCCCTGCTAGAATGGAAACATAAGTTTTAGGGGGTGACAGGATGAGAGACAAAGTATGTTCAATCTTGTGGGAAGTGTGGAAGACACTGAGGTCATTGCTCTTAGGAGTCACGTTATGAGCACATAGTCTTCCTGAAATGCCTGTTTGTCTTAAATCTTACACAATAGTGGGAAAATAAAACTGTAGTCATTATTAGTACAATCTGACTTCACGATCAACCTGCATGATTATTTCGCCAAAAAAACATCCCTCAGTGTGTGTTAATGAAGACAACTCCACTATTACTACTGTAGGTTGTTACCAGGAAATGAACTTCACCAGTTGGTTAAGTTTAGCTAGTAGGAGATTCCCCCATTTTTCCATTATGCAGGCCTCAGCAACCTCTTCACTGTAGAGTTTTGCATACATCATTAATTCAGAGATTAAACGTTGCAAACATTTCCCTGCATTAAGAACATAATTAAACACTCACTTACAGGAGCCAGTTGAGTACATTAATACCGATGCAAAATACAGGAAGATTATCAAATCAGAAGTAGGAAATGACTCAGCAATAATTGTAATACTTTTTCTTAGAACTTTGTACTTTCATTCTTGCATGAGATTTATGTTTTTTGGTGAAAGTAAATTCACAATTTTTGAATTTTGCACTTTGCACTTCACAATACATCACACAGATCTGCAAAATTCGGATGTCTCTTGATAAATAAAGTGTTCGGATGGCAGCATACAGTATGTTGCTCCAAAAACAAACTATTTTTCTGCATTAATGGTACCACACCCCATACTACTGTGTGAGTGCTGCTGACTTTTGGACATGACGCTGATAACAGCTTGTCTGGTCCTTTTCCTCTTTGGCCCAGTGAACGTGACAGCTGCGGTTTCCAGAAACTATTTAAAATGTTGACTTGTCAGACCACAAAACACATTTCCATTGTGCCTCTGTCTGTCTCAAATGAGCCCGAGCTCAGAGAAGTGTTTGACCCCTCTGGACTACGGATGAACTGCTTCCTTAAGCCTTAAGTTGCATTTGTAAACGCAGAGATAAACGGTGTTAATGGACAAAGGTTTACTAAAGTGATCCCGAGCCCACATCATGAGATCCACTATGGAAGCATGACGGGTTTTAAGACACTGACGTCTGAGGGAGCGGAGATCACGCGTATTCTGAAGTGGTTCTCGGCTTTACACGTTGAGATTTGACGGGTTTCTTTGAATGTCTTGAGGGGTATCCAAATAATTGAATAATTGTGTTGAATAATTTGCAGAAAACAAACACTTAAAATTATATGGTAAATCAATGAAGTAATGTTTTCTATATTATACAAGGTGAAGACTTACAGACATACTGTCCTAGCTTTTTTAGAATTGGTGTTGTAGACAAAATTGCGTCATATTTCAGAAAGAAAAGAAAAAAAATCCATTCCGGATTCAACTGCAAACATATAAAAGCGTATATAATTTCTCCTTCAAATAGCACTTACAATGATTTCTTTGTTTTAAAAGAATGCTCCTTTCCACTGCAGGGTTTTTGTATACGACATTAATTCAGACATTAAAAGTTAACATTTTGCTGCATTAAGAACACTTACAGGAAAAATCTGTGTAATAATATATTGCATGTCAGGTTGCTAGTTATGTACACTAGCTAACTACAGATGCAAAATGCAGCAAGAACATCAAATCCCAAGTAGGAGATGACTCAGCAATAATTGTAAAACTTGTTCTTAGAACTTTAGTCATTTCACTCATAGTAATTTTTTAGTGGAAGTGAATATGGTTTTTCTTTCTTTCTCTGGTTGGTGAATGTGAAGGAAAAAATGTTGGTATTATGATAATAATAATAATAATAATAATAATAACAATAGTAGGTAGCATGGTGGTAAGTGGTTATCATTATTGCCTCACACCTCCAGGGTTGGGCGTTTGAATCAGCAGTCTCTAACTGGTGTTTCCAAACAGCCCGTAGTATTGTACATGGTTGGGTGTGTGAATATGTGTGCTTGTGATATGCAATGCTTTGGCCTTGTGCCGTCTGTCCCCCCTACGACCCTACACATCAGCATAGATAATGAATGACAATTAGCATAGATATTAAACGGATTCATGGGAAAATGTATCATTTATAATAATAATAATAATATGAGAGTGAGTCAAACATTAACCACACTCTGGCTGTAGAAAAGACAAATACATATCTTTTTTTTTTTTTAGAAAATCTCCTTGCTTTTCGATACACTTTGTCCATCTGTCAACAAGCCTTCACATTCCCACATTAAAAAATGTTTTAGGCTGAGCTGCGAACCACAAAATGTACCGCGGTCTTCAGTTCTTCATAAGAAGTGAATCTTTGTCCTCGTAGGGCTGCTTTCAGGGGACCAAACAGGCAAAAGTCTGATCAGGACTATAAGAAGGATGCTTTAATGAACTGATGTAAGACGTTCACACCTGCATGGCAGTGATTGGAGAGACAGAAGCCTTGAACGGAAAGCGCTGATGAGACCAACAGAGGTTTTAATATAACTGGAGTGTGGATCGTTTTTAAATAGCTTTGCGACAATGACCACTGTTAAAAGCGCTATATAAATAAAATAGAGTTTAATTTAATTCCTGTCTCACCCTCGTAATAATAATAATAATAATAATAATAATACATATAGAATGAAGGTAAATTCTCTTATGGGCGCTAATGAATTTTCTTTTCATTTTGCGAAGCTGCTTTGAGACAATGACCATTGTTAAAAGCACTATATAAATGAAATTG
This sequence comes from Clarias batrachus, assembly GCA_003987875.1. Lineage (NCBI taxonomy): Eukaryota > Metazoa > Chordata > Actinopteri > Siluriformes > Clariidae > Clarias > Clarias batrachus. The sequence goes on from QMIH01000163.1 coordinate 403,947, forward strand.
AATTGAATTGTTTGTTTGTTAACAAACAATTTTGTTAAAAGATTTAGATTTAGATTATTTAGATTATTTAATTCAGCCTTTCTGTGGGAAGACATTTTGGTTTGTGTTATCATTAATCTTACAGCCTGTTCGATCAATAATAATAGTCATATTCTACGAATGACTTGTTGAACTGACACTGGACTGCTGCACATTTTAAAACATTTTCTCACAGAATTCAACTTCAACGTTTTTGCTGGAATATTGTATTTACAGATGCTCATTGGAGAGACAGGTCCTAAATCATTCTAGTCGCCCTGTGGTGTTTTAATGTCTCTATTGGACAACAGGAGGACGCTCCAAAGTGAAAAAATGCACTTCATAGAGCAATAAAAAGTTAATTTATAAGTTGTGTGTTAACAATCCTGAAGTTCACGGTTTGTGATGTTTTGATGTGGGAACGACAGTATGACATTGTCTGTGTGTCTGTGTGTGTGTGTGTGTGTGTGTGTTTGCGTGCGGGCAGATGCACTTTGCTTACTTGAGCTTACTGTTGGCCCGGCTGTAACTGAACGAGGACGTTCTGCTGCTTAGCGCAGCTGGAGTTTTGATGACTGACTCGAGGGACGGACTCTTTCTCATCAGAGACGAGGGCTTCAACTCATCAACTAAACATGAGACAGAGAAGCAGACAGGAGTTACAGATGCAAAACTAAAAAAAAAAAACACAAACAAACAGGACAAAAACAAAGAGTGACTCATGGTGTATGAAGCCTCCGGCAGTTAGTTATGCGGTATTTGTTCAAACGATGCTGCAACACACTCTCGTGACTCTTGTAATACTCTCGTATTTATGCAGCTGGGATTTATTAAAAACATTTTCATAAGACTTCATGTTAGTACATTGAGGGTAGTCATGTGATGTACACTACTAAATTTCTTTGTTTTTGTTTAGTGATTTATCTTCTACATTCTACAACAATACGGGGGATTTCAAAACTATGAAATAACACAGATGCAATTAGGTAGTTATGTAACAACAACAACAGTCAGTTGGAGATGTGGAGATCAGCCTTTCTGGAATATGTAGTTCTTGTAAGAACAGTATTGTGTCGAGTGCATTTGCAAACCCCATCAAGCACCCTGATGAAACTGTCTCTCATGAAGACCTTTCCAGGAAAGCAAGACCGAAACTTACTTTTGTTTCAGAGAAGTTCATTAAGAGTTATCAGCAACAAATATCACCAATTAACAAACAGCACGTCAGATTAGAGCCGTTATGAAGACTTTACAGATCATGAGTAGCAAATACATCTCAATATTAACTGTTCAAAGGAGATTATTGTGTATTTTGGACGCCTTCGGTAATTCTTTACAATGTAGAAGGAAATAAAAATCACGAAGGACCATGGAGTCCAGAAAGTGATCTTAAACTTTTGAGCGGTTGTGTATGTTCAGCATTTATAAGAAAGCCTCATCAAAGCAGGGGTGGACAAAATACACAAATCCTGTACTTGAGTACTTGATTAAGTAAAGGTACCCCAGATAAAATATTACTCGAGTAAAAGCAGAAGTCCTCCATTTACAATTCTACTTGAGAAAAAAATGTTTACTTAAGTATCACACCACTGTGGTTATGTAACAAGGCTATGAACAAATGTAGCGAGTACAAAAGTTCAAAGTACAGGTATCTGATGTAGGATGTAGTGGAGTAAAAATAAAAAGTATCCACTAATAAAACCATATGTGAAAACTGTAATTAAATACAGTACCAAAGTAAACATACTTAGTTACCTGTAGTGATGGGTCATTCATGAACGATTCGTTCATTTTGAACGAATCTTTAATGTGACTCAGAAGAACGAGTAGTCTCGGAGAGTGATTCGTTCATGTTCTACTGGGCGCGCATGCGCAAATCATCGCTAAGCCTCTGTAGGTTATTTACAGGAAACAGAATTGAACGGTTCTCAACGAATCTTCCAAGTCCGAGTTGTTCCTTCTTTTGTCACGTGACCCCCATAGACGCTATGAAGTGCACCAGATTCAAAAGACTCGGACTAGAAAATATGATGGTGAACTGCTCATTCTGTGCATAATATGTCCTTAGCTGCATGTAATATTTCCATTACTGGAACTAGAGCCAAAATTTGTGTATGTAGATGTGTTGGGGGTCTGTTTATTAAAAATTTAACATTTTATTCTATTTCTGGTCAAAAGAACGAAATGAACTAAATGACTGAAAAAAAGATTCGTTCATTTTGATGAATGAGATTCAAAGAACCGAGTCACTAAGATGATTCAAACTTCCTATCACTAGTTACCTGCATCAATATCAACATGAGTAAAGACAGTTAACAATGATTTACGTCTCAAGCTGCTTGCTAAAGAAGGTGATATGAAACAGACTTCTATGAAACAAACTAAAAACACTAAAGATGTGATTCAAACCATATTCTCATATGTACATAAGAAACATTTCACCCTGCCAAATTGAGCTGAGATCAATGCAAAAAATTACACAGAGTAATAATTAATGTTAGGGTAGAGTGACGCAGCATGACGTTGTTCCTCTTATACCACAGTAATTTGCCTTTTCATGTAATGTTGTGAACCCTTAGTGAAACAAGTTATACATATACAGTACATACGTAATCATACATACTGTAATAGAACCTTTCATATAGATATTGTCCCAATCCTCTTGAGGTTAATAAAACTAAATCACAACTTGTGTTACACAGATTCTGTAATAATTCTAATTTTGTTTTCATTTTTGAGTTTCAATGTCATTTAAGCTTTTTTGTATTAACAAAGGAGACAAATTAAAATGTGCCGATTACAAAATAACTTAGTAAATTTCACATGTTACACATGGATTCTCACATGGTGGAACCCTTGCATGAATAAACTTCTCCTCATCAACCATTTCTGCTTAATTAATGACCGTGACTTCCATAAATATGTTGATTACGGGGTTTCCATTATGAGGTACGTCCCCGATAAAACAATCATCTGCTCAATCTCAAAGATATGAGAATGTTTATAATCAACAGTGCTTTTAGTACCTGAGTGAGAGGAATCCATGAGGTTGAGTCTTCTGTCCAGGGTTTTAGACAGAGGCTTGATACCTGAAGGCCTCTGTTACAAAGCAATTGAGGTTTTGTTTAGAAAAACAAACAACAAAAAAATAAATACACAGAGCAACAAACACACACATTTGTGCGTTGTGAGATTTGTACAGTACAGTAGCACCTGTATGGGTGAGACAGCAGCTGCAGGAGCAGTGCGGACCGGGATTCCACTCAAGGGACTTCTAGGAGATGTGGGCATCTGCACGGTACTGCCGGGTCCATCTGAAGGAGGAAAAAAATAGGTTCGTAATTGGTACTTTGTGTACAGTACAAAAAAAAAAAAACGATTGCATGACCGAAATCCATGTTTTGTACAGGGATATCTCTAAAATACACAGTCCTGTGGAGCCTCTGTCCTGAACAGTAGCACTGATTGATTACCGGATATACGCGGCCAGACAGCCGTTTGGACCATGTTTCATGAGGCCATTGTAAAAGTGCCATGATTACATGCCTTTAAGATGAACAGTCACAGCCATCAATAACACAGCTCTTTGTCTTGTTATAACAAGCGTATTAAATAAACTCTCTAATCCTACGCACTTATCTTTTCAAAGTGAGCCCCAACAGATCTTAATTTTTATTCCCTACAAAAAGTTTTATTTAAAAAAAAAACAACGCTTATAAAAATTGAGCTGTATGAGTCACCTCTGCATGACAGATGCCGTTTGAGATGACGCACATGTTTTGAGGAGGAATCCAAATTTGGTGAGGTCAAAATATTTCTAAACTAGAGAGAAATTAAAAATATGAAACAAGCAAAATGAAGAGAAAACAGGAGTCCTCACTCTTGACAGATGTGTCCAAGGACTTGACGAGGGATTTGACTGTGGCTCCTGCCTCTGAAGGTGTGCTGTTTTCACTCTCACTTCCAGGTGCATTCTGAGTCATGCCGATTCCACACCACTGAGGACTGCTGTCTGAGTCTGAGAGACTCCCCTCCTCCATCCGTGACCTGCCAATCATACAAATACAGATGCAATGCAAAGTGGAAGGTTCTGGATAGTGGAAAGGAATGTCGCTGCTTATAAATTAAACAACTGAACTATGGAGAAATAGATTTAACATTAAGTATTACGATTATACACTCGTAGCACTCATTCGAATATTTCATGCTTGTCATTCGTAATCACAAACGTCTTCACACTTCACAACTTTCTTAACTGGCCTCAAGCCAACACTACCGCCTACTACCGTATGTCTGCTTGGAAATGGACGCACTAAAACATGGCAATGCCAAATCAATCGATCAATAAATAAAATAAAACACACACACAGACATATAGAACAATAAAAAAATTATTTATTAATGGCAGTCAGGATATACATTAATAATCTTAAGTGATCCAAGTAAACAGCATTTATGTCATCAGTGAATATGTCACATTAAACTGGTTTAAAATGCAAATAAATTAAAGCTCTGCACAATTAGGAATTTCTGAATGCGTTCTCTGAATGACTGTAAAACCCTAGGTGTGTTTTTTTTTTTTCCGTGCGTCTCCAGAAAGTTCTACAGCAGTAAGTGCTGTATGGTTAAAAAATTCTGAGGCAAAACGCATGCTTCTGAGGATGCAGTAGATGGCTTTTTGAAACCTGAGATAATCAAAGTGGCAGTGAAGTTTTCAATTAAGATTCTCTGAATCTCTGAATTCTCTGTTCAGTGTTTTCAAGTTGTGGAGGGAAAAGAAGAAGGGAAAAAAAACACCCTCAATTAAAATGACAACCTCACTGCGCCATCTAGTGGTGGCTAGCACACAATGTTAACTGTTGATAAAATACTTTACATCCTGAAGGTTCTCTGAAACCGTAGTCAAAAAAATGAACTGAATCAAATGTGTAAGGTGAATCCTTGTTGATGTAAACACTCAGAGAAAGCATGAACATTACAGTGTGTGAAACCACAAGGCCGCAAATCAAGCAGGACTGTAACGATTACAGTGACTCATACATGGCAAACGTATATTAGAATTAAAGCAAACCGTCAGGTCTTTGTAAATCACGCATACAGAAGAAAGTGCCAGTTTAGTTGCAATGCAATTCTTTTCAAGACTATAAGACATTATATTATCTTTTTTTTTTTTTTTTTAAGTACATGAGTATAATAAATACTCTACAATTGTTAATTGTAATCCGTCATCACTCCTTTAATCTGAGATTTTAAGTTTTGTTCAGTATTTAATTTCTTTATAGTTGAGCTCAGGCTTAAGCCAAATTGTCGAACCACAGGAGGAGGTGAATGACAGTATAAGTACGATACCCAGTACTTTGGTATGTATCGTTTTAAAATGTAAATTTGATTTATGTGCAATCCAACATCATAAACCCAAGCTTTGCTTTCTGTAAATAAATACTTCTTTAAGTGTTTCATGCAAAATAATAACGCATTTGTTTTAAATGAAGTATTTACATGGTTAAAGATTCATGCCATCCTGTTTATTACACCTCAATACTGATACACAGACACACACACACATACACACACACACACACATTGTAATACTGTCGTTTGTATAAATATAACACTGTATTCTTTATTATCCCTCCACTGCCGTCTTGGTGCCCTCAAACGCTGATCCGGCAGTGAGTCTGAAACACAAAGCAGAAAAAGGTGTCCAAATGAACTAGGATCTGACATGTACCTTAATAAAACAACAACAACAACAACAGAAATCAACACCTTAAAGCCGTTAGGAATGGCCACATCACCAGGTCAGATGCTCATTCCATTATCATGCATGTCTGAAATGCACATAGCACTGTGTTTAATCTAAATGAATTCTGCAAACTACACAGGCAATGTAATAAAAAGATAAAGAGATTTTAATTCAAGTTCCAAGCTTTCTAGAAAATGTTCATACAGACTTCAGCAACTGCTACAAACTGCAGGTGGCGCCAAATACCAAGAGGTGGACAGAGGAAATGATAATAAGCACACACACCAAACAACAAGCAACGCAAAAAAACAAACAAACAAACCAATAAAAAGCATAAAGGAAACAAAAGAAATAAGCACATTCATATAATGGGCAGAGAACAACCATTACAGACATTAGGGCCAGAGGAAGGAGGTAATAAGATCAGCACACAAGCTCTTAAGTACAGTCATCATTACTTCTTCCACTCTGGTAGATCCATCCATTCACTACTCATTTAGTACGAGAGCTTGGCTGTCGCTAGCAGTACACTCACCTGGGTGTTACATAAAGGTGGCCATGTCTGAGGGAAATCCTTTAGAGAGCGACCTCAGCGAGCGTCTGAGGAAGAGAGAATAGCGCGGTACATCGGCTAGTCCGTTTCGGTGCGGTGGGGGGGGAGAGTAAAATACAGGTATGTGCAGATCTTTAATGATCTGGCAACCCAGAGACTCACAGAACTACAGTCTTACGATTTCAGCAGCTACGATACTGTTGTTTCTGCTTGACTACCAATCCTAAAACTCTAAATGTTTATTGAATACTGATCTGCCATACTTATCTGGTACAAGCCTGAAAAAAAAAGATCACATCTACAGTATTATAAATTCTTAGATCAGTATTCAATAAAAAAGAAATTCCACTGAGACCTGGAGGAGATGCAACAGGAAATCAAAAAGAAAGAGTGGAGTGGGGCTTGTTAAGAGGGAGAGACAATGAAATAAACTGTACATTAAATTAAAAAATGCTACTATTCAGCAGACTCATGCAGGAGACAGAGAACACATCCACCAGGATAGGAGAGGACACACAGCAGGGAGCAGGACACGTACTACAGGACCACTCAAACAGTACTCAGACCTCGGAGACATGTCTTTCACACCGCCGACACTCGGCACTGTCTCATTTATTATGTAGTTCAAATAATTAAGATCTTCTGTCCTACTATTAGTCACTTGACACAAGTTTATCAATTTCAGTTTGATTACCAATACCTAGCTTGTTAGTATTATCATTTTTTTGACACAAGTCTAATTATTTGGAATATGAAAGCTTCTGACCGGACATACACTACCGCTTAAATGTTTGGGATCACTTTCTAACTCCATGGTCGTTTCTGATTTGTATTTCTTGCTACATTGTAAAGAAATGCTGAAGGCGTCCAAAATACACAATAACCTCCTTTGAACAGTTGATATCGAGATGTATCTGCTACTGTGCTGCTCTGTAAATCCTTCATAACGGCTCTAATCTGAGGTGCTGTTTGTTAATTGGTGATTTCTGAGGCTGGTGACTCTAAATGAAGTTCTCCTCTGCAGCAGAGGTAAGTGTTTAAGTCTTGCTTTCCTGGGAAGGCCTTCATGAGAGACAGTTTCATCGCGGTGCTTGATGGGTTTTGTAAATGCACTTGACACAATACTGTTCCTACAAGATAAAATAACAACTGACTATTGTTGTTACATAATTACCTAATTCCACATGTGTTATTTTCACAGTTTTAGTTTTGAAATCCCCAGTATTGTTGTAGAATGTAGAAAATAAATTACTAAACAAAAACAGGGAAGTTTGTAAGTGATCCCAACTTTTGAACGGTAGTGTAAATTATCATGTACGGGAAAAAGTTGCTGTGAGTGAATACATAAAAAGAAAAAAAAAAACAGTTAAAGACAATGGTATGGTATTATATTTTATGATTTCCTTTGCATGAGAAAAAAAAGTTATGAATCTTTTAAACCTTAACATTTAAAACACTTTTTATAAGAATTAATGAGCCTGAGTTTGATCTAAGTGACCAGAGTAAGCATGATTTTCACACTGTGTTGCTGTAAAGAGCTGAGTGAGGACCGGACAAAATTGTGTAAAAGAGCAGAATATATAAAAGCAGCAGAGGGTTTTGTGTGTTTTTTTTTAGATTAATTTTGTCTGAAATGTGATTACAGTAAACGCTAAAGTATACGTGAACATACAGTACAGTATACGCCTTAAAATCTCATAACTCCATATTACCTAAGGATAAGGATGTTCCAGGTCTTAAAAATGTCATTAACCTGCTATATAATAAGTGTCTATATAGGATTCATTTGTAAAAAATAATTTAAATAAATTGACCTGCCCTGAAGACTAGACCATACAATACATCTGAACCCGATGTATTGTATGGTGTACACTCTTATGCTTTAGTTGACGGACACAGTGATTTAACTGAAGCTCCTGGAGTTGAGAAGAGCAGTTATTCTGGAGGATTTCTGCTGTACCTGGCCCCCTGTATGTGCTCGAGTTCTGCAGCCAGCCTGACGCTGCGCTCCTGTTCCTCCTGCAGCCGTCTGCGTAGCGTCCGCACCTCCTGCTGAGCCTCGACCTTGATGTCGTTCGCCACGACCACAGCCGTCTGCAGGTCAGCCTGGAAACGCCGCCATTCCTGCGTCTCGTCCTACAGCACGTGCACGCACACATACACACACACACACACACACGATATCACGGTCAGATCTGCCAGAGCGAAGTAGATGACTACACAATTACGCAATTAACAATCAATCTGACTGATTGCACACAATTAATTTTCAAAATGTACTGTTTATTAGATCTGGTTAGGACATGTGACAAAGCTGGCATTGAATAGTGAAATATCAGTCCTATCAGTGACACCATCTGCAGCTGAGGGCATTTGATTCTGGTACAGATTTCATATTTAACTTTTTAAACAATTTCGAGCAAACAAAACAAGAAGAAAAAAAAAAGTAAAAAGAGCTTAAAAAGAGTTTAAACTTTGGAGTTGGAGAATTTCTCTTTAATTAGCGCTTTCACTCGAGTAGTGAGCTCTAATGAATGTATCATTCATTTACCCCCGTGAGTGCAGTCATAAATCAGCGACAGTCAATTGTAGACTTAAATACTAACAACTTTAGGTTGAGTGAATTTCTTTGTTAAATAGAAGGAATTACTTTAAATATAAATTAAATTTAGCTGAGTTTTAGTCGGAGACTGATTAGTAGACTAAGCACTGCAGTTGGATGCTAATGCTGCCAAGATTAATGACGGACCTAGAGGGGGAAATAATGAAACACATTCAAAGATTAAGACCGGTGGTACTTGGAAAAAGTAATCTACTTAATGGAATGCTTGCTGTGAACACAGTCTCCACATATGATCACAACAAACAAAACATACAAGGAATACAACCGAGTAGAAATGGGGAGAAAAATCGCTTCAGCTCTGAATCGCAATTCTTGTGTGATGATTCATTTATCACCACACTCTCTTCAAAATCCTTTTTTTTAACATTATTTTTTTATATTTCTAATTGAAATACACCGGTTCCATGACCAATCAGCCTCACATTTAACCGATTCTGTACGATTTTGAGTGTCGCAACAGGAAGACATTTTTCTGCCATTACATTACAGAAGCCTCCGATCAGTCATCTGTCTCTGTGAGTGAATCAATCACCAAACCCACTCATTACACACTCTTACACCAGTCTCAAAACACCATGAGTGCAATTTTTTCTTGAAAATCACAGGCATTAGAAGTTGCGTGTGCCTGCGTGCTGATTTTCAAACTGAGCTTTGAGACTCTGGAGACATTCGAGAAAGTAAAACTTTACAATCATCCAGTGTGGTAGGAATTAATTATTTGCTAAGTTTATTTGGAAATAATTATGTCAGTGGGCATTATCAGAGACACTGTACATACTGCTCAGTGAAAATGTAATAAGTACAGGTTAAATGTTCAATTCTTGTATTTAGTTTGCATTGTTTAAAGACTTAGATCAAACTCAGGCTGCATTAAATTACTCATGTTTAATTAAGTTTAGAATAAATAAATATTCTGTTAATATCGTAAAGCTACAATATAAAACTTTCAGATTTTTTCAAATGTTCAAAGTCTTAAAACTGTAACTAAATTTTCATGTGGAAAAAATGAATATCGAATCAGGATAATTCTAAAAACGTGATGCTGAAGGAATCGCAATATAAACTGAATCGGCACCGAAATATGGTGATATGATAGCGGTTACTTCCAACAACCCTGCTCTTAAAGCTTAAAAAATATATATAAAACCTACCTTCATTTGTTTGTTTACGGCTTTCAACTGCCTGTCCTGATCCATCTTGTGCTCCTCTAGCCGTTTGATTTGACCTAAAAAACAATTAACAAAACAGAAGATGAGATGAGAATGATGTGTTTACTTCAACTCTGCAAGCACACACACTCTTTTTGGGGGAAACTCTCAGTCTGAAACAATAAGCAGCTACAGTATGCATTAAGAGTAGAGAAAGATTTATTTCATTAAAGATATGGATGATCAAAAACTAGCTAATGCTCAAGTAGGGGCAATAAAATATTTCAGCTGGAGTTTAACGCGGTGTTTCTTTCCATCCAGACTGCAGCAGCACCACCATTTATTTCAGCTGTTACAGTGTGTTAAACATCACTGAGAGAAAGCTATGAGAAAATACAGCCTCCAGTCAGGGGAACAAACATGGCCGGGCGAAAAGTGCACTAAGCTATAGTGATATGAGGAACAACAAAAACCCACAGAGACAAAGGCAAAGAAAGAAGGAAAGAGAGGTGTTGTCTCCATACTCTCTAGGTCCAGGATGATTTGGTTGGTGTGCAACTGAACTGCCCGCTGCTGCTCCACCTGGTCCTCTAGCTCAAAAATGGTCTCCTTAAAATCCTTGATCTGGTTCTCTCCATCTCTGCTCTTCTCCTCCAGAGCAAGCATGCTAGCTTTGTATTCCTGCTCCTGTGACTCCAGCCTCTCCTGATGCTTCTGCTGTTCTGCCTCAGCCTGCACACACATACACACACAGACACACGAACAGGACAGAATTAAGAAAATTCCGCGGAGGAATCATTCTAAAGCGCCAGGTCGATATTATACAGTCACTGAAATGTACTGTCCTCCTATAGCAAACCAGCTACACTAGTCTCACACAAAAACCTGTTATTAAAAAATTATAAATAAAGATAAAATAAAATATAGTTGCAAGCAACGATGAGTGGGCACAAGCACCCTGTGTCATCGCCACTCGGGAACACCAGAAAGAAAGTGGGCACATTATTTAAAGGGGACGTACCAATACCATTATGACATAATTTTAGAAAAGAGAGAATTTTATGTATTGACCTCCAAAAAGCCCCAGATGCTGAAAAATAAATGCATCAAACTATCATTCAATGTGTTAACACACAGAATGTTATCCTTTCTGATAGATAGATAGATAGATAGATAGATAGATAGATAGATAGATAGATAGATAGATAGAGGAACGGACAGACAGATAGATACATGGACGGATGGACAGATATATAGACAGGCAGACAGATATATAGACAGATATATAGACAAACAGACATACAGATAGATAGATAGCTAGATAGAAAGATAGATAGAAAATATAAAAAATATTTATCAAAAATATAAAAAAATCCTCCGCAATTTTGCACACTCAATGTATTGAGATCACAAAGGCCCGGTTTTTGGTGATCCTCAGTGGATGTGCAATACCTGAGACTGAAACATGACTGCCCCCTACAGGTAATGTACATCATGTGCCTGAAAACTTCATAGCGGCCTGTGCACTGCCGCGGCAGCTCGTTTCCTCGAGAGGCGCATTCTTAGTGGCCACACCTGTATAAATCCCCTCGGATAACTGACCTCTTGGTCAGTAGAGCCCATGCATGGCAAAAGTTGTTCAGCTCAATAAGATTTAATCAGTGATCTGTGCATACGTGCAAGTGTGTATGAGCTATGCAGCAAATCTTGTGTGAGGGCGGGGCCCAGACTCTCAGGCATCCTAATGGCAGCAGATTACAGCCTGTCTGTTAATTTCTATTAATGTTTTCTCCCGAAAACCCCTGGATGGTGGGGAAAAAAAATTGTTAGGGCCCTCACACAGACACTATGACGACATAGGGTTGATGTCATAGTGCTTGGGCCCTAAAAAACAAGAGGGCCCTTCAAACACTATGACGACATAGGGTTGATGTCAAAGTGCTTGGGCCCTTATAAGCAAATCAAGCTATGGTGTTATTCTCCTTCTGGCTGACCGTAATGCAATGAGACTGTTGCATTAAGCCCACAGCCTGCCCCTGGCTAATCATCATGCACTTACAGTAGATCTATGTTGCAAGAACTACTCTGTCTCTCTCAGATTGTTGTGCTTAGCCAGCAAGTTTGCTTTTACGTTCAACAGTATGTGAAACACACTCTGTTGGATGGCCGGACATCCACAAGGCGTAAAGCCGCCAGACCAAATCAACAAACTACAACAAGCTCCTAATCAACTTGTTGTTCGCTTCTCCGTCTAGTCACGAACACGGCTGCTCAGTCAGCGGTTGCAGTTTTCCAAACAGAACTGAACCTTAAAGTCTGCAATGTTATCCCAGTTAATCTTAATCACACTGGAATTTATTTGACCATTATACCGCTTGGTAAAGTTTCAACTGTTGTGTGGGATGTTTAGGCTCCACGCCATAATCTCCACTCTATTGTTCGCCTCCTTTAATCTTTCACCAGGGCAGCATGACCTTGGACTTCACAGTGTAATACAGGTTCATCAGGCTGGGACAAATGTGCATTAACGGGCACGCAAGATCTAGGGTGGAGCATGTGACCACAACCCACACACACCCACACCCACACCCACACTCACACACACACAATGGTTTATTAAATCTGCAGATATTGCTGTTTGGTTAATAATAATAAAAGTATATTAAAAGTAATAAAAAGCTACTATAAATGTGTTATTTTAATTCCAGTTAAGCAATGAGGTGTGTAACTGATGTGTCTGAGGTACCTGAATAATAAGAGTGTGTTCAACCATGGGAAAGTAATTGCTAAAGAAAGCAAAGACTTATAGCTAATAAACCCTAACAAACCATGTGTGTACATATTAACTCTGTCAGTGTAAATATTTTCAGTGGTTCATAGCAACACGACTGTCCTCCTGTAGCATTAGAGCAAAACATGAAGTACGCTACTTCCCTCTCATTTGCATTAATATTAAGCTCTATACTTCTGAATATTTTCCTCCATGTATGTTATTGAGGAAATACTCTACAAGATATCTGAGTAGAATTCCAAATATAAAATATTTTGTTCTGCTCCGAGCTGTACTCGAAGACAGCATTGGATAGTTCAATAGGCTTCACTTACATTGTATAAGATTCACCAAGATGTTTTTCAAGCTTTTAAGCCTCTCTGTGTCTTGTTTTAAACACCAAGAGTCTGAGTTAATGCACGACAAAACAAAAATAGGCAGGATGGCGATAAAAAATAAAAGAAAAAGATGGCAGTATTTCACTATTGTTACAGTATATCATTAACGTTACACATTGGCTTTAGAAAAAGATTATAATCTCACGTTTTGCCTCCTCTTCTCCTCTGTCTGCCTACATAAATTCCTGTTCTTCCTTTTTTATTTTGCACCCAATCATTTTCAGTTTGCTATTCTGGTCGGACTGGTGGTGAATCTGTAGTCTATCCTAGGAACACTGGGTGTGAGGCAGGAACCCAGGTTAGGATACGATCCCATATCATTGTGTAGTATCATGTGAACGCACGCACATACAGTACATACATTCACATCTGTTTCAAATGTTGTAATTAAATATAATAAATATTCTACCTACCGACATGGTTTTGAAAGGAGGGAGGAAACCGTATTGTAAAAACTCAGTCTACTCTCTGCAACTTCTTTATTAATAATATTTTTTTAGGGGTGAAATATAATTCAAAGATTCCAATAATCTTGCCAAGTCTCATGCATGCAAATCTATAGATAGATAGATAGATAGATAGATAGATAGATGGATGGATGGATGGATGGATGGATGCATGAGCGGACAGACAGACAGTTAGATAGATAGCCGGAGGAATGGACACATAGATAGATGGACAGACAGGCAGATAGATAGATAGATAGATAGATAGATAGATAGATAGATAGATAGATAGATAGATAGATAGATAGATTACTTTTATGTTTCTTTCATATTTACAGTCATTGTACAGCACTTTGGACAATGTTGTTCTCTGTAAATGTGCTTTACAAATAAAATTGACATTGACATTAAGTGCATTAGCGCAGGTGGAAGTCAAGTAAGGGACAACCAATGGTTATTTTGTGTCTGAAACAGCATGCCTGCACCATACAGTAAGTAAACTGGCAGCTCTTCTTCGGTTAGCATTTCATATTCAAGCTGTACTGCTCTGCTCTAGCACGGCACGTAAAGTTATCCGAGTGTCACGTTCACATTAACAGAGTCTCTATGACTTCTTCATACCAGCTATGAAACCATCTGGCAGTTTTTAACAGAGTTAAGCTTTGCTAATTTGCATAGAAATCACACCCACCCAATTTACATGGCCTGAGATAAACTTTTGAAAACAGCCTTCACATGCAGATGAAACTTCTCCTACCTTCACATTAGAAGCGAAAACTAGGGCTATAATGTATGAATGCAAAGCCATAACGTCTCAGTTTAATGAAAGCAGATGAACCACCCTGTTTTCTTTGTTATGGCACGAGCCAGGAAATTAGTAACGTTACAGCTGGAGAAGCAAATAAAGCCGTCCTTCAGTCATGAGATCATAAGTCCTAAATCCCCTGAGACTTACCCTTTCAAACAGTAGAATTTTTAGCCTTAAAGGATTTGGAATTGCTCTTGTTACAGCAAGCTGACAGCCTGTGCAGGAGAACGAGCAATAAGCCACAGGGTTTGGCTTCCTGGCAGAAGTTTAGTCAGAGGACACACACTAAAGGAGAGACAGTTATTATGTGCTGACGAGGTTCACGAGGTACAGAATCCGTAACTGTCGCTTGTGTATATCTTTTCATTCTTATGGATGATGTGGACTTTAAACCATATAACCAGAGAGGAATTCAACTGCCAAAAAGGTAAAAAAAAAAAGTATGCGTACAGAAGACCCTCTCTGTGTATTTCATGGCGAAACTACTGATCAGACATCTGATAAATCTATTGCTATTTGTTTTTGTTTTTTACCATAAAATTATCACGACTGAACCAGTGCCCATAAACATTAATTCTGCCATAACATGTCCTTACAGGGCTTCGTGTAAATTCATATGATACAAAAGATTAATGGTAAAGGTTCTTATGCAGTCATTTTCATATACAGTATACTATATGCGTGTACGTGTCAAAGCTAAGGATTTTCACCAGACCTCTGGCTCATGATGCAGGATGCACCAAAATGAAACCTCAGGGCCAAATTCAAGGCTGAATTCCAAAAATCACTGAGCAGAATATCAAATCCCAAGTACCAATATTTAATTCATTAGACTGTTTGTTTTAGCAGTATAGCATAAACTATAGCTTGCCTTGAATTATGCCTTTTCGCGAAACTAAATACAAAACTACACAGTGAAAAAAAAAAGAAAACCTTGGGCCGGGGAACTTTAAACATTGTGAAACGTCCTTTTGCAATGAGAAATTGATCGCTGATACAATGATCTGTTCGTACTGTATTTTCAAACATGTTCAGTAAATAACAAATTAAGTAACAATGCAACAAACATAAACACCTTTGACACCTCTGGCTTGTTCATTGTGGATGTACATCTGGATTCTGTAAAGCTGATTAGCGACAATGTTTTTTATGTTCCGAACAATTTGAAGTAAAATTTAAATCCTTTTTTTCTTTTTGGCCAAATTATATGTCACGGCCAAACTTTTATTATTTCCATACCCGTTATGCTAATTAAGTGCGCGTTTGCCTCAGAGCCATGGACATAAAGTAACCCTGGACTGAAGTCAAGCCTTGCTTTAGTATCAGGCTTGCTTTGTCACTTATAGCATTTGTCTCTCTGCACCACGGTATTATTATTATTTTTTTTTTATCACCTAACATGTTTATTTGCCTGGAAATATGTAACAACATGAAGGTGTTTTAGTAAAGATTTGGAAAGAACAGATATTGGTTAGAGAAATAAATTGACACGGAGGGGACAAATAGTCACCCTACACTCCAGAACAACAATATTACACGTACTAAAGCATTAGTTATATGATGTAGAGACATTCAATGATGACAGCTGAGACACCTACCTTACTGAGCAATCCCTGAATGCGCTCAATGTCCTTGTGAGCCTGCAGCAGTTCCTGTCTCAGCTCAGCGCAGGTGAGCTCCAGTTTGTCTCTGTCGGTGTGTGCGGTTTTCAGTAAGTCCTGCAGCTCTGTGCTGTTGCTGGCACTTTGGACTGCATTCAGCTCCAGCACCTTCTGCCTCTCTGTCTCCACCTGAGTCTTCAGACACTCATTCTCCACCCTCAGAGCATCCGCGGCTTGACGCTGTTCCACTCTTAGCCTTGTTGCCTCTGCTCCAGCCTCCTTCTCGCTTTCCAGCTCCTGTTCGAGATTCTCCAGCTCATCTTTTAGGCCTCTCACTGCCGCCTGGGCTTCCTGGTGCTCTTTCTCCAAAGCCCTTAGACTCCCTGTCAGCTGCTGCTGAATGTCCACCAGCTTCTCCCTCTCGAAGCGGGAGTTTTCTACCTGCTCCGCCAGACGCTGTTCCAGCTCTGCAGCCCTCGATGCTCTCGAGGCCTCGACTTCCTGACTTTGGACTTGCTCTCGGAGTCTCTGGAGCAACGCCTCGTTCTTCTGTGCCAGGAGCTCTACACGCTCCCTCTGCTGCTGGAGGGAGGTCTGCAGAAGACTCTTCTCTTCAGACAGGCGCTCATTCTCTGCCGTGAGCTCCTGCACGACCTGCTGCTGGTCAGCCAGCTCTTGCAGCGTGGCCTGGAGCTCTTCCGCCGTGCTGTGCTGGCTCTCCTCCATTTTCTGAATGCGCTCTGTGAGACACTGCAGCGATAGATCTTGTTCCTTGGGGCTCGGCACGATGCCCTTGCTGCTGCTACTGACTGAATCTGAGCGTGATGGGATCTTCTCAAACTCGGATGAGTCTGGCGATGGAGACCCTTTGGTAATGTCGCTACCAGATGATACGGAGGTTTTAAATGGACTACCACTGAGTGGTCCACATGCTGCCATTTTGTTGATGCTAAGCTCTGGTACAACCCCATTAACAGAGTGCTTGTTTGGGCTGGTTAGTGATGTAGAATTAGCGATGCTGTTACCACAAGAGACCGGAGATTTCTCCAACAAGGTAAGCTTTTCCTTCAGAGACTGATTCTCTTGCTGCAAGGCAGACAACTGATTCTGAAAACATCTGTTCTTCTCCTTCATCTCCTCGACTAATGTGTGCGAATCTGTGGAATTCAGCTCGGTTTGATCCCGCTCTGACGTCCCATCTGGCGTGCCGGCGTCCTGTGGGGAGCCTTTCCCTCGGCACCTTTGCAGCTCCATACGTAACTTGCTTATCTCAAATTCTTTGGCCTTGGCCTCAGCTAGCAGTTCTTTAACCTGACACTCCAGGAGGGCCTTGTCTGCACTCTCGGCTTCCATCTTTGACTTGACAGAACCGCGGGAATGCTTTGCTAGAGCTGACAGACTGGAGGTGCTAGCACTGGGGATCATCTTTTTGGTTGAAGAAGCCCTTAGCTGGTCTCTTAGTGGAGTGCGGTCTCGGGAAATGGTCTGAGGGATGTCGCGTGGAGCAGGTATTCCTGACTTTTTGGTTGACTGGATACCTACAGGAAAAACACAGTAAAAGATTTACTGTTACAATTAGCAGTGTAAGTGTGTGGGATTGTAGCTCAGCGTTTAGCAGTCTAGCCTCCAGGGTCGAGGTGCAATTCTTAGCTCAGACCTGCATGTATGAAGTTTGCAGGTTCTCCCTGTGCTTGGTATGATTCCTCCGGGTACTGCTAATTGGCGTTATCGAATTCCCTGTATTGTTTGAGTAACTTTCTGCTTGTGTGCCCTGAAATGGATTGGCCCCCTGTCAAGTGGGTAACCCTGCCTATGGCCCAAGCCTCCTGGGATAAGCCTCATGCCTCCAGTGACCCTGTACAGGATAGGTGGTATAGAGAATAAGTGAGTGAGTGTGAAGGATTTGAGCTTTCGCTCATACAAAGATGATCCACCTGGTATTCTATATTGCTGAATTTCCAATCATAGGAGTGATTATTGTGTTTGTACTATTCAGTAAAACCTGAAAACTTAGTTTGCAAGTGTTTTGCAAGATTTCCCCAAAATCCTCAAAAGGAGGCAAAAGAAAGCATCATTGGATAGATTCCTTACTAAGGAAGTCACAAAAAAACTTTTATTTTTACTTCATACTTTACTTCATATTCAGAGTTGCTATGAGGTAAAATATGATATTTTTGCTTTGATATACGAGTGTTTTGAATCACAAGCTTGCTTCCGGAATAAATTACGCTTGCAATCCGAGGTTTAACTGCATTTGACAATTTCTCGTCATGGTAAGGGCGATCTCTATTTTGTAGCAGTGGCTGTTTTTAGTTAACTACTGTTCAAAACTGATTACTTTTTCATAGGCGTTGGTTCCATCCAACAATGACGTCTTTAATTTTAATGTCCGGTCAGTGACTAGACAAAAAAATGCTTTGTATCAGCAGATCCAAACAGCTACCAGGCACGGCCTCTTGTACTACAATGCAACCACACGACCTCAGCAGATACAACAGGGATTAAGTGACTCCAGAAAGTCACACAGCCCATGTGTCTCAGATAACACAAAAAGGCCCATGAGTACACTTGTATAGTAAAGGTTTTCAAGCCACCAATAAAACCTATCAGCAAACACAAACATGTGGCTCTTGTGATGACAAAGCTCCTGCAGTGGAGGGAAATGTTCTATAGCAGTGTGTGGGGATTACAAAGACAATGCTGTGCTTTAGGGTGACTAGCGCCAACCCACTGGGCATTCAGCAGAGATAGAATGGGTAATTTTCATGATGAGACAAATTGGATGAAAACACAGAGAGAAAAGAAACAAATTAAAGAAAATGTACAGTATACAAATAACTCTTAACTACCCCCTTCTCTCTCTCTCTCTCACACACACACACACACACACACACACACACACACACACACACACACACACACACACACACACTCTGTCTCACATTCTCTTCTTTATCTAATAGAAATCATGAAGAATTCACACTTCACATTTCATAAGAAATAAAAGGTCCCTGGAGCGGAGTGCTGTGAGAGCCAACACCGGATCAATCTATAGTATCACATTATATCACATATCATCATTTATTTTTAGCCACAGCCTGCACAGTCTTTTAACACAATAATTGTACCATTTTGTACTTTTGCTCACAGTTGCAATACTTATCTAAATATTAAAGTGACAAGATTTACTATTGGATGAATTTGTGCTTGAATTTTTCCAGCGCTGATTAATAAGGTTTTGCTGTCTGTAGGTTCTCTGAACGTCACCAACTTCCTTCTCTCTCTTAAACCCTTTGACAAATGACAGAACAAGAGTGCACACTTCTAAATTATATAATGCAGTCGCTCAGTAGTTCAGAAAAAATGTCAGTCTTTCTGAGCCTCCAATAACAAACTGGACTCCATATTAACTTAAAGACATCAACTGCTATATGCCTAACACTCAGTATGACTGCAGATCAATTCCTGCTATCCGTTATCACCCAAATGAAGACAGGTTCCCTGTTGAGTCTGGTTCCTCTTAAGGTTTCTTCCTATTGCCATCTCAGGGAGTTTTTCCTCGTCATCGTCTCCCTCGGCTTGCTTATCAGCGACTGTCTGATCATTTTAATTTTCATAATTTCGTATTTTAATTCATTTTTTTCCTCACATTTCATACACTTTCCTTAATTTTCTTTTGATTCTGTAAAGCTGCTTTGTGACAATGGGTGATAACAGATAGCAGGAATTGATCTGCAGTCATACTGAGTGTCAGGCAGCTGGATGTTCAATATAGCAGTTGATGTCTTTAAGTCCAGGTTGTTATTGGAGGCTCAGGTAGACTGTAGGAAATTCCAGTCATGAACTACTGAGCGACTGCATTATATAATTTAGCAGAGTGCATCCTTGTTCTGTCATTTATCAACGTGTTTAAGAGAGAGAAGGAAGTTGGTGATTGTTAATCTCTATAAAAAGCAACGCTCAGAGAGCTGAAAACGGCAAAACATGACTGAATGGTCAAACATGAATAAACAAAGTAGTTGTTAGGAAAGACAGTGAGGTATCTTATTGTGTAGTCTAATGTGTTAACATCCACAGAATGCTTTTACTGTACATGACTTATGATTGCAGCCGTACCACAGACACGTAATCAGACCACATCTGCAAAGTTTTTACAAAGGATCCTTTTCAAGCACATAAAAAAGCAATTATTGGTTGTTAGAGCTGAAACTTTTCCAAGACAGTGGTAAAATATGTCTATAAAGCCTGGGGTTATAAGACCAATAATAATAATACCTCTATGAATCACTTTGCATTGCAACAGCATGATGAGAATCCATCCAAATCCATCTGTTCCCACCTTCCTCAAAATCACGATTTCAATCGGTTTGTTTGAAATTGAACAAAACACGAGGGTGTGCAGCTCTAATAGAAATTCTTTGTAAAATGAGAAAAGCAGGGAAGAGCTTACACAAAAATCACACTTCACTGTTCTTGTTTCTCCACAACGGGCTGCTTTTGGTACCAAAAGTGAGCGAAAAACATAAAAGGAGAGAAATAGTTCAAATCACAGGAAAAGACAAAGAGGACCTATATGCTGGGAAATAAGTCAAACGAATAGGATAAAGCTGCAATGGTAAAGCTACTGAAAGTCACCATTTTTAAGGTCACAGGAAAGACTCTAAATAAAAAATGAGACGTCCTCAATGCTCTTTAAAAAGAAGAATCGCTTTTTTAATGCCCCAGACTCACAAACTCATCTGGCTGTTAAACTCCATCATATTGGATGGTGATATAAAGCATGACTCTGGTGTTATTAAAGATTCCACTGCGATGTACAAAGTAGTGAGTGACGCATTATTTTATCTGTTACTGCATGCGAGTTGTCTTTACATTTGTTTCATAGAAAATGTTTTTTTAAAGAAAAACGTAAAACCGAACTGCTGTTCATCCCCTGGCCAGGACCTCGTGACCTCCCTGGACGACAATCAGATCACTCCTTCAGCCGCTGCCTTGGAGTAACTCTGGACAATTGAATGTCATTTTCCAATTCACCCAGTTCTTTCTTCACAGGCTACTCAGGTACATGTTCAGTCCCTTGTTATTTAAAGACTGCACTACTGCTGCTCACTCCTGGAAGGTCTGCCTCTGTCCACCATTCGTCCTCTGCAGCTGATCCAGAATGCGGCTGCATGTCTCGTTTTCGATCTTCCAAGGTTCTCCCACATCACCCCACTTCTCCGCTTTCTGTAGATGCCCGCATCAAATTCAAAACCCTGGTGCTCGCCTACAAAGATTAAAATGGCCCAGCACCTCTCAGCTCTAATCACACCACACACCGCACCACGTTCCCACCGATCCTTCAGGACTGCTCTCAGGGATCGAGGAAGACGTTCATCTAGACTATTTTCTGTTCCGTCTCCTAGGTGGTGTAATGAACTTCCTCATACAGCTGTGTCTCTGGAATTCTTTAAAGTAAACTGCTTCTTTAGTACTTGGGTTAATCTCTCTCCCATTAAAATAAAAAAACAAAACAAAAAGCAAACAAACAAACAAACAAACAAAAAACCCTTCCAACAGTGTTTGACTGACGGTACATACTGTAGAAACCGAGTAACCCAGTGTAAGGATCTATCCAATGATGGAAACATAAAAAAAAAAACAGTGTTTAATAGTGAACGCAAAAGCATTTCCAACATGAACAGAACTTAAAGCAATGTGACTGAACAGCTGCGTGGCCATAAGAAACCCTCTTGTTAGACAGAAAACAACTGACAAAAGAGGCATAAAGATTGAACTTTAGAGAAATGGAAAAAAGGTCATGTGGTCTGATGAGTCCAGACTGACCCTATTCCAGAGTAGGGTTGGGTACCGAAAACCGGTGCCAACACGACACCGGTACCTATAGAATCGGTATTTACCGGACCGAAACAGAACGCAAATTTCGGTGCCTCATTTCGGTGCCACTTAAATGCCTGAACTGTCGATTAATATATTTGTTCTCTGGGGCTATAATGATGATGATGACACAGTTGTAATAAGCATTAGATTCATCAACACACATGATCGCTAGTAAAATTTAAATACTGCACTCATGGGGTGTCAGACATGATCGGAAAAATTAATTCTTTCCTTAATTAGAAAAATCTTGAAGACTTCGGAAAGCTTTGATAAGACAAATCCAAAACATTGTTTCAGTAATGTTACTGTCCATTTTATTTTTGTAGATTAAAAGTTTATTATTAGATAAAAAAAATTAAAAGCACAAATCATCGGGAAATGAGACCATCCGACATGCGCGTGAACGCAGCAACTAACATTACACTCGCTCTGACGGCAGCAGGTGATCTACCGCTATCTTAACTTGCTAAATTAACCTTCGTTAAAATGCCTAAAACTAAACGGTCGAAAGTGCGGCTGTATTTCACCAGAAAGTATTCCGACCCCGTGACGTGCAGTAAATGTTTTACAGCAGTTGCGTGTAAAGGGGGAAACACGTCAAATCTAATGAAACATTTGAGGGCACACAGAATAAACTTAAAGCAGAAGGCTGCACCGTGTTTGACAGCTTGCGGACATCAGCTGGCGCTATCGGTGTGGATGAGCCCGACACCAGCCCCAGTCATACCAACCGTAGCAAAAAGGATTCCACCGATTATAATGACGTCAGCAGCCTTTCTACAGGTTAACAGTAGGCTAATGTAATGTTAACTGCAAAACGCAAATCTTGCATTCATGCTAACAAATGGTCAAACGATTTGTAAAATACTAATGTAACATGGATTCTGTTTATAATTATAGCTTTCCAGCTAGCACTTAAACTTTTAATTATTAATATTATTCAGTTTTAAGTATTAAATTTTTTTGTTAAATAAAAATGTATTCTTGAGTTCACCATCATTTTGTGGCTTTTGCAAAGTATCGGTTCAGGCACCGTTTTGGCACCGGTACCGATTTAAAAGTATCGATTTGAGATCGGTATCGGAAAAAAAAAAAACGATACCCAACCCTATTCCAGAGTGATGGGTGCATCAGGGTAAGAAGGTGAGTACCTTCATCCATAGTGGCCATTGTACTAGTGTTGTGAATATGTGATCTCCCTTGTATTTGCATCATTATAAGATTGCAGGAGGGTTAAAAACAAAGATAGTGTATGACACTGATGGCTAACGAGAGATGGCCAGAAATGTTAGAGTGAGAAAACCACACACTCATGCTGATAGCACAAACATACCTATCTATCTGTGCAGAGAAAAACATGAAGCAACAGGCACACACACACACACACACATACAAGTCTCTACTGAATACTGAATCAATTACTGAATGAAAAAATCTTCTGAAATCTGATGTTCGTGCTGGATGCGGTTTGGGATCACAGTAAGAGATGTAGATGTTTCCTCTGCATGACCTGCCAGCAGGGTTGTTAGAGCCCAGTGCATTCTGGAGTAATTAACTGCGCTCCAGAGCGCTTACAGATAAGAGACCACTGGGGGCCATGAGTCAAGCTTTGTCTTGAAACACTGGCATGACACAGAGAGAGCTGGAATGCTGAGAATTCCTCTGAGGTCCTGAGTTCTTCTGTACACAGCGGCCAGTTTTTCACTGATGTGAGGCCAGCGTCCATTCATAAAGCGCTACAGACCTCCACACGAATAATCCTAATGGTCGCAAGCCTTCTTCTTTAGGACAATAAAGTTCAAACGGGGCTATTTTTCCACGTGGAATTGAGGAGTGAAACTGAAAAACAAGCCCTGTTGGGTTGTCGCCCTTTCCCTTTTGTCCTGCCAGTATAAACGGGACGGGCACATCAGAGCGGATTCCAAACGTGTATACAGTACTGAGACGGAGACGTTCTGTATCCTGTCATGCCAGGGGAAAAACAGGATAATATTTCCCTCTGCGTCAGCATGATAATATGGCAAAATGGTCGGTGTGATCGGAAATTGGAGAAGCAGAAGACTTGCTGCATTTCGAGTGTGTCTGTGTGTTTACTCTTAATTTTCAAAAACACTACAGAGTTGCTCTTTCCTCATCCCATGCTTAATTAAATTCAATATCCGTATAGGTATTCTGATAAAATACAGTAGATACCGTCACTGAAGCAGATTTTTACTGAGATCCAGATGTAGATTTTGATTAGTATTAAACATTCATAAGAAACAGAATATAATAGAACAGAATAGAATATCTTTATTGTCATTGGAAGATGTGGGAAGTCCAACGAAATGAGGTTTTCAGCACCAAGAACTCCCTTAAATGACACAAAAGGGAGCTCGTCCTTTTCTTGGGCGACACAAAGTTATAAATCGGTACTCTTCTAAAACTTGAAACTGAAAAACTAAACAGTACACAACATGTTGAAATGAGCACAGAGTGCTTCGTAAGAGTCGTAAAAAGTCCTTTGTGCATACTTTGGGAAGTACAAATCTTTCAGTGTCTCTCAACAGGAGGTGAGTCACAGGTTCCTTAACGCTGAGGCCGTTCAAAGTGAATCTAAAAGCCCAAACCTAACATGAGTTTTTTTTTTTTCACACATCAGAAGTGGACATCATGTTCAAGTTTGCAGTGAAAAAAGAATGATTGAAAACTTCACCCTCTAGTCTGAACCTGAGATCAGACTCCTTACTACACGTAATGGTGTTTGACACTAATTGTAGAAATACACTTCTAAGTTTGGGATCATTTTCTAACTCCATGGTTGTTTCTAATTTTTTTTTTCTTTCTACATTGTAAAGCAATACTGAAGGCGTCCAAAATATTCAATAATCTCCTTTGAACAGTTGATATTGAGATGTGTCTGCTAATTATGATCTGTAAATCATTAATAACGGCTCTAATCTGAGGTGCTGTTTGTTAATTGGTGATTTCTGAGGCTGGTGACTCTAAATGAATAAGTTTTGGTCTTGCTTTCCTGGGAAGGTCTTCATGAGAGACAATTTCATCATGGTGATTGATGGGTCTTGCAAATGCACTCGACACAATACTGTTCTTACAAGAACTATTCCAGAAAGGATGATCGCCGTGTCTTAAAATAACAACTGACTGTTGTTGTTGTTGTTACATAATTACCTAATTCCATCTGTGTTATTTCATAGTTATGAAATAAATCACTAAACAAAAACAGGGAAGTTTGTAAGTGATCCCAAACTTCTGAGCACTTTATTGTACAGTATATCTAATCCAAATACAAGATGTCTGCCTCCTGGTCAGATTTGTTTTACAAGCATGGCTGCAGGAGACATGAGCTATAGTTAATACTGTTCTTATTTATACAGAAGTTAGTCATAATGCTTTTATTACACATTTGTGGAAGAATAAATATAGTTTTTTATAGATTTTATTATAACGTTATGAGTTTATTTTTTCATGGAATTTAAAGTCGTTAAGAGACTTAATGATTCTAGACACCACTCTGACAGCAACAACGCTCAGTCCTCATTTAATTTACTCACAAACTCTTGGGCACTTGATCCTCTCTGTACAGTAGATTGATGATTGAAGTCTTATTTACCAAGAATTTTTTTTTTTTTTTGTCTGGCATATCAAAGTGTCTTTTTATTTTCTTTCTTGCAATTGTTGAGTAAATCGTTTGGTTCCTGGTCTTGGAAATTGCATAGCGGTCTCCTGTGCAATCACATAATGGCCTGCCACCATGTCTGTATAAGCTACACTGCTCTCAGCAGTAACACATCAAACTGTCAGTCCTCAGAGTGAGTCAGCTCCTTTTCTATTCTGCTTAGTGTACTTCACAAATAAGCATCACCCCCACAACACACACACACACACCCCACCTCTGCGCTGGAAAACTGGAGTATTTACTGCAACTATTCAGCTTATCGGAAATCCTGTTGTTTATTTAACACATCTTGACCTTTATGGAGCAAGCACGGCTCTGGTGTACAATCTAATAATAATAATAACGATTAGGTATGAGGTTTAGAAGATTTAAATTCAAGCAGACGACCTGGGTTTGACCTTCTCTTAGTTATAGTCCATAGTCACAGTAAGTGTAGCGCTGTCTCTGTCTCCCAGTGCAGAACACTAAAAAGCCAGGGAGCATGTGCCAACACATCATTTCTTCTGTGCATGTGGCATTGTCAAATGTCTTAGTTCGCTCAAATGGAAATGCTGGGCACTCGACGGAGCCACGTGGTCACTCGGATGCCTGGAGAAAAGGAACATGACTTAGCTGTATGGGGAAGAGGAACTCGGTGAACACAATACTTCTTCCCATCTCTGTATTGATACAGTAAGTATGATTCAGGAAGTACAAACTGTACTCAATACACATTTGTGAAACATCATATACCTTATATGCCTTCCTGATAACATCTGAACAAGTGCTAAAGAAGCTTTATAATGCTTTAATTATGGTACAGCACTTCAAGCCACAGAGCCACAACAAAGACTTTAAACATTCCTGTCAGTACAGCTGATTCAATAATCCAGGAAGATGGTTACAATGGAGATACAAATAAGCGTTCAACATTGAACATATTTAAAATATGACGTTATTTAAATTACTGAAAAGGACACACAGCATGTCTGCATGCATTCAGGCTGCTTTAAGAACGTTATCTAGAGGAATAGATGTAAAGAAGTATACATTGAGTGATAGAGTTGAATAGAAACTATACTTTAAAATGTTTTTCGATCTGTTTTCTCAGACTAGAGAAGTACAGTGTGATGCTGATATAACTTTTTAGAGCATGTTTAAGACAGGCTAGGATAAGCTATGGTAACTTAGGTGTGCAGTATTGTATGCGTTTTTCAATTGAGAATATTTACAACATGTGATGGGTTTATTACGTTGGGGACCAGCTCTACATTAAATCCGTCCTGTATTCTAGACCCAACAAGGAGCAGACCTTAATGTTTTGAATTTGTCCTGATTGTGAACCAATCGAAGGTTGAACACAGCAGAATCACATCTTTCTCAATGTTTGTATTCTGTTAATGTTGCATTTATATATGAGTAAATCTATAACAGCTAAAACATAAATGTTTGATCTTACTCTTAATTGCTCTTTTTGAACTTGAGACGAACCAGACTTTCCCCAAGCATTTCTACACCTGTTTAATATAAAATCACAACAGCACTGAGTGTTTTTAAAGGATATTAAGTAATTAATAATAATACATTTTACTTATAATGCACTTTGTACTTGAAACGACTCTTAAAGTGCTGCAAATTATTTCAAACCCAAAGCTCTGATTAAAAAATAAAAAGAATTAAGACCAGATTTAAAAGCATCAACAGTCTGTAAGAGCATCATAGTCGTTAAGATTACAGATTTACTGCGGTTCAGCGTCCATGCTTTCACAGAGATGCAGCTGATACGCTTTGTACTCCAACAGATTCGTTCTGCTCAGGCGAAGAAACACTTAAACTGAAACGGTCTCTTTTTGAAACAAGAAGGAATTTGGAGATTTGTCTCCTGCAGTAGACGAAATGTTCTTGGTTGTACACCAGTATAAACGTGCTATTTTAGTAGTTGGCAGACAGAAAAACAAACCTTAAATTGAATCAGGATAACAGTTTGTAACACACACAGATATCAGTTATAACTAGTAGAGTAACTACTACTGAAATCCGTCACATATCCATAAACCCTACTGAAGACAGAATACATCTTTTTCTCATGAGAATGAAGGACAAGAAGACATACAGTATAAAATGAGGTTCATGTGATGTGACGGGGAAGCACTCGAGACATGTGTGATTTTAAACCCAACAGTTTTTCTTTGCCAAAGAAGCATTGATTCTGAAGTGAACTGGAATTATGTTGCTTTAACAGGGAAAGGCATAGACATGGTGCTGCTGTGCTTTTTTTATATATTGTGAAAGAACAAGGCATCACTCAGTGTGACTAAATGGGTTTCAAACAACAACAAAAAATGTAGTGAATACCAATGAAGTTACTGGATTCTCAGAACAGTACAGCACTGCTTGGATTTTTAGAGACGTTTGGGCAGATTTTACTACACGCCAGGACAACAAAGTTGTTTTACAGTGATCATATTAGTTTTGGTAGCCTTACTTATTATAATGGTTTTTATCATTTATCATTTTAATATAACATGGCAACACCCTAAGAAGGAAAAATTTAAGTGAGAATTAGTAATTGCGTTCAGATGCACTAGAGCTGGGTTACATCAGACGTCGACAAACAGGACAAGGGCACATTCAAACACAACACACCTGCCTTGACAAACAGTAGGAATAAAAGAGTTTAAAAAGTTGGTAAAGTTCAGTTCAGTGGAGTGAACACTCCGCATACAGCCGTTGGAAAGTGTGGGGTCCCTGCTAGAGGGTTGGCCTCTCCACTCTGAACCTGTTTATCCTGACTATGTGGAGTTTCTTTTGCCAGGTCATGTTATGCCGAGGCGATGCTGGGTTCGGGTCGTCTCAGGCTCCGATCTGAGGCTCTCAGAGTTGCTTAAAGCTGTTAGAAATGTCATACTCTCAGATTGAAACACTCTGTCTGTGTGCGTGCTGAAATGTTGAAGTAAGCTGTGCCATCAAAAAACTTCTGGGAAAAAAAAAAGTAAAAAGGGCACAAATTCCCCTGGGAACAGAGCCTCATGTTTGACGGTAATTCATTAGCATACACTACAAAGTTCATCACAGTCCATGGTTTCTCAAAGATGCATGAGAGTAAAATAGAGGAATTAAATTTTAGCACACAACTTTGCCCTCGTGTAGAAGTGTAGACCTTAACGCTCAGAGCATTTAGCCGTTATTTGTTTTGGTGTTTTTTAATACATAAATATACATTAGGGCTCATGAATGTGCAGTAGGTAGTGATGATCTTTTTTGGCGTTAAATAGAGAATATGATGAACCGTTCATTTTAGTTCATTTTAACCATCTACCTAAACATGACTAAGCAAAAAATTTGAAAATGGGTCACATACTGTATAGTAGGCAAAAGAAGAGAACAGATCCAGATGGTCATGTGATTTTATGTTTGTTTTCGTTTGTTTCTAAAACAAAAAAATATATAATAATATGCTCATTTTGAGAGTTCTACATTTTTGCGATGTCATTCCCATATTGTGGTAGTGGTATAGAATGTACCCTTACGTAATGTCAAGTAATGATAACTTTCATTCTACCTGACATATACAAACACCCAATACACAGGTTGAAATCTGAAGCCTCGTTATTAACAAACAACAGTGAGGCGTCCATACAAAAAAAAAATCGTCATGTACGCTGTATGCTGTATTTTCTGGCACGTATTCGTGCCGCTTGCGCTTTATTAAAATAGTTAAATGGCACATTGTGTTCTTTAGGTCCTCTGCTACAGTATGCAAGACTTTCATTAACCATCTCTTTTGCTGTTCCACACAGAGCACATGCACATGTGGTTCATCCATCCCGCCATCCGCTGTCTATACCAGGTATCACTGAATGGTGGGCCGCGGCCCGGACCCGGACCATGCGACAGTTCTATATGGACCTTGATGCTTTTCTGATAAACAAGAATAATTAATATACCAGTACAGTGGAACCTTGGATTACGAGCATTATTAGTTCCGGAAGCAGGCTCATATTCCAAAACACTTGTAAACCAAATCAAACCTTCCCATAAGAAATAATGAAAACTCAAATAATTCGTTCCACAGCCCAAAAAAAAAAAAATACAGAAAAATAATTAATACAATATATAAAGTAAAAAATAAAACAAATTAACCTGCACTTTACCTTTAAAACTTAAAATAAATCCCAACAGATAAGTGTATCCGTTTGTGCGCGCAGGCACCATGTATTTGTGTGTGTGTGTGTGTGTGTGTGTGTGTGTGTGTGTCTGTGTGTGTCTGTGTGGAATTAGCCCCTTCCCTCGCCTCGTCTTACACAGTAAAACTCCTCTTCCCTCCCGCCCACCTCGCTTTTTAAGTTTCACAACAAACACACACACAACGGAAACACTGTTTTAACGAGAAAAAAATTAAATCTCTCTAATGACACTCGCATGTCGCAGTAAAAAAAAAAACACAAAAAAAAAACAAATGAACCAGCACCTTACCTTTGAAAAGAATCCCGACAGATCAGAGTTTCGGTGTAAAGCAGAGAGTGTGTGTCTGTGTGATGGTGGGGGTAAAGGCGAGAGAGAGTGTGTGTGTGTGTCGGTGTGTGTGTGTGTGTCGGTGTCAAAAAACTCGGCACTCGTAAACCAAGACATGCTCATTTTTCAAGTCAAAATTTATTAAAAATCTTTGCTCGTCTTGCGGAACACTCGTAAACCGAGTTACTCGCAATCCGAGGTTCCACTGTAATTCCCCCCCCCCCCCCCCCCCCCNNNCCCCCCCGAGGTAAGCGTGACTACAAGTGTCACTCAACAGATCCAATCGACTCAATAGTTTATTGCGTATGGACAGAGTGTGAGGAAGAAACATAAATGAAAGTGTGACACGGCAAGGCTTACTCCAGAACAAAGCAAGGTAGACTTTGAAAACTGAAACTTCATGGACAGATCAATCAATATATGTTTAATTCTACCTGGGGGAAGATTAAAACCAGTTTATCTCATGTGTTCCGACATAGTGGCGATAATAAAAAAGCATTAATGTAAAAAAAATAAATAAATAAATAAATTTGAGCAAACATAAGCGAGGTGAGGGTGTGTAAATACCCGAACTGAGAGGTCAGTACAACTCCTGGGCTTGTTAATAAGTAATTAAGGCATGAAAAACAACAAAAAAACAAACAAATAAACAAACAAAAACAGTCTCTCAGTCAAAGCTAATACTGGTGAGGTTGAGTGTACTCTATGTTGTTGATGGCTCTTTCACAAACCGTTGAGTTAAATACTGTAAATGTAAAACCTGAAAGTGCTCATAATTAAATAATTCTATTCAGATTTACATAAGCACTCACAATCATAAAAATACAAAATGAATAGAAAATATTTTTAAAAAATGCAAGATACTTCCGAATACTTCAACACAAGTATGATCGTCAGATCGTGCAATGACCAACAAATATCCAGACTAGAACTCCCGTTTCTCTGCCTGTTAAACAAAACAAAACAGCACAAACTGTGCTGACACATACATATGACATTATGGAATGAAGTGTTTTTTCCAGTTTGCAACACACCGGCACGCACACACACAATACCAAACATGCATTATTGTCCTTGTCTACTTCCAAGCAACTGCGTCACTATCACCAAAACCTGCTGCAACACAATCATGAGGTTCTCGCAAACAATCCCCGTTCAACAAAGTGACTTGGCAGCTGAACTTAGCATTACACAGGCTTTCAAACATTCGGGCAACGCGAGCCCAGACACTGACGACCTCTCTTCAAGCCTTTTTTGAGCATGAAAGTGTAAAAACTGCCTGTTTCCTTCCCCCATACTGGATCTCTTCATTCTTCCAACCCACCTCATTGGATAAACATATTAAACTTGGTATTATTTTGGTATCCAAATAGGCTGTGAACCAGACGGATGCACTGTATTCCAGCACTGAGCCAATCAGGATATCTGCTTTAGCACCGGCATTGGTCCACTTGACTGATTTGTTTTGAAACAAAATCTGCCACATACTTTCTCTCACGCATAACAACATAGGAACAATAGGAGAATCAGTTTAACGGGAACGTGCCAAACTATTTCCATGGCTCTGGAGTTTAAAAGTATATATCTTCCAGCGAAGTTATTTGATTATGCCGGTCTGCTGAGCTCTCTGATGTGGAACAGGGGAAATGATTCAGGATCTTGAAGTGATACAAGGACAAAAGGGCAGCTGATGTTTCCTGCCAGGGAGGCGTTAAGGCCTCAAAACAACGCACCCCTTACAGCCCTGCTTCCCGCAACATGCACGGACATCTGAGACAAGGCCAGCCAATGCTCTGGCTATGAGTCAGGGGCCAAAAGTGTAGTGGTCAGACAACAGTGGAATTTAAACTTGGCTTGTGTTATCTGAAAGCTGAATTAATTAGGCCTGTGTTTCTACGCCAACTTTGTGCCACAATTTAAGTCTTTTTTTTTTTTTTACTGAAGTGTAGTATTTCTTAAAGCAGTACATGAGTGACAAATTAACAAGGATTCCCTTATTACCTAGTATCAGGTTCAGACTCTGAAATTAATTACAGTTTGTAAATTGAACCATAACCAGATTAAAGCCGAATATGAATGAATGCAGCATGATATGCAGTAAAATCTTATTGTTTTGACAATAACGTGTCTCCGCAATCCATCACGGTCCACTAAGAGGTGTTATAACTAATGTTATAATCGCTTCATATTGCATTACGGTCCGCGCTCAGCGTTATTTATAAGCGTTGGATGACTTGATTAATGACATTCCATTACTGATGTTTAGAATGTGTTTATCAGGGCTTATCTCACTGCACTTCCTGAACACTTACACTGAGCGAATAGCTGTAATACCACAGAATAAGCCCCACCCCCAAGGAGAGGTCACCTACAGCCTAGACTTTATGTGGCTTACCCTGCTCGTGGAGGGGATCCATGATCATCTTCAGGTCAGTAGTCTTCCCCACGACTGTGGTTGAGTGACAGAGACACACAGGGTATTTATACTGGATAAATACTCAAATTTGAACAAGAAATAGATGTGATAACCTGGTCATTCATTATACTCAAGTCGTCAGCTGACTTAATTTTATTACCCCATTACTTTACCTGGTCAGATCATAACACTGTCTCCAGAGGCTTGTACAGTGGACACTATGCATGATGGGTGCACATGCCCACCACTCGGCAATTGACAGTAGGGTCAATCTGGACTCATCAGATCACATGACCTTTTTCCATTGGTCCAAGGTTCAATCTTTATACCTCATAACAAACAAGAGCCTTTTTATTTATTTTTTATTTTTTTTATGAGTCTCACTAACAAGTAGTTTTCTTATGGACACACAGCTGTTTAGTCCCAATTCTATATGGAAATATTCTTATTTTCACTATTAAACATAGCTATAGTTGTTATTTTTATTTCATTTTTTGCCATGCCATGGAGACATCCATGTGATCTCCATCCATGCTTTTTGTCCTAACCACGTTTATTCCACAAAGTTGAAGGTTAGTTCAGCACTATCCTTCCAGGTTTTGATAATGTGTTCTTAACCCAGTTCCAGCAATTTTAAACCTCCTTAGTTGTTTTCTTTCCTTAATTTGACTCTTATGAAATAGCAACATTTTTTTTTTGCCAAGCAGCGCAAATTATACGATGAACAAACACAGCTAAAATGAAAACCGTTCAACAGAATCATCTGGGACCTTTCTGAGGAGAATAAGAAGCCAGAGTGGGTGGAGGTAACTGGAAGGACACGGTAAATCAATCACTCTATACATCCATGGTGAGCAGGAAAGCATATCAGAACGCACATGCTGAATCTTAAAGGTTCCACTTTAAACCAAAAACAGGATTCTGACTCTACAGTGGGCTCGGGCCCAGACAGACCCTGAACACAATTAATGATTAGAGAAATGTTACCAATATGAATGACTATCTCTGTGCTAAACGTAGAAAAAATACTGAGAACATTTTTTTAAAGAGCTGTACACTGCATGGTTGACAAACTGGACTGGAATCTGTCTGAACCAAAGTTTCATTTTAAAAAAGATGAAAAAGATACATTCTGCATGAAAGCGACCTCGGCAGTGCGCAAGGTCATGTGATGGTGCGATCACATCTCAAGGCTTCATCCAACTCCAGAATTTTCTAAGGGATAACTCTCAGCAAGGTTCTAACAAGAGCGAATGTAAAACGTGTGTGTGCTGTGTGAGTTCGTGCTTTTCTGCGTGTTGACGTATTGGATTAAAACACACACACACACTCATGGATACCCACACATACTCAGACTCTCATTCACTCAGTCCAAAAACTTTCCAGGGAAATGGAACAGGAGGTTTGGTCGTCACTGATCTATTAAAACCTGTTCTCTTTGTTTCCTGCTGCTTACAGTAATAAACATGGGAAGCTTCAAGATTAGACTACACTGCAATACAGAACTCTCTCTCTCACACACACACACACACACACACACACACACACACACACATACTTCTGATGGATGATAAGGTCCCTGCAGTGGTCTTGTCTCCCACAGCCAGGATACACAGAGACCACTTCATTCATCTCCTACACACACACACAGACACACAGACACACACACACACACACACCACAAAGGCTTCATTTTTAAGCCACTCTTTCATTAGACTACAGATTAACACGCATACCCACACCCTCTCTGTCTCTCTCTCGCTGTCTCTCTCTCTCTCTCGCACACACACACTCTATCAGCATTCATATAGGAAGCTCCCTGCATCGCCTTCGTAATGAAATACCCAAGCCACCAGATCAGGTGGGGGGAAAATGTAATAAATCTGATTTGTCATGCAAATAAATATTTTTTAACGCAAGTAATTTTTTGTTGATGTTGTTATTTGTTGTTGTTGTTATTATTAGAAAAGATTATAGTTTACTCATTTTCAGCTTGAATTTAGTCATTGTATCTAGGAATAGGATTAAGACTTATATTTGTTCTTCAGTGGCTCTATGATGAGAAATATAAGAAAACCTTTCCTCTAATCAGTTCAATCCAATAAAATTTTATTTATATAGCGTTTTAAACAACGGTCACTGCAGCTTAACAGAATCAAAAGGAAAAGATTTGGAAAATGAATACGAAATGTGTATGAATCAAAACGATCAGATCGTCCCTGAGCAAGCCAAGGGCGATGGTGTAAAGGAAAAACTCCCTGAGGATTATTATTTAAGAGATCTTAAGGTGATAAAATGTGTAATAGAGATGGCAGATTAACTTTTTTTTTTAAAGATACGGTCATGTGTCAGGATTCTTCTGTGTGGTGATTACATTTTTTTTTTTTTACCATTTTTATACAGTCGACCCCCGCAAAGTGGCGGTACAGAGTTCGCGTCCTTGTCGTTAACGTACTTTTCCTTAGGACCCAATTTATAATTGTTCGCCGAAACGCCGGCAATTCCTCCACTCAAATATCCTCCACATTTTTCATGGCAGTATATAATTTTTCATGTGTTTTAACACTAAACTATTAAGAACAATATAATTTACTAATTTTGTGGCATAAATATTAACGTAAATTCAGCTAAATTTCCATGTAAAATATAATACTATATAAATGTTTTAGTACTTTAAAGAGAACACAAAGCGACCGTAGAGGAAGACACGGCTTGGGGCGGTGAATTATAACCATGTTTACCCCACAGTACCTTTACCAAAGAAAACACACAGAACAGATATGAGTAACATCGTAACATATTTTACATTCCAGCACTGCGAGAGACACAGCAGTACAGCACTGTACAGTACACGGGTTTACCTTCACATCCTTTTGTTTTTTTAAGAGTAATTATTAAGCCGAGTTTGAAATGAAATAAAAAGTTTTGAACACAGAAGCAGATTTAGGGTTTAAACTATAAGAAGAGGCATTTATAGGCATTTATTTAACCGCATTCAAAATTCTCAGTTTTTCTCAATCAATTCGCAGATGCTCTATGAACGTACTGTAACCCTTTAATTTCCACGGTCGACTGTATATGTTTGACTCGTCACAGTTCCTCTATAATCTCACGGGTGATGCTCTCTAAACTATTCACACACTGGCAGGCTGCAAAGTCCTGTGTTGTAGGAGCAAATTATTTGAATTAAAAAAAAAAACAAACGCGATACAAATGGAATCGGCACATGGGTATGGTGATCATATCGTATCGGGAGGTCCCTGATGAAACTCCGGTGGCGTACTACACTCACCCACATGCTCACACATGCTCACCCACACACTCGTCTCCTTTTTTCTCTGAGATTTCTGAGAAATCTTTCAGAATCCTGATAAACGGGAGTAAATAAAACCTTGTCTTGTGGCTCCACCATTCGTTAAGCGTCCCTGTTACTACAGCACTCGTGTTAGGTTTCACTGTCACCTGATCGTCACCTGAGAGTGTGTACACACAATGAGCAGAAGAATAAACAACTAATCACGCATGGAAAATGTATAATAGGATGTTGAAACGACCCGGAGGCTGTGCGTATACTCTACCTGCACCAGAAACATAAAGCAAACGAGGAAAGAGTAAAGAATCAGAGTAGAGAGGAAAGACAAAGAGACGCATATATGTCTTTTTTTTTTTTCAGACCTGAGTCTGGCTCCTCTGCTCTGCCTGCGTGGTTCCCCATGGCTATGTCTGTTCAGAGATCAGCTCCACTCGTCTGGCTCTCTCTCCACACACACACACACACACACACACACACACACACACACACACACACACACACAAAATAAGCACTAATCCATCAGAGTGAAAACGCTGTGCCGTCCTGAGCCGGGTACGCGAACACTGTGTAGATGAAGCACTTATCGGATGCTCTGTGCTTTTTTTCTTCTGTTTCCTCTCTGCTGTCCAGCTGTCACTGAGAGCACCGAGCAAAATTCCCACATCCAGAGTCTCTCTCTCCCTCTCTCTGTATCTCTCTCACTCTCTCTCTCATTCGCTTTCTCTCGCGTAATCTCTCTCTCTCTCTATTCGTCTCTCTCATGACACGTTCAGGCAGTAGCAGTGTTGTGACTGTTTCATTAGACGTTTCATCACACGCACACAGCGGCACACAATGGGAGTGGCTTTCTGCTGTCCGAGCCACACGCATGCACACATACGCGCATACACACACACACACACACACACACAAAGACAGAAACACACACTCCCTCGCTTATTTTACCTCTCTCTGCTGGCTTCAGCTTGAGGTCAGTCAGTCCGTCCTGGAGCTGATCCTTTAAAGTCACTGCTCTCCGCCTTTCTCTGTTCTCCTTTCCTGCACTTATCGCTTGTTAACTCTAACAGTCCTGTTTACTTTCCTTAACTTTCATTTTCGAGAATGAGCGGGTAAAAAGCATGAAGTGAAAAAAAAAAGGTCTGTCTGTCTGTTTTTCTATCACACCTCGATAATGGATCGTTCCTCCTTTATTATTTTATTTACCCAAACATGAACCGTGCTGACCTGATCCATTCATTCATTCTCATTGATCAGGCTGGTGTTTTGCACACACACTTTCTTCTGGCTACACACACACACACACACACATACACACACACACACAGTGCAAGCCATTGTTCTCATGCTGGCCAAGAAAGGGAAAAGACGAGCTTGTAAGTGACAGCAGAGGTCTGAATTGCCGTCATCCTTGTGGGATCCTCTCGGCCAGAGCGACGCTCTTCCGTCTCTCGCTCGCTCGTTCGGGATGCATGTGAGTGAAATATTAATGAGCGTAAAAGCCACAAAATAAATGAAGCTGAAGGTAAACGGATGTGTCATCTCTGCTTGAAATAGCTCTCCTCTTGAGAATGGGGAGGAGTGCAGGTCTGTCCGGTGATTTTTTTTCTTTTTTTTTTTCTTTCATATTTCCTCCTTCTTCATTTATAAGTTCTGCGCTTCGTTACTAAACTGTGTCAGGTTCTGTTTTTTAAATTTTTATTTAAATCCAATTAAGGTTGTGCGAGTATTAAAAAAAAAAGGCAATGAGCTGCTCCCTTGGTCTACATAACGTCCATTCCTGTTTCTTTCTTTTCCTCATTTACTCATGATTATCCCTCGCCCCCTTCCTCTCTCGCTCAATTACTGGAGCCCTTTAAAAATAAACTAAACAAAATCCCTTTAAGTGCACTACAAATCATTCAACATCCTTAAGTGACCTGGGAAATGACTTTTCTAGAAACGAGAGGAACCCTTACAAACTCTAACCTTGTTAATCAGTCCAGAGAATGAGTGATGGCCTGTTACTGCATTCTAGATCAGAGATTAGCCTGTGTTTGACTGACATCCTCAGATATTGACCCATGAGCCACCATTTGTTTGTGTGTTTTTGTAAGCTTGCGCACTGACATGAAAGCACATGCCACATTTGTTTGGATGATCAGTAAACACATTTGCAGCATGCGCCTCTGCTCGCCAACATTGATTTCTGCCTCGTACGCATACAGTACAACACGGTTAACAGACGCTGGGTGCTTTTAATGTATTCGCTCACGAAGATGCTGCAGATTCACCAGACCCTCCGAGATGAGATTTCCCATCATCCCTTACTCTGACCAGACTGTCATCCTGCTCGGCATCCTTCTTATTAGTCATTGTGCCAGAACACTGACAAACACTCTTTCCACTATGAGATAGAGAGAGACACTCGGCTTCTCTGAGTTACTATGACTTGAAGCTCAGGATGTAGGATTGACGTTAATCTTTGAGCAGACTGACACGTTTTTTTTTTCAGTAACTCAGCTAGAAATGCAGCAACCTTGTTTACATTCTGTTACTATGAGTTGTATGAATCCTGCCCGAGTCATTTCTCCATGCTGAGGATTTCCCATATTCGAAGAGCTGACTAATATCGAGCAAACATTTTGCCTTCTGATGTTTGTCTCCCTAGCAAAGAGTGAAACAACAAGCATAAATGTAAACAATAGTACCTAATAGCATTAGGGAGTGACGATCAGAACATCCTATTCGCTTGTGCTACATCGGAGTTCAAAGTTCGACACTCAAAAATCTATGTGGAGAATCCGGCGAAATATTCGGGGAGCCCTAACTGTGTTACGATAAGTAATGCTGACCGCTGTGGTGGTGTTTCAGATCGACCACTAGGTGGCAGTGAGGTCCGGAGCGCGAGCTCAGGAAGTGGGCAGATGAACAGCTGTCTTATCTATCAGGCAGCAGATGTGCTGCCACAGCAGTCTTGTGCCCAGGAGCTGGCGAGTGTACGAGGAAGTATTCCAAGAAGGTTGAGGATCTGTTTTAAAACATGCGGACGGAGCAGAGATGAATGATTTGAACCGGTCCTGTTGGATCAGGCACAGCACCGTAGCACTGTAGTCTGCCGGATGAATCCATGGCGATTCATCCGGCAGACTACAGAGCTACAGTGTT
Source organism: Clarias batrachus (assembly GCA_003987875.1). Taxonomy (NCBI): domain Eukaryota; kingdom Metazoa; phylum Chordata; class Actinopteri; order Siluriformes; family Clariidae; genus Clarias; species Clarias batrachus. The sequence continues at coordinate 442,984 of QMIH01000163.1, forward strand.
GATATCCCACCATTCTGAGTGAACCCGTTACTAATGTTATTGCAGGTATTTAAGCCCTGGTCATTGATATACTGCTCACTATGACACAGCAGACAGTTAAATTACGGTTATGGTGCTGAGAATGATCCCAACATACTGGCTTGCAAAAAGGAAAAGACACGCTCTTGTGAACGAGTTCCACTTCTATAGCCTGGTTGTATGAAAGCATGTGGAATGGAGATACACGGATATACACACAATATATATGCCTTCACAGGAGTGTGTCTATGTGGAATTTTTGACTATTCTTCCAGAAGCGCATTTGTGAGGCCAGACACTGATGTTGGATGAGAGGGCCTGGCTCGCAGTCTCTGCTCCAAGTCATCCCAAAGGTGTTGAGGTCAGGACTTTGTTCAGGCCAGTCAAGTTCTTTCACACCAAACTCGCTCATCCATGCCTTTATGGACTTTGCTTGCTTGTGCCCAAACTGTTCCCACAAAGTAGTGAGCATCAAAAACTCCTGAGAAACAACCTCACACCAGTTCCAACATGACTGCGCACCAGTGCACAAAGCAAGGTATGTAACACTGTGTACAGCGAGGCGATGAACACACACGTCAAACACTTTCATTACACATACCGAGGTAAATCAAAACGCTAGTAGTGCGTAGGCTACTTTCTTTCAGGGGAAATAAACTCACAGATGACACAGGTCATTGTGATTCTCAATATGAAATGCAACCCTGGGCAAAGACCCACTCCTGCACACCATGGACAGGTTGACAGTATGCCACTTGGGGTGAATAAACAAGTCAAAACTTTTCTTCAGATTGTGTCCAAACTCCATGCGGAAACACTCTGGGATCCGATTTCCTCCCAAGTAAAAAAGGGAGTTGTCTGGCTTATCACTGAACTGGATCTACCCCATCATCATAATCATCTCCTACTATCACGCATGTTCACTTCGGATGAAATGAAACCCCTTCGCTTCCAAGAGACTATATTTAGAGATTATATTTAGAAATGCCGCTGAAAGGAGACGGATTTATCTTATAAGTGAACAGCAGGGCTATTTATGCATGACTGACAGCTGTACTGAGTCATGTGTTTGTGCTGCCTGTCCACATATCATCAGGACTGTCAGAGCTGATTATGGAATCCGCATGGTCCAAATATGGAATGAAGCTTCACTTTAATAAACATCCCTGAACATGTTCAATCTTCAAGCCAAACGGTACCATGAAACATGTGAAGGGAATAACCGGCATGCACTCAAGGGCTCCAGAGATGTGTGTGTGTGTGTGTGTGTGTGTGTGTGTGTGTGTGTGTGTGTGTTTGTGCAACCTGACTATTCATTACATCAAATCAATCGATTGAAGAGATATCTAAACATGTGATTCAATTATAAAGACGGACCTTTTGTACATTAATTAATTAAGCTCATCATTACAAATAACAAAGAATGTTGACTATTCAAGATATGAAACATTTCATTTCTTAATAAACAAAAAAAAATCTGTTTAGAAAACTTCATGTTCGAACTCCAAAATGTATTATATTTCGTATTTTAGTATACTAAACCTTGTATTACGAGCATAAATCATTCCGGAAGTGGGCTTGTATTCCAAAACACTCGTAAAGCAAATAACATTTTCCCATAAGAAATAATGAAAACTCAAATAATTCGTTCCACAGCCCAAAAATAATAATACATACAAATAATTAATATAATATATAAAGTAAAAGTAAAACAAATTAACCTGCACTTTACCTTTAAAAAAAGTTTCAATAAATCCCGACAGATAAGTGTTTCCGTTTGTGTGTACAGGCGGCGAGTATTTGTGTGTGCGTGTGTGTGGAATTCCCTCGCCTCGTCTTATACAGTAAAACTCCTTCTCTCTCCCCCCACCTCGCTTTTTAAGTTTCACAACAAACACACACACAACGAAAACACCGTTTTAAAGGGAAAAAAAAATCTCTCTAATGACACTCGCGTGAGCGCATACTAACGGAATCACTGCTGTAAAGTAAATAACAAATGAACCAGCACCTTACCTTTGAATAGAAGCGGGACAGAGCTGAGTTTTCTGTTTTTCTGTGTGTCTGTATGTGCGTGTGAAGCCGGGAAGCGGGGTGCAAAGGCGAGGGTGTATGCGTGTGTCGGTGTGTGTGTGTGTGTGTGTGTGTGTGTGTCAGTGTCAAATTACGCGTGCACACACACATAGGAGAAACTCTGAAATAGAGAGGGAGATGTTGATTATACCAATAAGAAACGAGGACTAAGACCATGCAGGGGAGACAATTACCCACAATTACGCAGCACAAGAGAGAGAAAAATCATTGACTCAGTTGTGATCACGTGACGATCGGTGTCAAAATATTCAGGAAGCCATCAAGCAGGCATGAATTGAAAGAGTGACACCTTTTTAATTCTACGCCTAGTCAGGTCCGGCAGATTTTAAAGAATAAAGGACTTTATTACTAAATACTGATTGTTGTATAGCAATTTTATCGCATAACAAATTCTTATTACATTGATTATAATTGTTTTAAATGTTTGAGAATGTCATTAAGAAGGCTCTGTTCTTATTAAATAAGCCTGGTGACTTTTGAAGTGTCATGAGAAAATAATTGCTTTATTCTTTGAAATATTAGTATTTAAAATCAGGGCGAATAATAAAAGCATTCAGTCATTCATCTAAAGTGGGTTGAAATAACAGTTTGAACTGTAGACTACTATGTGCTTGTTTTTTAAGCAAATCTAATAAAAGGCCAGGCATTGCAGAACAAGACCAGTTAATTCACTCAACATGAAGTGAGAACGAACAAACAAACAAACAAAAAATGATTACGAGTGCTTGACTGACTATTTAGTCATTTAGTCCCTATAGAGATTTTGGGGTTTGGATACAGAGCAAAATCCTGCACTTGTTCTCTAAAATAATAGATTATTCTTCCTATATTATTACAGCTCAACAGAAAAAAAAAAAATGTGTTAGGAGTCAGAAGGGGGCACATGGGCTGTCAGGGAGAGGCCTGAGGACCGTTGAGGAAAATGTTTTAAGTACATAGTTGTCGTTGCTGTGTAATTAACTTCGTCCTGCATCACAAAGACATGCACATGACTGGAAAATGTACAAGCAGAGGTGTAACACAGTAACCCACACGAATCAACAAACGAAAACCAAGGTCACTGGTTCTCTCGTCAGTGGCTTAGCTGATGAAGATTTTGTTCTTCAATTGTAAAAAAAAGAAAAAAAGAGAGAGAAACATTGTAAGAAATTACTCTAATTATAGCAACACTTGGTCTCCTGCACACACACACCTGCAAGCAAACACTTGTGATTAATCAGAATGAAATGACACATGGATCAAAGATCCTCTGCTTTCTACTTCCATGAGTACAGTATTCAAAACAAGTCCTGTTTTCCAGATTGAACTGAACTGAGCGCACTAAAAAATACACACACTCTGACTTAATGGACAGCAGGTCCAATGTGACATCCAATAAAAACATCTTCAAGCAGCTGATCATGGGCTGTGGTGTGTGTGTGTGTGTGTGTATGTGTGTGTGGGGTTAGTTACTGTGAGTTAGGACAACTCAAAAAGCAAAAAGATGTCTCCATCTAGTGGCAATCATGGGTAACGTCCCTTTCTTTACAGTTAAAGAAGTAAAACAAACTATTTATTAAAATCATCAGGAATGTGATAAATCCCAGGACATCTTTGCAATTAATGCCACGATTTTATATGCATTATGAAAACGAATCACATTCTGTACATGAGCATTTTATTGTTGATGAGTCTAATGTCATTGCACTGTTTGGACAGCAGGGGTCCCAATCTGGGCGAGCCATGGGGCTACTACATACTGTAGAGTGCTGGGTCCAGTAGCTCTGGATCCCAGAGACCATGTTAGAACAGTTAAAAATAGCAATAGTGACTTTCGAGAAACACCAGATCTGTGCTGTGGCGTTGTACAGTGATGAGGAAAACCCTGCCGAAGTTTAGGCATTTTAGTCAACTTTAAAGCTTTTTCTAGTTTCTAGTTAAAGATGATGATGATGACGACTCAGTTGCTGATATATATATCGATAGATTTTCCTGACTGAGACCTTTGTTTATACAACAAAATTTGGGGCAGAATTTCTAAATGAATAGATTAATTTTACCAACATTTTCAGTGAAAAAATGTTGTGAGAATGAACTGAATCAAATCGTAAAGCTAGTTTAATATTAGCATAATTTCATAAAATTATGACTTTCAGTACACCTCTAGGGAATGCTAAAGATAACTACAAAGTTGGCTTCTACAGTATATTTGCCTGTATTCAGGATTTCAGTGGATTTTCACTTGGTTATATATATATATATATATACGGTATATATACAAGTGTACAGTATATACACTACCACTCAAAAGTTTGGGATCAGTTTTCAACTCCATGGTCGTTCCTAATTTGTATTTCTTTCTACATTAAAAAAAGCCAAAAATATGCAGTAATCTTCTCTGAATAGCTGATATTGAGATGTATCTGCTCCTCATGATCTGTAAATCCTTCATAATGGCTCTAATCTGAGGTGCTGTTTGTTAATTGGTGGATTTTGAGGCTGGTAACTCTAAATGACGTTTAGTCGGCCCCAGCTCTGTCTTTACTTTCCGTCTGTTGTATTAACCCTCTCTGCTGGTGCCGTGTCATGGCTGACCCTGAACTCTGACCTCAGATTCCTAACAAGCTGAGTTCACAAGGAATAGAATTTCACTGTACTATAATGTATATTTGGTATCTGTTTCTAGAATGATGTATGCGGATGTGTGTGTGTGGGGGGGGGGATTTGTTTACTTTAAGTTTTCTGAAAGTTCTTTCCTACCCATCAGGCTGTGCGGTCTGTTGTCTGCCAGCTCTGAAATGGCTCCTGTAGTGACAGTCTTCTTCAGACGAGATGCTGGAGCTGCCGGTCCCAGAGTGGGCTTGGCCAGAGCATCATCACTGCTCGCCCGCTTCAGCTACACACACACACACACACACACACACACACACACACATGCGCACACACGCGCACACACACGCGCACACACACGCGCACACACACACACACACACACATACACATAGTAATAAATATACACATACACCAGGGGTACCAAACATACCTTCGCTGTGTTGCTATAAATGTTTAATATTACAGTTTTCTGGTTATATGAAAAACTGCAGCCTCATGCCTAATTCTTAAATTTTTTTCATTCCTTACGAAAGTTTTTCTTCTGTCTTGGGTTCATCTCAAGGTTTCTTTTAAAGGCAGTTTATTTCACTTCATTTATTTGATCTCAAGTCAAACCTACGTATGAATTTTTACATAAATCAAACTGGAATGGAATGAATTCTCGCTATAAAAGCTGTACTTGTCTCAGCTCAAGGTCATGGTGAACATAAAATGGTGACCGTTTTTAATCTTTGAGATTGCAGCAGGCTGTCAAGCACAATTTATAACGTCATCATGGATTCCCAAACACCTACACGTTGCACTTTTGCACTATCCTCATCCTGATGCCTGGCAGATGTTCTCGTTTTTACTGCTTTGTTGTGTAAAAGTCGCTGCTTTAAATCAATAAAGGCATTAAGTTTGGCTCTACACTTTTCTATATTTTTATCTGTATCTGTAATTTTTTCTTTCCTCCCTCTGCATTCATCCTCCCTCTAGCACTTCATAACTCTTTAGTCTATGACTGAATTTTCAATTACACATTCATCAATAATGGATCAAAAATCTATTTTTTTTAAAGAGCATTCTTGTGTGTACAGTAAGTGTGTATCTCAAATGTCTCACCCGGCTGAGACGCAGGTCGGAGGCGATGGTGCTGGACGATCGGGATGTCTTCATCATCGTGGAGCCGCCGCTCGTGTGGCCGATGGAGGATGGTAGCCGGCCCCGCTCTGGAGCACCCGTCCTGGGCAGGGCAACCTTCGTGGTGCCCCCTCTTAACATAATGCTTCTGTTGATTTACTGCTGATCCACACTTTCAGGCTATGATCACAGAGAAGAAACAGGGTGTGTTTAGACGAAGAAAAATGTAAAAAGTATAGTTACAAGCAATGAACGGGCCCAAGCACCCTGGGCCACACCCGAGGCCCAGACTCTCAGACATAAAAAATAAACCTTAAAAGAGCAAGAGGGCCCTTCACACACTATGACGACATGGGGCTGATGTCATAGTCCTTGGGCCCTAATAATAAGGCATTTCCCCTCTGATAGGACAAGGAGGGAGTAGTGAGGGGAGAGAAACTGCGTGTATACATCCTATAAGTGACATGATGACTAGGACCCACACACCCTAAGCGTGTCAATGTGGAGGACAAAATTATACCAGCCTGAAGATTTTTTTTTTCCCCCCCGGAAGGTATCCAACATGGCTACTACATTACAGTTATCCTAAAAAGCAGACACATTGTGAACACAGGACACATTAGTGCACTTAGGGAGGGTAATGTGAGAGAAGTGGACTGACAGCTATTCTCTGGAGAGGTGTAAGTGCTCTTTACTACAAAAAGCAACAGACTGGAGAACAGTCTGTGTACTCATCGGTCTCATTGATTTGTCTGATACTGGGGTGAAAAGGTACACAGACTCAGCTAGTAACAGCTGGCATCTCTAGAGACCCGGGGCTGCGGGTCTAAGACTGAGCTCGACTCTGCACTAGAATATAGACTTGAACACCGCTCGATCCTGCACTCGAATGTCGAGGTTGTTCAAGTCAAACTGAGACTTTTTGATTGTACAGAATAAAAACTTCCTTTATTTCTCTATATAATCCCCTGCTACACTAATTCACTTATCCCAATGTTTCACCAGTGCTCGTATACCATCAAGGTAGAAAGATTTATCACAAGAACAATGAGAGAGTTCAGAGAAAAAACGTTTGCATCATTTAAATCCTTCACTGCAGCTAAGAGTCTGATCCCCGTACTGTGAGGAGTAATTTTACGTCTTCGTTCATGAGAAATTTCATCACAGATCCCAGTCTGATTTGAACGACCCTCATGTTTCCACGATATGAACCAATGTTGGATATAAATACATCCTGAACATTTTTGAAAGATTTTTTTTTGGGTCAAAGCTAATAACAGCCATTACTTGCCTAAAGACACGTATCAAACTCCTCACTACAATACATTCCTTCGGGACAGGAGCACAGCTCATCTCTTGCCTTCTATCATGAGAGATGAAGGATGATATGCAAGGACTTTTTATCATCTTTTTTTTTTTTAACCTGGCACCCAGATGTAGACTGAATTTCCCCCGACACTCTCTGAACCTCTGAGTCTCTGACGGTCTACATTTTTATGACAAATACTTCTTTAAATACTTCTATCTTTTCAGTAGATTTATTGATGGATACAATCTGCTGAACAGACGACGCGAAATAGTCTATAATGGTGGAAATGTATTTAACAGAGGATGCACTGATCTAGTATTTTTCAGTCAAATACTGATACCTGGGCTGTGTGTTTAAGCCGATGCCTGATACCGAAACGATTTTTAATTAATAAATTGGAGATTTCTCACATCTGACCTGCAGTGCATCTACCAACGTTAACGTCTTAGTCATCAGCATGATGCTTATGGAGTGTGTTGTGTTGGATTCTGCAGTGCTACGACCACGCCTCACAACATTTCTATCAGATTGGTGCATCCCTGGAATTCGATACAAGTATCTTCATCTGTCGATAAAATCTGGCTATAAAAATGCGATGTGCTCAACTTATGTCAAACTTATACCCTGAAGGCAGAGTACAGAGTTGAGTTTGGGCAGCGCTCCAAAACCATCATGCACTGTGTATCTCAAGGGAAGAATAAATTGCAGCCTCCAAAGGCTGTAGTTGTGCTATATTGAGACTCTGGTCGCCATGGCACCCTGTGGGTTGCAAATTTCTTAGCACTTGCTTTTTGCAAGGCTAAAACAAATACACCCCATAAGTTCATTTGCACACAGGCTACATTTAAATAATATTATACGTAGAAATGCCTATGTTGCAGGCGTCTGTTTTGGTAATAATAATGTATTTAAACAGTCACCACCCGGTCTTTTCACAGATGTTCTAAAAATTACAGTGAGTCCCCGACTTACGTACAAGTTATGTTCCTTGAGTGGAGTCCGTGGGGTTCACATTTTTCATGTTTTGGTGTAGCAATTACGTTTCCAATCTTTCCATCATTAATTTTTAAACATGTTTAAAAAATTTGAAATGTTGCATTTTTTGTTGGGCTTCATAGAGACATGCGGACCCTGCTGAATCACATAGAGCGTCAGATGGTCTCACTCACAGTTCCTAACACCACGTCTCTCCGCGAGTCAAACTATGTAAGACAGATAGGAGTCTTTGACACAAATATGCAATGTAAAGCATAAAAAAACCAAAGACACAGGTTTGGCGTTTTGGTTCCACACTACACTCTCGAGAGACTGTGCCTTCAAATCCTGATGATGCGGTGGGGTTAGCTGTCATCATTTAGAAGATCCTCGGTAGAAAATGGACAGCCCTCCCAACCCAATAACACACACACACACACACACATTATATAAAATATACCAGACATTGGACATTTTATACGTTCACTTACACATTTCAAATACTGTATATAATTGTAAATATTGGTAGCTGGTGTCTATTTTTTGTACCATACGCTTGAGCTATTTCAGACATTTGTACGTTTCTGCGGAAATTCATAACCCAAAGGTTCGTAGGTTGAGGACGTACTGTTCTAACCCCTGAGCAAGGGAACTACTTGGTGTGTGAAACAAGGGCTTCTACACTCTACGTTTCATAGTGCCTACGACCGTGTCATAACCGTCCTGATATTCAATACAGCAGGCACTTCCTCTGGACACTGCTTATATATATATATATATATATATATATATATATACTATTTTCTAATATGATCATTTCCCTAGGATAGAGTTATACAGCATATAGTTGTATATAGGTTATACATTATAGTAGATATGTATATAGATATACAGTAAAGTCTGTAGTCTTACTTGATCTTGAAATGAACAGTTGGCCACTGCCCTGGGCAAGTAATATGCAGTTTATCAGGCATGTGAACTTTAAGCTCTAATGATCCCACATGTGTTATTATCGTATCTCTTGGTAATAAAGCGTGCGATGAGTGACATGGGGAAAAAATATATATAATGTAACAGGTTTAAAGTTTGGTTGCAGCTTTGACATGTGAGACAACAACAGACACAGCATGCACGCAGTGAAGGAACTGTGTTGCAGCTTTAGTTAACACGGTTGTGTGTAAATGGTCACAAATCGTCCAGTTCGGATACCTAAGAATGAAGTGCAGTTTAATTATAAATGTAGAACATTCCAGTGCAGACAATGTCCACCAATTTGATTTAACATTTAAAATCTACCCCCCAGCTGAATACCCATGGAGTGATCGAGTGTTTTTAGCCCGACATCAAGCGGTGGAGCAACTTCTAAACAGTCGATAGAGATTTCAGCTGTCATTCCACCATATGTGAAAGCAGGTCTGGCACTCGTCCCTTATAATACAAGTCATACTGTTTAAACAAATATAATGCTATCTGTCCCACAAATGTTTGCACATGGCGTGTCGTAACTACACAAGTCTTCACCATGTCGGGAAAATCATTATAGTGAATAAACTCACGATAAATAACGAAGAAGCTCAAACTCAGTGTTACGGAAACGGATGAATGATTTCCGTGTGTTATGGATTGAAGATCAGCCTTATGGTTGTCATGGTTACAGGACCTTGAAACACGAGATGGTTTTAATGGAAAAATGGTTTAAATAGGAAAAAAAAATAAAAAAATAAAAGAGATATTAAATAAACAACTTATAAATTTCATGTCTGAAGATATGAGTCCAGTAGGTACACAGGAGGAGGAAGGATTCCTGCATCTAGATTTGTGTAACATTTTGTATGCTGTATATTTCGTATAGTATGTTCTGAATAAAAAAATAAAACACCCATTAAATATTTTAAACAGTCAGACATTTACTTTATACAATATTTAGAAGAAGTATTATGAGCTTTTAACTGTATGTCAAATCCCTGTTAATTTAATTTGTTTCTTAATAGGCCTATATTTTCCAAGTAAGTTAGTTTATTATTATTATTTTTAAGTACTGGATAATGATTGTTTTGGAAATTATTGGGGGAAATTGTTGGGTGCCTTCCCAAGCAAAAACTGTGTGTTTTAAGGAAATATCCACGCTGGACTGTTCATTCAAAACAGTTTTTTTGTTTTATTGATTTTGGAAGAAGGACATGCCTTCAAAACAAATTTGGATAAGGAAGATGACAACTGGAATGACGATAGAAAAACCTACACAGTTAAAGGAAAGACAGCAGAGTTTGAAAGTATGTGGAATCCTTTTGTTTTACAAAAGTTTGTTTTGTGCACATTGTTTTGTTTTTAATCATAATTTGTAAATAATTCTCTTATATGTGTATGTATTTGGTTGTATATATAAATATGGTAAAAAGTAATTCCATTACTAAATATTTGCAGAAATTGGATGATGCTCTTTATAGTCCAGCTTAATTCTTATTAGTTATCGTCTAATGTTGTATATGAAAGTATGTGTAAACTTCAATAAAAATATTGTTTAAAAGAAGGGGAAAAAAGTAAGTTTGTCTATAGGGTAATACATATTAAATAAAAAAAAAGCTTAATGTCTAGACCTGCTTATACTAAAGACTATTTCTGAAACACAACCTCGAGACATCTGTCAGTCAGCTCCTTCTGTAAACACTGCTATTAATACTTATAATTATATAAGTAAACATTTATATGATCAAATCTTCCCACGTATACCACGTATTCTCACGTAACTGGTTATGGTGTGTGTATCTGTCTGGGTTAAAACAGTTGTTTTTACAGGTCAGTGATTTTGTGCCAACATTCTCAAAAAATATATAAATCTGGGGCCCAACAGAAGAGCATTCGCCTCATCACCTACAGGTTTTATATCTGACAAAGTTTATAGCTGGCAAAGCCACTGCTCTTGAAGTTGACCGTGCTCTTGAATTGGGAGACTTGTATCTCTTATCTCAGTGATAATCATAGTAGACACTGCAGGTATCTGTGAGCTACACGCGAGTCTGTGAGTCAGAAGATTCGGTCGACAATTCACAGATTCGATTCAATTAATATTGTATTTGGGTTATGCATGTGTTGTAATTTGGGTTACATGTTTGTATTTCGGTTACACATCTTTTTTTCAAATGGTATTGTGACAAAGCAGCTTTAAAGAAATGTACAAATACCAGCTATTATAAATACATACATTTTTTCCTAATGATAAAGCCTATGACAGCACAGTGGCTTAGTGGTTAGCACTGTCGCCTTGCACATCCAGGGTCTGGGTTCAATTCTCGGCCAGGTTCGATTCCTGCCTTTGTGTGCACGTAGTTTGCATGTTCTCCCTGTGTTTGGTGGGTTTCCTCCGATTTCCTCCCACAGTCCAAAGACATGCAGTTTAGTCTAATTGCCGTTTCCTAAATTGCCTGTAGTTTGTGAATGAGTGTGTGTGTGAACTGCAGCGGATTGGCGCCCTGTCCAGGGTGTACTCCGCCTCTTGCCCTAGGTCTCCTGGGATAGACCTCAGGCTCCCTGTGACCCTGTAGATAGGATAAAGCGGTGTGGATGATGAGACGAGACGATAGAGCCATCCCTTGGAGTGACTTTGGCAAGAAAAAACTCCAAGGGATGGTATGAGAAAGAAGGAAACCTTAAGAACCACAAGAATAATCAGGAGATGACGTCATGACATCTGGTCAAGGACAGCAGCAGTGAACATGACTATAGCCAAACTTGCTCCATTTTTCCAAGAAGTTCCTTTAATCTCTGTTTTACAAATCAACAGCTGTTTTTGTAGGTGCAATTGCGCTGTTCCTGCACTGGAAATGGTCTGATGATTAGATCAAATTATCTAGTAGCTTTACCATGTCTGTATTAATCATCCAGACTTAACCTACTGCAAGAGTCCAAGTCTTTACAGTACAGGTACAGATGATGCAGAGTCTCTGATTCTTCTTTGTCTACAGATGCACAGATTGCAGTAATATGGACAATGCTTTAATGTTGTAGATGAGGTTGTATTTTATACATAGCTGTCAACTTCCTGTTAGTGTTTATATTTAAGGAAGAGATGGAGGAAGTAAGTCATGACTAACACTGCTCTCAGTTTCTAAGCCACTTATTATACACCACAGAAAAAAACACACATACACAATGGCTAAAATATCACACTGCTTTATCATATCCTCATTAGGTGTTTTTTTGGGGGGAGGGAAACCATTTGAATTCTAATTCACCAAAAGCCAGAAAAATACTCAAATTGTTCACTGGAGAATAAAAAAGACAATGTAGTATAAAAACACAATTCCTGCTTACACCGTTGTTTCTGAGAGAATTTTTTTTCCAGACAGTGTGTTTAAATGAGAACTAAAGGATATGAAACTAAGGACAGGGAAGTTTAAAGGACAGTCTACACAAATACGGAAATTGTTTGAGTTGAGAAAACCTGTGTACACAACCTGCACACTTATAAACACAAATTAAATATTTGAATGAAATACTAGGTATGCACTTGATCAAGTGAGAAAGCATTGAAACGTACTTACTGGAAGCCGTGATCTGCTCTGTGTGTAAAACTCTGACTTTAACTAGCTAGACGAGGTTCCAGCAGACAGTCTCATAACACATAACACAGCCCACAGAGCCACGAGATACGACTGCATGCCATGTCTACCTCCTCACCCTGAGTAGGATCCGGAAACAGGCTGTGTGTGAGCAGAGAGTTTTACAGCGTGATAGTGAAAGCGAGAGAGAGAGAGAGAGAGAGAGAGAGAGAGAGAGAGAGAGAGACAGCTGGGGAAGTTCCTGCTATCCTCAAACCGTTTCTTTATCAGTTTAAACAGACAGCACTTAAAGAACAACAGCCATACAACTGGTCCAGGTTATCCATTCTTTAGAAACCTAACTGCCTAGTGAGCAGCGTCCTGCCTGAAACGCAACGCTTTATGACCCTTAATTAATTGTGATTTTAATACTAGAGACCAAAACTATTGTGTGAGGATGAGGTGTGTACAATGCCTAATAGTAATTTGTTAAAAGATAAACACGCACCTTGCATGAACGACTGGATAAAATGCATCAGTACCATATTTGTGTGCGTCATGTTTGGTTAAAAAAATATGAAAATCAAACATTAGCATTAACCTACATTTAATGTGCTTTCACGTATGCCATTTAAAACTGGTTAGAATTTAACCCTGGTATATTTTCCTTGGTGGTGATGTTCGTTTAGGTAAGTGTGAACAAAAAAAAAGAAATTTAGACCAAATCTGACCCGCTCCCAAAACCGAAAAGTCTCGGCCCAGCTCCAGTCAAAATCTAGCGTGGTTGGTTTGATTGCTGTGAAAAAGGATTTGATGTACAAAGAGAAGCGAGCGTGCTGTGGATTTTGGGCTGTAAGAGACATTCTTGTATTATAATGTGAGCTGCTGAACTGAGCCATGAGGTGCAGAATGAGCCAAAGAACTCACACGGAGCTGATGTGCTGCAAAAATGTGTTCCTGAGATTGCTAGAAACCAAAGAAAAGAAAACGATGATAATAATGGTGGATACGGTAAGATATACAAAGATGGTTTGAACTAGTCATTTCTATTCATGATTTCTTCCTGACAAAATATTTTATTTCAGCCAAGCTTTTGTTGTCTTTTTGAACTAATGAACTAATGAACGATTGACGAATAAAATTTTGCTTTGATTCAGAATAAGAAGAATCAGAGGAATATGTGTAAAATTGCTTCAATAGTCTGAGCCTACCCAACCTTGATCTCTTACGTAAACACGAGACCTTGAAACATCTCACTGTTACTTAGCTACAGAGAGCTGGTTCGGTTAATTAATATACTTTTGAATGACAACGTTTACGAATCTGACCCGGGGAACCCGATCACAAGTGGACAGCACTAATGATAGCACTAAACATCCGTACTACGATGGGTGTGGTCACATCTGCTGTGTGGACAACACCCTGGACCTTGCCGGTGAAGCTCTCTTCTCATATGTACAGTACGCTTAGTTCCCTCTGTGTGTGCTGTTTATCTCAGTGACTTTGTTCACAGCTACAACATTTATCGATAGCAGTAAAATGTGACGACTTTATGACTATCGTGAAATACCAATAAAAAAAGGTGTTTAAATACCATTTTATTAACAATGTTAAATCAATCAACTTGGGTCTTGTTTCTGTTGGACGTTTTTCAAGTACAAAATGTAATGGTTACATAGTTACATATAATACATATAAGACACTATTTTGACTATATACTTGGTATTTGATAACAGTGTTGAGCTTATAACCCAGTGCACTGTAGTTAATTTTGCTGGGGGGAATTGATTTTTTTTTTTTAATTGTCGCACACTGAGGGCGCTCCTGCTGTGCATTGACTAAATTTATGCTTACAGCTTGGTGTATCTATCAGTGGTATCTGTTTTGAAGCAAATTATGCATGAACAGCTAAGCAAAAAGCCACAGAGCGTAATGACAGTATTTTATCAGTTGATGTGAATGCCAAAAAATAGGAAGAGGAATAAATAGTAAATGCTGGTCCCCGAGTGCCGCGGTGCTAAAGTGCTAGTTCGATTCCCGGGTGATGCCACAGCCTAGAGCTCTCTCAGCGGAGGTGGGCTGGGTGGCACCTACTGCTCTCACATCAATCACAGCTCTACAGCCAATCGTCTGTGAGCTCTGGCAAGCAGAATGAGCAGATAGTCTTCAGCGGTGCGTGAGCGAATTCGAAAAATATGCGGTCAGCTAGCATCACGTGGTTCGGAGGAAACACGTGATAGTCTTCGGCCCTGACTGACTGGTAGTGGAAGCCCCCCAAGTGAGGGGGTTATAATTAAATTAAAACACGACTAAATTAGGAAGAAAATCTTTGGGGAAAAACAAAAGTAAATGCTGTTCAACAGGGCCGGTACGATGGTCGATTGAGTGTGTGAGTAAGTGTATGTGTGTGTGCGCCCTGAAATGGATTGGCACCCTGGGATAGGCTCCAGGCCCCTCTCGACCCTGAATACAGTATAAAGCGTTATAGACGATGAATGAGTGAGTGAGCGAGCTGTTCAAGAGTTAAATATGCCGTTCCCCTTGTGCCACCAGAATATCTCTGTCCCCTTGAGGCATGACTCCACAAAACCTCTGGGGTGTGAGGCGGGTCCTTTGGTTACTGTGGGTTGCAAGGTGGGAGCTGCATGGATCAGACTTGTTTGTTCGGCACATTGCATGGATGCTGAGCCTGAGATCTGGGGAATTTGGCAGTCGGATCAACAACCGTGAACTTTTTGCATGCTTTGCCCCATACGTGGCGGCAGTCTGTGATACACTGAGTGTTCAGATACCTTTCTATCTTTCTATATCTACATTTTTAGCAATTTGTGCTGCACTGGTGTTACTGTGAGACCGGACAGGAGACGTGTCACTAGTCTACAGGTATATAATAATATTTTACGGTTCACCTGGCGGTGGCGTTGGTGTCGTGGCTGACTGTTGTATACACGTTGTTGGAATGTGTCCCATGAGTCCAAAAGTATTTGAGACACATAAAAATATCAGGTGTCCAAGAAGGATGTTCATACACAGTCTGGACAGGGCCCATCAGATCAGAGTAAGACACACTGAAGACAAACCTCTACATGAATGCCTTTTTAGATGAGTTTGAGATCTGTGAGGATCCAGTTATATGTGGCACGAATGATCAAAGAGGAAGTTTTTCAGTCATTTCAGTTTTTTTAAAAACCAATCCTAGACCTTAACCAAAGGCACAGGAGGAAGAGAGGTGATGAGAACAGAAAGGAAGTAGCCCGGTTTTTGAAATCAAAGTGAAAAGCGGTTTGTGGCTCGAGGCAAAACAGGGAACTTGGACTCGCCACGCCCCTCGGCCTGTTTCTCCTGCCCTGGTTAATCGGTGAGAAATCTGAAAACAGCTTCATGAGCCACATCCTGTTTAACGCCTCACACAATTTCAAATTACAATACACAGCGAGCTTTCTGCACATCTCTGCAGACTCGGAGTGAAAACAGGGACACGGCTGTTAAATGAAAACCCTCATTGCACTCTCTCTCTACTTCACTAAGGAGCAAAATAAATAAATAAATAAATAAATAAAAGAAAAGCACATTAAACTAATTAGACCATCACTCATTAGAAGAATAAGCGAAGCCTTTAATTGAAAGATAGCATTTAAATGAGCTACCATCTACTGTACAGACTGCGATGACATCTTTAATTAGGCTTGTATTTAGCTCAGCCACATGTGCATCCGCAGATGGATGAGAACATCTGTGCTTCTGCACTCTATATAGACGAGTTCATTTCACTGAGCATGCAGGTCCGACTCGCACAGTCTGAAGGAACAGAAGAGACTGAAGCGGGTTAGATAATGCAGAGCTGTGCAGTGGGCACGAGGCCAGTCCAACACAGACGCTCTGACACAGCCACCTGTTGTGTGATGGAAACACCACATAACACAAGTGGGCTGAGGACTGTGGGCTGGTGATTGAGGACGCCAGTGAAGTTTTTTTTTGGGGACTTTTTGTGTAGTTTCTTGTTTTAGCTTCCTACATAATACTACAAGCATGCGTATGTTGACGGAAGACCTCAGTCAGTGCGGATCGGGAACTGCACCTCCAGCACCACCACACTGAGTACTGGGGCCACCCAGGGCTGTGTGCTCAGTCCCCTGATGTCCACACTACTGACTCACGACTGTGTAGTGACACACATACTGTATGCATACTTGGGAGTTCCAACCACATCATCAGGTTTGCTGATGACACGACCGTGGTGGGTCTCATCAGCAAGAATGACGAGTCACTGTACAGAGAGGAAGTGCAGGGGCTAATGGACTGGTGTAAAGACAACAACCTTTCTCTGGACACTGCAAAAACGAAAGAGCTGGTTGTTGACTTCAAGAGGACACGGAGCAACCACTCATCACTGAACATCAGCAGCTCCTCCGTTGTGATCGTCAACATCAATAGCACCAAACTCCTGGGTGTCCACCTGGAGGAGAACCTCACTTGGTCCCTCAAAACACGAGCTCCTTGCACAACAAAGTCTAATGGCGTCTTTTCTTCCTGAGATGGCAGAGAAAGGCCCAGGTTCCACCACTGATCCATACCACTTTCAATAGAAGGACTATGGAAAGCATTCCTGAGCAGCTGCATCACAGTCTGGTTTGGGAATCTCTGGGTCTCTCTTGCCTCTGTTGAAGACATCTACACCACACGCTGCATTCGCAAAGCCACCAGCATTATGGTTGATCGGACACACCCATCACACACACTCTTCACCCTCCTACCATCTGAAAAAAGATACTGAAGCATTCGGGCCTCACATCCATGTGTATCAGCTTCTTTCCATAAGCCATCCGTCTCCTCAACAAAAAGGGACTGGACTGATAAACACACACACACACACACACACACACACACACACACACACACACACACACACACAAAATCACTCAGATAAACTCTAAAGATTGGGACTAAACTGATAAAATCACACCTGTAAACGCACTAATCAACAACCATCTAACAATTGTTCACACCAACATGTAATTGCTCTTTTGCACAATATTTATTACTTAATTTCCACAAAACTCTTTTCTGCCTCTTACAAGGAATGTTTACTGTTTCTCCTTCCACTACCTGAACTCATTACCTCATCACCACAGAGTATTGAAATGTGTCATGTTGTCTCTCTGTCGCTCTTAATTTGCACATTTGCACATGCACTTTATGTTGTCTTTTTTGTGTAGGACTTAGATAGTTTTCTGTTAATTTAAAAATGTCAATCTGTCTTGTCTCAGTCAGTCAGCTAACTAGGTTTCTTAGTTAGCTACAGGTTAGTTTTGTTCATTTATGTTGCATGTATGTAGCACCGTGGTCCAGGAGGAATGTTGCGGACATTTTCAAGTAGTGCAGTTAAAAATTTTTTGTCTTGCACTGACTATATAAGAGATATGAGTTCCCCACCGAGACATCATTCGCTCCTAAAAATGCACACATTACTCTTTTACTCGAGCGAGACATCAAAGCTGAGGCGTAAATGACAGCACTGCTATTCAGCGCTACAATTCCAGAGTGGAAAGAAAGAATGACTCTCTATTCTCTATGACGTACGCTGCATTATTTCTGAAAGAGCTGTTTGATTCCTGACAGCCTCCGGACAATGGAATCCTGCTGCGACTTATTCCCTACAACTAAATAAATAAATAAATAAATGAATAAATAAAACACAGACACATATATACAAAAGCAAACACAACAAGAGAGTGGCTGATTCCTCACGGCGATATTCAGCCACAGTGTTGTGTTATTTTTGTCCAGAGTGTAGA
This sequence comes from Clarias batrachus, assembly GCA_003987875.1. Lineage (NCBI taxonomy): Eukaryota > Metazoa > Chordata > Actinopteri > Siluriformes > Clariidae > Clarias > Clarias batrachus. The sequence goes on from QMIH01000163.1 coordinate 461,426, forward strand.
TCTCTCTCTCTCTAAATAAAACTGAAACAACCAGACTAGTCCTCTCTGCAAATCTATTCAGATTCTTTATCCATTCTCCAGCCATGGCTCTTGGATCAAAAATAGCTGCCTCCCACTTGACAAATGAAATATCAAATATTTTGCACATCATCCAAAGGACCTTTTTTTAGGACCTCACTGTTTGAGTTTGCATCTGTCACTCTTTTTCACTAGCAGCTGTGGCTTCTACGCTGAGACGAGGACGATGGCTTTAAGCCAGGAAAGAAGCCATCAGGACGATGGAGGAAGGTCCTGTTAGCAGAGCACGTGACTTTGTTACCAGGCTGTAATACAGTTAAAACTTGAATAGTGTTTTTGCTGTAATCTTTTTCTAACCATTATTCCACAGAGGGCATTTTATAGTGAGAGGGTTAGCTGCCATTACCACAAAATCACTAGGTTTTGCGTCAAAAACAATATTTTTTTAGCATAAATGTAACAAATTTAGATCTATAAAAACATGAATTAATTCTCAAGATCCTGATGAAAGACGAAAATTGATATAAAATGTTGGCTTTATTTGAAAAGGAGGAGAAACAGGCACGAGACAGAGTGAGAGGGAGAGAGAGAGCACTATGTGTTGTGCAAACTTTGAGTCTGTGACTAAGTAAATGTTATACCACGTCAGCACAGCCTCAGCATCTGTATTCCACCTGGGCTTGCTTAGTGTGCATGTCTGTCTCTCTGACTGTGTGTGTGTGTGTGTGTGTGTGTATACACACGTCGATTTACTGGCGGGTAAAGTGCCAACTCATGATGCCTGCAGTCATAAAGCTGAAACAGGAAGTCTTGAGCTCCCACCCCTTTCTCCCCTGTGGTTACAACTTTTCCAGCATCCCCTCTGATCTTCTGCACAATGTGAAAGTATCAGAAGCTAGCGTGGGCTCTGACACTGAGCACTAAGCTTATTGCTGCATAGCACGCATTTCAAATCTTACTCTGAATCATTTTGCACCTCAGCACAAACCATGAACGTCCTTAAGATGGCACTGAAAACTATAAATATTAAATTTGATCCGTGGTCATTAAGAGCTCATTAAAAAAAAAAAAAAAACACGATCTTGATTACAGCTTTAGTACTTTTACGTGTCATAAATTAATTTACACGCAGCTCAGTGACTAGGATTTTATAAAAAAAGTGGGGAAAGCTTCATGCACGCAAGGTGTGTCAAAGGTTAAGTAATAAGCGTCGAGTTTCATGGCAAGTGGAACAGCTGGAAACCACCAATGAGTTACTGTATGAATTTTACTCATGACTGACGATAATCACACTTTTCAGCCTCGTTTTGATATTATTTTATAAAAGCAATTTTATACCAGAAGTCACACAGAAGGACACACCCGAGAGGCTGTATGCCAAGTGGGCACAGATGCTGCCCAAAACGCGAGCCGTCTACCTAAGCAGCTTCCTCTTAAACGGGAAACACTCCCCTCCTTTGCAGTACTAAACAGGACTACTCAAAATTGTTAATCATTGCGTATCATTGTATCACTATGTCTACATTCCAACGTTTTTGTTGGAGCAAATTCACGCTACGAATGTATCATTTTACTTCTTCATTTCCAGACTGTTAAGAGAAATGTGTGTGATTCCAAGCACAAGCAACCAACAGTTTGTCCCCTATTAAAATTTTTAAAACCAGTAGCCTAATCTTTGCTCTGGGGTCGTAGATGTTAATGACATTTTTACACACATCGCTCCACAGAGTCACCCAGGCCCACTCTGATTTGCACACCAAGTATGCAGTCCATTTCCTGCACACATTCCTGTTTCCCAAGTCTCTTCCAACCAAAATACAGCCACCGCAGGCCTTTACCACAGGAATAATGATTGAGCTTTAATCATCTGAACGGCTTCGTCGGGCAGAAAATCCCTTCCTACGTCCTGGACATGGAGCAAACGTGCATACCATTCCAACCTGATGCTGCTTCTGCACCAAAGAGACCAGAATTCTCTAAAATGTCTAGTGACGAGACGAACGGCTTGTGGCATCACCCATTATAGACTAGAAATCAGTAGACTGAAATAACCGAGAAGCTTGAGCACAAATTCAGCAAAAGCTAAATGCATGAGACTAAGAGTTAACTTCATAAAGGGTAACAGAGGAGCATCATGGGATTTCTCTTAAAAAAAAAAGTGCTGATCCAAGACTAAAATCTTTTACAAATCTGATTCTGATTTTGTAAAACACTCTTGAGGCTTATTTTGGATTAGTCTGACCTACAGAGGTGGAATAGAGCTACGCAGGTATTACTGGAGTATCTCTGGGACCTTACCTTATATAATGTTACAGGTATAAATCACCCAGCTATAGTATATACAGTACTGTATCCTGTCTGAGCTGACATATTGGCAGAGACTCCATCATAAACTCAGGGAAAACATTTATAGACACTTTAAGAAGCAAGGAATTTCAACAAAATAAAGCCAATGTTCAAAAGGACTTGATCATAATGACAAAAATCCTGACGGCTTTGAAATGAAATACTGTTATCACACTTATACACAGTACAGTACATGCTAATCCAATGCTGCATGCTACTCAATTTGTTCTTTGAATACATCCTTGATAAGATCATTACAATAGCATCTATATAATATAGGCACTTTTACAAACATAGCAGAGAATGCAATGCTTTTGCGTCATTAAACATACCTGAGAAGTAAGCAGAAAGAAATCAGATACCTCTCCGGCGGAAATGCTGTAACGCCACACAACAGTTTATCCTAAACGCGCTAATTCTCTTTGAGCCACAATCAGCAAACACATACAGTGGGAAGCAGACATGTGCTCTCTCTCTCTCGCGTGCACAAATGATGAATGCCTGAACTGCAACACATAATCTCTCTGCAGTCCTTATCTCTGCAATTAGAAATAGCATTCAAGGGAAGGACGTGCTGAGTCCTCCTGGGCAATGAGGTACTGATCTGCCCTGTTACTCTCAAACTTGCGAGAAAGAGCGAGAGAGAGAGACAGAGAGAGAGAGAGAGAGAGAGAGAGAGCAAACATCACTTCAAAACAAAGTACAGGTTATAACACACATGTTAAATCAAACTCAACAATGAACAGAGATTAAAACCCTGAAAAGTACCAGAAAATTCCACACACACAAAAAACCCACCAACCTCACGCTGCCAAAAGCAGAACAGATTATTAAGTTAAGCCTTTATTTGTCACTTATACAGTACTGCACTGTGAAATTCTTTCTTTGCATATTGCAGCACAGATGAGGTCAGAGCGCAATGTCAGCCATGTAACGGCGCCTCTGGAGCAGAGGTTGGGACTTGCTCAAGGGCCTAACAACAGCACCTGGTGGAGCTGGGGCTCGAACCACCGACCGTCCAATCAGTAACTCAGAGCCTTAACACACTGACAATTATTATTAAATTATTTAGGGGTTAAGAGCTTTACTCAAGGGCTCAACAGTGGCAGCCTGGTGGTGCTGGGGCTTGAACCCCTGACCTTCTGATCAGTAACCCAGTAACCCAAAGTCTTAGCTTATTGAGCCACCACTCGTTTGTTGATTACCTAAGCAAAACTTTGTTATTTTTACAATACCTCTGAATCTATCTACAGAACTAATTGTTAAAAAAGCCACAAATGTAGTGTGGATAAACATTACGTCATACTCTGATTTAAAATAGCAAGCACCTCATAGAGCTGGCTTTTAACTAACAAACTGACACACTAATTCATTGACTCACATGGGCAGCGCCTCCGGCCCGGTCTGGTGCACGCAGAGCCAAGCGAGATCCCCGCCGAGCAACACTTTCTCACTTCAGTCAGAGTTTCATTCTGTAGGTTGTCTGCAGAATTAGTCTGGCAGGTTGGTGATGTATGAGCTCTGCTACTTGATCGGGCAGGAAGAGTCGAGACAGACTTACTCAACTTCCTCTGTTCTAAACCGTTTCACCTTGACTACAAAATATTTTTTGAAAAGCAAAGCAGTGTCCACATTTTTTAACAAGCAATATCATCTGGAAATATTCAGGTCAGTCAGGTCAATAATCGGACCAGACGTGCAAACTCCAGCCAGGTTGAATAAAGATCTTCAGTTCAATCAATCACACCACTGATCCTTGTTCGTTTTATATATCTCAATCCATCAATATTACATTATCACTATTACTATCTTACTTACTCCCATATTTGCCACACAATAATAATAATTCATTTTTTTATGCTTAAAATAATGTGGCACAGACAAATAGCTCTCCCGTGAACATCTGGATTTCCCTAACCTATAAACTGCAAGTGGCTCACAGTACATTTTCTGCTCTGATCCTGCGGACCTACGAATCCCAGGATCATCCCAGGAAATGAGCCTCTCTAAACCAACTGCTTCTGTTTGTGTAACAATAATGATTATTACCATGTCGCCTAGTTAATAGCACATTACTTACTTTAAAACTAAGAATGAATAGACGGTGAGGGGCATGCCCAATATTCTTACTAAAAACTATATCTGTAAATTAAAGCAAAATTCTCAAAAAAACTGGTGCGACAGTCTACTACTACAAGATCTACAGTATTACAATTTAGGAGATACTGCTGCATTAGATGTACAAGATTTATAGATTGTATTGAAGAACATTCTGCTGATTTAAAACACAGATTAAAACGGGTAGAAAAACTTAGACAACAAAGAACATCAAGTGAAAAATGAGGAAGAATTTATAGCTTCGAAAACCCCAACAGTCAATGACAATGAAGTCACAGTTTCATTGTTTTTGTCATTTCAGCGGTTTGTGAGCTTCGTCTTAGAATCCAGTTTTAATAATGCAGCCAACAAACGCATTCACACATTATGTGCTGTGAACATGCTTGATACCTAACAGATGATTTCAACTTACACATGCATAAGCATAAAAATTTTTTTTACATTACTTGAAATGTTTACTTCAGTTTGAGCTATGAGGAAAAAAAATCCTTAAACGTCAAAAGACTGATACATGAGGCAGATTGTCCCAAATTCATAGTGTGAAAAAGGTGTGTATATATTTTTTTTATCCTGGTCAATTTGGAGTATACGGGAAATAGATGAGGAGAACTAATAGATGAGCAGCAGTGAGGACACTCAGTAAGACATGTATCAAACTAGTCTGGCGCTATGAGGCACAGTTCCTCGAGTTATCCTGCTCTATGATCTCAGGTAAGCACCTATAAAAATCACTGCAGAAATGTGTGAAGCTGTCCAGCTTTAACGATCATGTGCAATATACCCAGGAAAGTCCGGTGCAGTAGTGACTTATGCAGTGAAGTTATGACACACGGCTTGCGTGAGTGTCTGTAACCTATATTTTAATTCTACTGCAGTGTTGCGTTGCAGGAAGAGGGAGAGTATCATGTAGGGCGAGCGTAGCACTGTAGCTGACACAGTGAAAGAGAAAATTATCTTTAGTACTTGACACAGATAGTGATCTGAAGACAAAATACAGGGGTTGGACAATGAAACGGAAACACTGGCCACTATAGTGTTGGAGGTTTCAAAGCAAATTTTGACCAGCATGGTAGCCAATCTACATTGATTACACATTCCATCAGTAAGAGCAGAGTGTTTTAATTAGCAGGGTAATAACACAGTTTTGCTTAAAATATAACAATGCACACAACATTATGGGTGACATATCAGAGTCCAAAAGAGGACAACTTGTTGGTCGTCTCGCTGGCGCATCTGTGACCAAGACAGCAAGTCTTTGTGATGTATCCAGAGCCATGGAATCCAGGGTAATGTCAGCATACCACCAAGAAGGACAAACCACATCCAAAAGGAGTAACTCTTAGTCTCATACAACCACAGCTTCCCAAATCACTGCAGAATTAAATGTGCACTTCAACTCGTCAGGAACTCCACACGGTCAATGTACATTGTCGGACTGCTATAGCCAAACCTTTGGTCACTCGTGCCAATGCCAAACGTCGGCTTCAATGGTGCCAGCAGCAAAAATCTTGGGCTGTGGTCAATGTGAAACACGTATTGTTCTCTGATGAGTCCACCTTCACTGTCTTTCCCATATCCTGGAGTTACGGTTTGGAGAAGCCCCAAAGAAGCGTACCACCCAGACTGTTGCATGCCCAGAGTGAAGCATGGTGGTGGATTAGTGACAGTTTGGGCTGCAATATCCTGGCATTCCCTGGGTCCAATACTTGTGCTAGATGGGCGTGTCACTGCCAAGGACTATCAAACCATTCTGAACGACCATGTGCTCCCAATGGTTCAAACATTGTATCCTAAAGACGGTGCCATGTATCAGGTTGATAATGCACCAATACACAAAGCAAGACTGGTGACAATGGTTGAGTGGTTTGATGAACATGAAAGTGAAGTTGAACATCTTCCATGGCCTGCACAGTCATGAGTTAACAGATGTTGCAACACTACAATGACTCTTCAGTTATTAAACCACTAAAAAAATTACAATTGCTTATATGACTATGTTGGTTGTTATAATGATGATCCATGACCGTTTATACGGAGTGTGGTCTTGTCACTTTTTATCAAACTAAAAATTTACCTGTGCATTATATTTCACAAAAAGATCATGTTTAGGGACGGTTGAGGAACACCTAATTAATTCCCCAGGCAGAGAACTCTCTTCTCCTCTTCTGAACTGCCCTCCTTCTAACTTTCGGTATGTATCCGTCATGGTTTTATAACATATAAATAAGGGCCACACAAGAAATGACAAAAACACAGATGCATGTCAGGGAAAACGTGCCCTGAATATTATTTTTGTTTCAGGAATTTTCATTTGTGGTTGAGGCTGCAGAAATCTTTTCAACTTGGACAGGCCAAAAATCTGATCTGAGTTCCTTGATTATTTGACTGATGTCTTTTCAATAAAGCTCTGACGGTCAATAATGCACAGCATCTCTGGCATCATAAAAAAATCTGTGCGCTAATATGGAAACACAAACACAAAGGTAAATGGCGTTAGGAAAATCAAGTAACCTCCTCCCTCCTACATGAGAATGTCTTTCGGGGACACACATCTGACCCTCTGATGACGACTCACAACCGATTTTCCTTGCAGAGTTCCTTTTTTCCAGAGGCCTATTTATAGTCACTTCATTCCCCTTGAGAGCAAGTGTGTGTGTATGTGTGTGTGTGTGTGTGTGTGTGTGTGTGTACATATGCTTCATTCTGTTTCTGAAATGAGCCTTGTAACAGGAAGTGGATGATGTGACTGGGAAACAGATTTTCCTGTTCATCTCTTATGAAGATGCTAGAACAAACACAAATGACGAGGTAACCTTATCTCCATAAGTAAGGTTATTGATCGAGTCAGCCAAACTTGAACATACGCTTTAAAAGCCTTTTCCATTTAGATTGGAAACCTTTCAACCTTGATGCAAGCTAATGGCTTTTACCTGTACAACTTCAACCACTAGTTATTAAATGGGGAACATGAAAAGCAATTTATTGTTCCAGGCCCCGCAGTTAAATTTTGAAAAAAATTGTTGTTGTGTTGACTATCATATACCATTTATACACAAAGGAGCACTCTCTATACTAAGTGAACTCTATTATGCATATTAGCAAAAATGTTTTGCGCCAAAACATTCAGGACTGAAATGAAAAGATGAACAATATAACCTTGCTGCCCTCTGTGAGTTCATTTCTCTACTGTATTAGCGTGTTGATTTACCAAGGTACGCGTTTTGCAAGTGTTCAAAGTGTGTGTGCACCGCCTTGCTGTAGATAGTGTTCATATCATTCACGCCGATTCTCAACCCGGAACAAAGCTTGCCACAAACTCTTTCAAAAGAAGACGACTTGCTCGTGTAATGCAGGAACAGTTCGTGGCGGATCTTCACAGGTGAACTCGCTCTCCTTTAACTTTCCCAACAAGTAGGCGTGTAAGATCAGGGGAATGGGATGGGTACTGGAAGGAATTGTTCTGTCAACTTTTTAAAACACGATCCCCATTCACGACCACTTCTGTATGTGCGGAAATATACTCTACTAAGAATACTTTTTCCTCCATCGAGAGACCCATTTCCAACAACAAATGCACAACATAACTTCCTCTTCACTACAGGGAAAAGGCGCGTCTGAGATGCGCAAGTTTCAGTACTTTATACCAAAATGTAGATTTAGACTATCATTAGTTATAATATTGTCATACTAACATTATAGGACTTCCTGAGTGAGTCACCAAATTGAATCCTTCTCCATTAAAATGTTGAATGCTCATGCCTTATAAATGCACAAAGAACAAATAACTGAGATCTCTACTTCTTTAAGTGTTTGCTCAAAGATACACCATGCAGGCCATGTACTTTATCAGTACTTTAATAAGTTTAACAAGTAAGAAAGTTGTATTTTTAAATCCAGCACTGTTTAATTATTAAAGCACTTTTTTTTGTTTCAAATTAACATTCTAAACCATTTTCATTTCCACGATAACAGCTCATTCACGTGGGCTTGTGTGGCAGACACACCACTGATAAGCCCTGTAGTTTATGTAAAACTTGCACTTGGGACAGCTTTCTTTGACGAAGGAGTCACCAGTGTAACCCCCTGTAACACTAACTACAATTTCTGCCATGTGAGATGCTTCACAACAGAGGACTATGGTGTCTCTGCAATGTAACAAGCTGTATTATTATTATTACTAATAATAATGGTGAAGATGGCATGGCTGTTTATAGCAGCTTAAAGCGCAAGTAATAACAGGAACTAATTAACATCAATAAATCTAACTATAAATGGTTTCACAGTATGCCATGTCCTATAGAACCTAATAAGTGCAATAAAATACTTAGAGCTAGGCACTTATTCACAGCGCACTTTATAAATATAAAACATCCCAGCAATTCATACAAGCAATGCCTCTCCTATCTTTAGAGTCTGATAAGCCTGAAATGTTTAAGTGACAGTAGTGTGTAAACGCTCTGCTGATTGAGACGATCAATCTCCTGCACACTCGATTCAAAACTCCACGTCTAATTGATATTTCAAAGTTAATCCTGAAAGATTAATCCTACCAGATGCCATGATTTAAAATCAGAAAAGGAAAATACCGTGCTGTACCGCTCAAGCTCTCCTCTGTGACTCACACAGCTCCATCTAGGACAACGTGTTCTCGGCAGCGAGAGAATGGCTCTCGGTGACACACTTCTAGCTATTTCCACTTCTTGGACAGCTTGGCCTGAGAAAGTAAAGGGTGTAATTACCTACAAACATAACTGTCAGAAGAGGGATGTTTTATATGCACTGTTTTTAGCTGCACTTCTGGTAAACTAACAAAAAAAGAACAAAAATATATACAGTATATATGTGTATGTGTATTTCACTAGGTCAGGCTTTTATACATGGCCAAATGTTATACACAGAATAACATGAACCTCAAAATGTTCAGATTGGACGATTTAGATTTTAACAGAATAGTCTATTCCTTTTCTAATGTAGCAGTTCAGTGGACCTGGCTAGTCCAAAAAAAAAGCATCAGAGAGAGGAGGTGTCACAGGGAAGACTTGGCACTGTCTTATTGCAATTGCATTTAGCCTTAAAGATTGCTCTTAATATGACATAAGGCTGTGTTTAAGCCTATTTTGTGCAAATGAATGATGAAAGCCGCTCAGAAAAAAAATGTAAAGTATAATGTAAAACACACTGAGATGTGATATTGCAAGAAAATAGTCAACTAATGGAGCGGTGATTATTTTTTCAATTTGTATTGAATTCGCTGAGAAACCTGCGTTCAAAGTAGGGCTTCATGATTAATAAAACAAAAATAAACAAATTTTAAAAAATCTCGCTTTATAAATACACTTGATCTCATTTCTGATTCACCTGCATGTATTTCCCTGCATTCATATCACACTGGATTTGTGTTGCCTTACTTACTTGACAACAATCCCAGACTCTGGATCAGTTACATTCATTGGTTACAGAGATAATCAAATGGTTCAGTCATATAAATTGAATGCTTCTCATCGCTCTTCCTCATTTACCGCATTCCGCTGTCACTCATGTGAGGGTTAAAAAGGGAAGCGGACCTAAACAGACTTTTTACTTAGTGGAGTTGGAGCAGTATGCCATTATTTCCATGGAAAAATTTTTTAAAATGTGCGTGAAACTCTGTTTTTTGTGCTCTGGTTTTATGTTTGCTCACTTAAACTCCCACTTACAATGCCAAACTCTCATTCAAACTCTCACGTGCTAGTTTATATTGTTATTATTTTCATCAGAATACAGTAAATCTCTCTCTCTCTCTCTCTCACACACACACACACACACACACAAACATTTTCATTACAAGACAGCTGAAATTTCTGTGGACAGCACATGTTTTTTGTACCTGAGTGCAACACATGTTTTTTATTTAAAAAAAATTTAAATTAAGAGAGAATCGAGAAATTCCCATGAAGATATATCATGTTTTACATTTTATCAGGAATCATGCAGCCCTGGTTCAAAGTGCTCTATTCTGAAGACTTTCCCAGAATGGAAAACGTACTCACCCTTATCATAGAGTATAATGTTGACTACAGCTTACCTCAGAGAAACATGACCATAGTAAGGCTTAGATTTTTTATCTTAAAAAAAAAAAAAAAATCACCCGCGGAGAAATCAGACAGGAAAGTGCAACACTGCTGGAACCTTTGTCATGACTAATATCTAGAGAACATAATCAGAAAAACAGAAGACAAGGCATGTCACATGGCATTCATAAAGGATGCTCCAGCTGCTTCTGCCTATTTTAAACTTTTTAAAGCCCCCATCATGTTTATGAGCCCAGCATGTAGTTGGATGTGTTTCTATAAAAATAGCAGCCCTTGTCATAACCCAAATCCCATGTAGAAACCCCTTCAGGGCCCATTAAAGCAAATTAAATTACAAGATGCCTATAGTAAAACTACAAAGGGTGGCTACTGCTGCTTATTGTTATATTAAACAGCTTTTAAAAAAAATACAACAATGGATTTAGCCTTTTTTTTTTCTTTCAATGTTAGTGTATGTGGTTACCAAAATATTTTTTTATAGATAGCAACGACTAAATGGCAACTGAGGAAATTAAAAGCATTACACTAAAAGAGCCTTTCCACTTTTGCACTCTTTTGCTCTCTTCTGGTGAACTGATGCCACCTGGAAGCCCCACCCTTCCTCTATCTCATCTGATCTGGACTATCACACTCTTGCACCGATGCATGTGATGCACTCATAGATTTTAATATCACATTGTGCTGTTATATTATATATAACTATAACTATATAACTATGGTAAACATGTGGACAATCTGAACTTTGATGGCCTTGTATATTTCTTTGTATTAGTATGGAATACAAACAACAATCTTTAGCCAATCTTTAGTGAATCTTCATCTGGTTGCTCCATCATACTGGGCTCTCAGTTTGAGTATTTTAAATGCCCTCACCTCGGACTACTGCGGATATGTTTGCTCTTACGACCTGTGTTTTGTCTCATAGCAGTGCCACATTACTCATCATCTATGCCGCTTAATCCTGTATTCAGGGTCACGGGGGGTCTGGAGCCTATCCCAGGAGACTTGGGGCACATGGCAGGGTACTCCCTGGACAGGGTGCCAATCCATCGCAGGGCACAGACACACACACTCATTCATTCACACACTACGGGCAATTTGGGAATGCCAATTAGCCTAACCTACATGTCTTTGGACTGTGGGAGGAAACCGGAGTACCCAGAGGAAACCCACCAAGCACGGGGAGAACATGCAAACTCCACCGAGCTTGGCCAGGGATTGAACCCGGATCCTGGCCTAGTGCCACATTATTGCTTTTTATTATCACTACGGTTTGAGACATATGAGACAACCTGGTTTTAAACGTCCTGTAGGAAGAATAAACATATATCGATATGTCCATTCATCTTTGAAAGTTCAGTTTTCATTCCTTTTCTTGTAGTAAGCCATGCTGTGTCGCACTTTGATTTCGGTTTCTGCTGCACACTCTGTCTATACACGGTAAACTATTACGTTGTTTTTCTCTACTGTGTGAGACATATTGCCAGAAAAAAAGTGGTAGATTACTGGTATTACTGGATACAAATTATTCTCATTTATCAGAACAGTATCAGGGTCTGGATAGAGCTGTCGCTCGGCCAAAATCCGACCCACTGCGTGATGCCTGTGCAGGGTCACGGGGGGGGGGGGGGTGGGTACTTGGGGCCTGCAGCCTATCCCAGGAGACTTTGTATACGAAGCAGGGTACACCCTGTACAGGGTACCAATCCATCGCAGGGCAGTCACCTTGTTATGGAGAATTGAATTGCAAACAAAAGAGCTTCTCATGTTCACATGGGTTTGCTTTGGGTTCTTTGGCTTTCTCCAACCTCACAAAATCATTAATTAAAGTCAACTGATGATAGAAAAAAAGTATCCTTGTAGGTGTAAATGTATGTGTAAATATGTGTGTGTGTGTTTGTGTGATGGGGATGATTGGTGTCCCATCCTGGATGTACTCCAGTGTTTGGGATGAATTAGAAGAAAGCCTTTTTCGCATAAATAAATATATATTTGGTAAACTTTGTACTGTGTAGATCCAAAAAATGGTTATTTAGGTGTTAAAACATTTTTTAAAAGACCGTATTCACCTGCAGTGTGTAGCCTTGAGCTAAGCTTCCATGACAGAGCAGCCTGTTAGCTATTAGCTTCAGTTAGAAGTTTGACAGAAAAAACGCTTCAGCACTTGAGCTACTGAAGCTGCTTCCGCTGTGGTATTTACCGCAGTCTCCCACACATCCAGTGGTCTTTAATAAGCAGCTCTAAACATGAAATTCTCCTCAAAAGACAATATAATATACACGTTTAATGGCACTCAACACTAAACTCGCCTTCTTGCTAACTGGCCAATTCCAGTTCTTCCAACCTCACGCGACCGTTAAAGAAATAAAGTGTAATAATGATGAAGTAACGGTCAAGTGTCCAGGCGACGCCGGTGTCCCTGAAAACCACGGACACTTAACGTTAGTGTACGGAATTAAATACATAAATCTACCTAGGAGTAAAATGTAAAACGTGAGAAGTTAAAACCATTTATGTAAAAACACAGAATAACGCTTTTTACCTGTTTTTGTGTGGACGTTGCGGAGAGATGCGCGCGCGCTGCAGCTCTGCGATGCTCCGCGAGCGCGTATGGCTTTAATGACCGCCAGGTGGAGCGGAGCACGCGCGCTTGCGCTGGTGGCGTAATGGTCCGCGTGCATGCTGGGTAATGTAGTCCCAGGAAAAGGTTTTGTTGCGGATGAGTATCTTATGCCTAACTATCAGTCTAGACATTCATCTAGGAACCTCTGTTGTCCAACTAGTGACTGTGGAGGCCAATGGTGACCATTGTATTTATTTACACAGACCCTGAGGCGGGTATTGAACCTGAACCCTAGAGATGCAAGGAAACCATGTTAACCATTACACCACCACACCACCTTTCAGTAACTTTACAGCTCAAAAAAAAAAGAACACCTTTACCCAATTTGATTTTGTCATGAGGGGCATTCAAATAAGACATTTTAAGGATATTAATATATATTAATAAACTAATAATCATTGTTCCCTTAATTATTTAGCAGTATATTTCATCATGAAAGGGGTTGATACTATTTTTTATAAATTAACTTGTCAGGTTTTGTAATACGATGAATACTTTCCCATGCCTCTGTGACCATAAAACAACCCCCTCGTTGTGCTTCCTGATTCCTTATATAGTGAGACTTCCGACAGCCTGTGTTTAGACAAAGATACATACAAACAGCTTGTGCCTGCTGAAACCCATTTGTTTAACTAGAAAATGCTAATGTATTGTAATGTAATGCATCGTCTGTCTGTCCCCGGGTCTCTCTATGACTTAGTTGTTGATGACTGGTTCTTTTGATGTACAGGATGTACAGTAAGTGACACAGGGCATCTGGCTAAGAGCTTAAATATGCTCTCACTGCTGATAATAAATCTTCAGACACATCATGCATGAGTGTGTGATTGTTGTTTGCTCCTGGCTTGGGGCCCGGCAACAGTACTGAGCCCTCCCCCCCATTAAAGGCAAAAAAAGTATTTTTCAAATTCCAAATGACCTTATATAAACCAGTGCTCCAATTCAGCAGTCAGACATGACATAAAATTAATATCCATAATTTCCTTCACTATTCAGTTATTAACAAAATGCGCTCAGCGTTCAACTACCATGGTGCCACTATCTCATAAATAAAAAGATAATAGATCTGTCATCACCTTGCTGTGGTGATAATACAGTACTTTAGATCCATGTTGTAGGACTACCTCCCACCAGCAGAGGTCAGCATTAACCCATAAGTGTCTATCTGACCTATCTGTGAGTCTTCACAGATGATAAACTTTTCAGTGCATTGTGGGTCAAGTGCTATTTCCTTTGAAGTATCTTCCCTCCCACATAGCACAGGGAGATGCCATAATAATAAATCCTATTAGAACACATACAGTCAAAGACGGCAGTTACTGTCATTCACTCCAGTGACCAAGAAAGGTGATGAGGTCAGAGAGAAGGAGTAGCTTGATCAATTAAAATAAATTAATAAAACAGCAATAACCAACATCAACATACAACAACAAACACTATCACTGCTACCAACACAACACACATCCAGCAATAATTAATCCATTAATTATTACTTTCAATAATGAATTAAGCAATATTAAAAGTTGTTTATTAAGAAATGTTATTTTTCTTTTATACAATGGTTCTATAAACAAAAAATATATACAGTACTGTAGAGGTCCTGACATTCCAGACACACTATGTTCCAATATTGGTGTACAAAATATCAGCATCCTTGGAACAGTGTTTGTTTAAACACAATGAAGAACAACAACTAACAGCAAAACACACCAACCAGACAACTACCAACAATCATCATCCTCATCATCATTGTCATCAATAACAACATCAACAACAACCCAGCTACAAACCATCATCATCATTACCATCATCATCAACAACAACAACTTAACTACAAAACACTATCATAATCATCATCATCATCAACAACAAGAACAACAAAGCACCCACCTCACACACACCTCACCTCAACTATCAACAAGCATCATTATCATCATCAATAATTAAAATGACGACATTAGAAACAGCAACAGCAAATAACAATAAAACACACCAAGACAGCTACCAAAATCATAATTATCATCATCATCATCATCATCATCACCACCTTCACAATTTTCATTATCATCAATAACATCAACAACAACCCAACTACAATCAAAATCATCACCTCTAACATCACCATCACATCATCATCATAGTCATTAATAATAACAGCACCAACAACCCAACTACTAGCAATCATCAATTGTAAATACAACAAAAAGTAATGCCGACACCACAACTCACCATCATCATCATCAAAAATAACAACTGCAGCAATAACGAGGAAATGCACCAACACACCAACCATCAACTCAATTACCAACAACAATCATCATCATCATCATCATCATCATCATCATCATCAATAATAACAGCAACAAATAACAAGAAAACACACTAACAAAACTACTAACTGTCAACAATTATCACCATTGTCATAACTAACATCAACAACAACCCAGCTACCAACAATCTTCATCATCATCATCATCATCATCATCATCATCATCAGTAATAACAACAGCAACAAATAGAAAGGAAACACACCAACACACCAAGCTGCTAGTACTGTAGCATCACTTACAGTACTACCTAACAAAAAACATCATCATCATCATCATCATCATCAGTAATATTAGCAAGAACCCAAATACCAACAATCATCATTATCATCAACATCATCAGTAATATTAGCAAGAACCCAAATACCAACAATCATCATTATCATCAACATCATCAAAATTAACACCAGCAACAAATAAAAAGGAAACCAACAAAACAATTAACAATCATCAACAATCATCATCATCAGTAACATCAATAACAACCCAACTACCATCTTCATCATCATCATCATTAATAATAATAACAGCAGCAACAAATAACAATGAAACATACCAACACAACAAACATCACCTCAATTGCCAACAGTCATCATCAGCATCCTCATCATCATCAACAATATCAGCAGCAACAAATAACAAGGAAACACATCAACAAAACTATCAACAATTATCATCATTGTCATTTGTAACATCAACAACCCATTTACCAACAGTCTTCATCATCATCATTATCACCAGCAGCAGCAGCAACAACAAAACAACCACAAACAATTACAAAAACAACAACAATAATAGTACTAATAATATTACTACTAATAATAACAAATAACAATAAAATACAAAAAACTAACAACTAACAACAATCATCATTATCATCATCATCAATAATAATAACAACAGCAACAAAAACAAGGAAACAGACCAACCATCATCATCATCATCATCATCATCATCATTAATAACAACAGCAACAAACAAGAAGGAAACACACCTACAACAATCCACACACCAAGACACCAAACAACATAACAACACAACTACCAACCATCATCATCATAATCACCAAGCACCAGTAAGTACACCACTACGTACAATGAAAATGAGTCATGAGGATCGTCCCAGGAAAGGAAGACCAAGACTTATCTCTGCAGCAGAGGAGTTCATTAAGAGTTACCAATCTGAGAAGTCATAAAACGGCAAAACAGCACCTCAGATTAAATCCTACACAGAGCTCAAGTGGCAGGTACATCTCAGCATCAAATGTTCTGAGGAGGCCAAAATGAAGACAGACCATTAAATTTGAAGGTTTGTACAAAATGTTTAAAAAAAACGTATTATATCTATATTAGATTGCACATTGTAAAATTAGATTACGCATTTCAAGTGAAATAGCTTTTCAATTCAAGTGTGTGAGACGGTGAGTGAGCAAAAGCATGATGGAGAGAAAAAATATATATAGCGATCAAGAAGTACTGATATGAGTGCTGTATGAAATGATAGAAATGAACAAAACTTAGTCACGAATAATTACCTTGTATTGCACCAATGATTCATTCGCATCATTTATTTATTATGACAGCGAAACTGTCGGTTGTATAACAGAATCGCGTCACTGCATATCGTCTCTTAATGTCACACTAAAGCAATAGTATTCTCCTTGAAACATTCTGGTTTAATAACTCAGTAGCTTAATTATGGTACAATACGTGTCTTAAGTCTTTAATTCTGTAGTAAATTAGTGCAGGAAATTAATTCTGTTTCGCAGTAGATCTCCAGGTACAGGGTTGCCGATCGCTGCCTTAGATAGAGAGCTTAGTTAAAAAGTAACCCACGGAAACTTGTGGGCATGGAACAATCCCAAAACGAGTGATTTCAGACCAAAAGTCAAGAACTTTTTCCTATTTCAAAAAACATGCAACACATTTTAATTGAATATGTTTAGAAATAATTTGGTTTTTCTGGTTGGTATACAGATCAGCACATGTGACACATGACAGAAAACAACATTAAGAGTTCTCAGTGAAGACCACCATGAGCCACTAAAACACTTTCAATGAACCTTGGCAAAGATCTCAAGAGCTCTACTGGAGAAATGAACACAGTTCTTCCAAAATGAGCGTTTTACAAGACATCACTCTTAAATCCCCCATAGATGTTCAGTCAGGATCAGATTTGGTGACTGACATCCATAGTAAGTTACATAATTTTTACACTTATCAAACCATTCAGTGATCCCTGATGTCCTATAAATAGCGACAGACTCACACTGGACTCTCCATGTTTTATCACAAATGAGCTTCCTTCAAAAGATGAAGATAATTACTCTATTCGTTCTCTATACCAATAATCCTAGGGCAGAGGAGGCTTTGAGCCTATCCCAATGTACAGATGTACACCCTGGACAAGGTGTCAATCCATTGCAGGGCACAAGCATGTACACACTCACTCACACACTTTCTTTTAGGCAATTTGCAAATGGCAGTTAGTAAAACCTGCATATCTTTGGACTGTGGGAGGAAACCGGAGGAAACCCACCAAGCACAGGGAGAACATACAAACTCGACACACAGAGCTGAAAGTGGGACTTGAACCCTTGATGGTGGAGGAGATCAGATGGTTAATATAGGCAAATCCATGATCAATTTCCTGAAGAATACCCAAACATGAGCAGATATTAAAAAGAAAACTTTATGAACCAAAAACTGGGACAAACAAGGCCCCCAAGGAGCTAGACCCAGAAAAATGAAAACCGCCTTAGAGTTCTAGTACAAGACAATGATTTCACAAAACCCAGACCCAAAAAGTTTAAACAGAGTAGCATAAACTAAAGTTGAACCATTCAACAGAACAAAGATGAAATACTGCATTTTTTATATACTGTATACAAAAGCAGACGAAAGACCAACGATAACAGTAGACAATGTAAATGATATTTTATACTAGCGTTAATACCAGCTGTTGGAAAGGGAAAAGAGTTTATTAGAGTTATTGTCGATATAGTTAAAAGGTTAACGCTAAAATAAGCTAATCAGCTTTAATGTAATCAGTGATATTATTATTTCAGGTTGAAGCCCACATAACATCATTGTTACTCAACATTTTGATTTTAACTCATAACACTCTCAGTTTGGATATTTTACGCGCCCTCAACTCGGCCTGCTGTGGATAGGTTTGATGTAACGACCCGTGTTTTATCTCATAGTGGCGTTCCACATTACCGCATTAATTAGCATCACAGTTGCAGAACATAGAGACAAACTGGTTTTAAACTTCCCGCGGGAAGAATAAACGCACATTGATCCGTCCACTCATCTTTAAAGGTTCAGTTTCCTAGTCTACGTTCCTGTTTTTTAGAGTTTCATTTATAGCACAGATTTAACCTCAGGCAAATACCAAATGACTGGCAAAGTGTCATTAAATTCAGTACAGCCTGTTTTGCGTGATGCTGTGACAAAAGCGGCTGGACAGACATACAGATATACAGATATACAGACTGACACATAGACAGACAGAAAAATTGGTTTCTGGTCCTCCAAAACATAAAGATATGATTGAAAGAACAAGTTCTGACCAATATACATACACAACCTTTCTTTTATTTATGTATTTTAATTTTACCTATTTATACCATGGAATTGTAAGAGTTTAAAAAATCCATTGACATTTAAAACTTTAAAACCGTTTGTCATTTTTTTCTCTAATCAGATAGTTTTAATATTGCACTGCAGTTGCTTCATTCATACTTCCCCGGGGTTCACCCTGGAGGGGTTGCCAGTCCATCGCACGATGCTTCATTCCATCCTTTTTAAAACAACAGCAACTTTGTAAAGCAAACTCTACAGACAATACACAAAAATAGGCACTATATTTAGGTCTAATACATTTATATTTCCTTCATTTTAATTGTGTGTCAAGATTCTGTTTCATGCTTTTGTAAACCTGGTCACCTGAGTAATGTGAACCAATTAAAACATACAGCGAGTACCAGTAAAACTTCCACATCTTACCTGTGATAACTTTGCATGATAATTGATTTTTAGCACATTTCCATCTATAACACGACAGTGATCATGTTGTATTAGATGTCGTGACACACAGCTGCAAGAAAGATTACAGACTGCCTGTGAAACCCTTCCTTCAACAGTTTCTAAAGTGCAAAACCTTGAAGATTTTCCAGGTAATGGAAAGCATATAGACTTTATTAAATTCCTGACACTGGAGACTTCTTTCACAGTCTGTAAATTAAGATCTGCTTACAGAAAATATGAAATAGCAGCCCATTCAATTCACTTAATATTAATATTATATTCGCTTAATAATATCACCCTGTGAATTACCCATTACTGTATTGTAAAAATGTTAACTTGATCAAATAAACACATTAGAGCCAACAGTAAGTACTGTATAGAACATTAAAGGTCCCATATTTTACAATTTCTTTCACAAGTTGACATGGTTGTGTTTGTCTTAACTTTCTAGCTGAAATATATACAGTATATAATGCAGAAGTTTTTTTTCATACTTGAAATATTCCGATATTGATCATCTGAGCTGAGCATGGTACTTTCTTATATGAGGTCACATTAGGGGCAATTTAAATAGGGGCCGATTTAAAAACCCTGGGCAAATGTAAAAAAAAAAAAAAAAAAAAATTGTTTCTACACACAAACCCAACTGAATGTCTACACATTTTTCATAATTGATCCACTTTAAATGTGTTTGTTCGATTGAAGCTATTTTAGGATATGGATAATGACTTTACAGCTTAGTGGTTAGCACTGTCTAACTTTGCATCTCCAGTTCCTGGGTTCGATTTCCACATCGAGCTGCATGCTCTCTAGTCCAAAGTTATGCAGATTAGCCTAACTGGCATTCCCAAATTGCAGGTAGATGGTCCTCTGGAGAAGGAAAATCCAGGCAACCCATTGGACAGTATCCTGGTCAAGAAAACCCCATTGGACAGTATCTAGGAAGGCTTGGTGAGCTACAGTATGCTCCATGAATCGGACACGACTGAAGGACTTAACAGACAAACAATACGTTTACAATAAAGAGCAATATACAGTACGGTATAGTATGTCACAGAATGCGAACGAATGCGTCTGTTTGGGCACAGAAGGACACATGTTAAATCAGTCAGTCAGTGTCAAGCAAGATACAGAGTAAATGTTTCAGTGATTACGCTTCATCTTCTTAATTCTTGTCCTCACTTCCTCCCATTCACCATGCTTTCTTTGCCTTATAACATCATGAAGAGCTTATGTGTGCATATGTGTATGTGTGTGTGTGTTTGTGTGTGCTGGTGCATGAGGATATGAGGAGCAAAGATAAGAGAGAGAGAGAGAGAGATGTGAGTAAGCGTAGCTGATATCACCACCGTGATAAAGTGTGTTTCAGCTGCCTGCCAATAGCCCCAGAGCACAAACGTACTCCTCATCAAACACCTCTCTCTCTCTCTCTCTCTCTCTCTCTCTCAGCCACAGCACTCTCTAACATATGCTGCCCAGACACTGAAGGAGTAAACAGTGAGAAAGGCAATGGACAGACAAGGAAGCATGTCCTCTGAGTCACTAGCAGGTAAAATAATACTTTTTTTTCTTTAATTATAATATGTTATTTATTGTAGTGCTGGCTTTGTGTTAAGTCTTTGAAATTTACATTCATTTCTAGCATATTTTTTCGTAATAGTGGCATATTTTCTTACAGGGCATCTACAGTGTGCTGTGTTCACAAACCCTTTAATTCCACATTTATTGTTGTTGTTATTATTATTATTATTATTATTATTATTATTATACAGAAATGAATAAAATAGTAAAATCTCATTCCTGGACTGACAAATGATCTATATGAATGGAAGTTCTGGACAGTATAAAGATGTCTCGTTTTTTTTTTTACACATAGCGAATCAGGTGCGACGTCTCTTTGAAACTTTGAACTTTTCTAACTTAAGATTTGTAACCTACGCTTTGAAACTACTGTAGGTTTAGATTGTCAGATTAAGTTAAGCTGCTTCCTTGGGACCCATTTCTAGGTCCATTAAGTGTGTGTGTGTGTGTGTGTGTGTGTGTGTGTGTGTGTGTGTGTGTGTGTGTGTGTGTGTGTGTGTGTGCGTGTGTGTGTGTGTGTGTGTGTGCGTGTGTATGTGTGTGTGTGTGTGTGAGAGAGAGAGAGAGAGAGAGAGAGAGAAAGAGAGAGAGAGAGAAAGATTGCGAGTGTGTTTTCCACGACGCTCATGAGCTTGCATACATCCATGTGCATCGGATAGCAATGTGCCTTAGAGGCAGTTCCTGAAATACAGAAGGCAAAACGAACAGCTGTGGAGGAGGAGAAAGATCGAGAGAGAGAGAAAGAGCGAGAGAGAGAATAGTCCATGCCCTGCAATTTGACGACCTAATTAAACTGAAGAGTGTGGAGTATTCCATCAGCGACAACTTTCTAGGCAGCCCTTTAGTAATCGCTGGCAATTAATCACATCGTAAAAAGCACTTTATTAGCAGTACGAGCAAAAATGTGATTCCTGAGAAGCTAGAACAAGATGTAGAAGTGCTTAAGTAATGGTTATTCATGGGAAAATACAATAACCTTCTGTGCCATGCCTAGTCATGGAGGGCTTATTTAATTTTCTTGTGGTCGTCTCTTACAATAGTCTGAACATCCGTACAATACAGACCCTGCAGCAAACATGACCAATGATTCATTGTTAAAACATTTCATTAGGGTTTGCCCGGAAATGTAACCAGATTCATGCTGCTTCAGTAATCTGAGCAACAATGGGGCTATTTATAAAGTCAGAAAAAAAAAAAAAAACTTTTATTACATTTAAGGAAGTTCTCGCTATCTTATGGTGGCTGTCGAATAAATCTTCGCTTCAGGGAGGAACTCTGGTGCCTCAGGCTGTGCAAACGGAAGACAGAACAAATATCATGGGCCGCCAGCATCACCTTTCATTCAGGGCAAAAGACATCTCTACATACAGTACCTCTTTTAGAGAAAACTTTGAACGTGATTCATTTGTGAAATTTGCATTGTAATACAAGGAGCGTTCAAATCAAGCCAGAACTTGGACAGATAATTGTTAAAAAAAAAAAACCCTGTATTTCTCGATATAATCCCCTGCTACACTAATGCACGTATCCCAGTGATTCACTAGTGCTAGGATACCATCAAGGCAGACATTTTTCTCAGTACGCCAGAGCCATGATCAGACAGCCTCGCTTACATCTAAAACCCTGGCCTCCCAGGAACTCCTTTAATGGCCAAAACACAAGATGGCCAAAGGAGTCACAAGAAAGCCCGGTTTGACGTGAACACCTCTTCTAGGTACACTATATGGTTTATCTCAGTTGAAGAATGGAGGGAATTATAATGGGAACTCTTTTATGATTAATCGTCATGGTTATGTACAGCATATATGGGTGTAATACAGATTTTCTATATTTCATGAAATGCAATGTAGTGTAACAAAGTCAGTTTAATGCTCTATGTCCTTATTACTAAACATACGCTCATACAATTACATACAATTGTCTACTCACGCTGTGTAATGTCTCTGTGATCAACTTGTGCATTAGCAGGATTTAAACTCTGGGCTCTTATCTGGGTTTTTTTTTCATTCATTTGTTTAAAAAATCAGATGGTTTACTAATATGAACTTAACTTTACAGAATTATTATCAGAAGGTCACACGGTGATTTAGTGGTCGTCACTGTCGGGTTCTGTGTTCAATTCCCGCCTCAAGTCTGTGTTCATGGAGTTTGCATGTTCTCTCTGTGCTTTGGTGGGTTTCCCCTGGGTACTCCGTTTCCCCCCCAGAATCCAAAGACATGCAGATTAGATAACTGGCGTTCCCAAGTTGCTCATAGTGCGTGAATAAGCATGAGTGTGTGCCCTGTGATGGCACCTCATCCAGGACGTACCCCACCTCGTGCGCTAAGACTCCTGGGATAGGCTCCAGACCCCCCCATGACTCTGTATACAGGATAAAGAGGTATAGATGATGAGTTAGTGAGTGGGTGAGTGAATTATCACATACAGTACTTTGCAGGAACATCGATGGGAGCAGAGGATGGTAGGAACTCACTGGCGCCATCTTTTGTGCACTAAGTCGTCAAGCCTTTTATTTACATAAGCCTGGTCTGGGAACATATTTACAAGTTTATACAATCTCAAATTTATTCATGACCTGACAAAGCATTACTGCCTTCACACATTAGGTGCGTGTTAGAATTGAATCACTCCGAGATTTGTGTATTATTAATGACGGAGGTTCTGGGAGAGCACAAATGCTGACGCTTTCAAAAACAGAAAACAAAACATCAAAAATATGAGTGAATGCAAACGTATTGTTCTCTATAATGTTTTAAGACCGCTAAATAACATGAATGTATATTTAATTATTAGATTTTTAGATCAACTCAGTGTGTTGATGTCATGGCTTCAGGATGTTGTAGGTTCTGAGATGCATTTCAGCTCACCTCGGGTGTACAGAGTGGTTTTTTTTTTTTGGTTACTGTAGTTTTCTTCAAATCAGACTCATTTCATCAATCAACAAACTGCTGCTCACCAGATTAAAAAAAAAATGCTGTTCTGTTTAAACTCTAGAAATGTCATGAGATCATATGTTTCCCCCATACTGATGTTAACTAAAGCTGTAACTGCAAGAGTGTGTGCATTATGTTTTTGCCAAGTTGTTAGCTCTGCTAGAAGCCATTCAGTGACTGTATATGAAGTCGTTGTTATATTGTGTTAAAACAATAAGGTCAGTCAATATCATCGCATTAACGCATGTGATTAATCCATTCAAATTCAAGTTTTGTTTGTCATACACAGTACGATATGCAGTGAAATGCTTATACGACTGCCTGTGACCTTAAATAAGAAATAAAATATTAAAAAAAAAACCTTAGCTAAGGAAAATTTAGCTATAGCGGATAAGAACAAAATATGAAATATAAGATAAACTTAGCTGTACGAATATAGAAAAATTACCTGCTGTACAATTATATGAAAATATACAATACAGAACATTAGTTGTTTACAAAATAGAATTTAAATAAAAATGTCCGGGGAGTGTGCAGATACAGTATGCATGAGTGTGTAGATACAATGCTCGTAAATGTGCAAAATGAGCAAAAATGAATAAAAACATGTTCAAAAGTGTATGAAAGTGCAGATGCACATTTCAACGCATAAATCTATATTAGCATGGATAATAAGATGACCGAGGAAACACCACCCGGTGTGCTGAACAGCAAATTTCATTATAAAAAAGCTTCTAGACGGAAGTTTAGATAAAACCAAAAAAAGTTGTGTGCTCAAGCTACAGTACCTTTGAGGGGAACTACTGCATTTTTCCAAGAATGCATTTAATGTAAGATACTGGAAAGGCTATGAAAGTGAGGCAGTTGGCATTAACTACTTTTACCACTGGAAATCAGTAAGTAACCATAACTATCTCTGTGTAACTGCACATCTAGTTTGCAGTGGTGGCCGGTCAATACGGGGTTAAGCAGAGAAAAATGCTACTTTAATAATGTAATTATTTAACATAATAATTATTTATTTTAATAATGAAATAAAGTCATTTAGTCACAATATTCCGCTGTATTTCTTAATATAATTTATTTCATTTGTGTTCGTGTACGCGGGGCGCCGGACAAACAAGTGTCTATGTGGCATGTACATTTTTCGAAAAAGCATGTGACTTGAGGCTGAGCTCTAATTGGATGATAAATGGCTATTAACAGGCGAGTATTAAAAGTTTAATTTTATTGTTTGCGCCAAGTTGAAGCAGGATAACAGGTACAGGACTCACAATATGATTGCTGCTGCAAGGAGTTAAAATCATTTAAGAGATTTTAATTTAACATTTGCTAAATGTTAATGTTTGAGATATTATAAAACCATATAATCTGCTTCCTCTAACCAGTTTGTCATGCATTTCTTTATTCCAAAATTGCACATCTATAATACAAGTCAAAATTTGTATTTAAAAATTGTGATTAAGGACCAGAGTTGGTCATAACGCGCTACTGTAATCTAATTACTTTTCCTGATTAGATTAGATTAGATTCAACTTTATTGTCATTGCAGATAGTTACAAGGCAACGAAATGCAGTTAGCATCTAACCAGAAGTGCAAGTTAGCAGTGGAATATAAACATATATACAGATCTATAAAACTTGTATGATAAAAGTAAGGTCTATGTATAAATTGTATTACAGAAAGAAAAAATGTACATGAATATACAGTGTATTCTAACGCGTTACATTTTAAATGCATGTAATTTGATTACAGTTACCAATGTCACAAATGTACTGTAGTGTTTAAAAATTCATCAAAATGCATTTAAAAATCACATTTTGCATGGCAGCATCAGTTAACGAGCATGCACTTTAATCAATCGTCGGAGAGCTTTGCTGTTTTTTATATTTGATGTTGTAACATTCGCTCTTTTTGCATGGGCGGCACCACAGACACACGGACACGAGGGGAGGTCTTACGGGGAAAGGGGTAGTTTTATTTAGAAAAAAAAAAGAGGAAGGAGAAGGGATAAAGAAGGGAGGAAAGAAAAAGCTAAGGATTTTTAACGCGGGGAAAGCCTGAGATCCGTTAACATTAAGTTTCGCCAGCCGGCCCGAACTGATGCGTTCAAAGTAACTTGAAAGTAACGTAATTACTGTAGGTATCTGATTACTTTTTACATGTAATAATCAGTAATGTAATCAAATTACAATTTTAAAGTAGTAATAAGTCATTTTTGATTAACTTTCCCAACACTGTTAATCACAGACTATGACTGTGATTAACTAGATAAAAAATCTTTAATCGATTGACATAACAGTATGTAGATCCTATGTGAATATGAAGTGTCATAACACTGTAATGTCTCTATTTCATTATATTATAGCGTCACTAAAGAAGCGCAGAAGAAATAAAACGTAATTACTTAATTCCTTCCTACACGAAGGCCGCGATGTGACATGCGGAGACAGAAATTCTCTAATCATCTACGAGCTGTCTTAAGCATCAGTCTGCTAAGTTGTGTTTCTTGCCATCAGCATAAACCTCAATAAGGTGTAAAAATGGGCTAAAATGGGCTTATTTCAGTGTTATCCTGCATAATTTTTTCTGACTTCAGCTGCAGTATGAATTTGCATTCCCTCACCCATACTGTATGCTGGCTTTAATCATTGCCATCATTTCTTTCTTCCTTTCTTTCTTTCTTTCTTTCTTTTAATTAGAGACCTTTCCATGAAGTCAAAAACTTCCTCCCCTCGCAAACAAGCAGCCCACGTCCAATTAACCTTCTTCCTCACACATTCGATGCCTCGTGAGCTGTCCGTCAATTATAAGTCGTAACTATTTAGAAAGCAAAGAGTTCAAATTTTGAGGAACGAAACAATCAGTAAAATCAGCTTTAAGTGATGGGAAGAAAAATGTGTTGTCCCTCGTTGTGTTTTTCAGCTCGTGCCATGCTGCTGATAAGCTTTTTGTTGTTGTTGTTGGTTTGTTTTTCTGCTCCCTGACCAGACCGCAAAGGCTTGTAAATGGCCCTCAAAGATTAAACACAACTGGTTAGAGAATAGCCATTATCTTTATCAAGAACGCTTTGTCAAAATCACAACAGCTGTTTAATGGATTGTAAAATCTGAAAAGAGAGCAGGATTGAACAATGCGGCTATTTTGTTTGCAATATATACAATGGAAGGTGCATCTTTTCATGGCATTGTACATTCTAGCATCTAGGATTGTATGAAGACTTATAGCCCTTGTGCAGTTCTGTTTTACCGCACGAGGCAGCAACTGGTGTTAAATAGAGCCATTTGTTTCAATCTTGTCTGATTGCTGTGCCTCATATCCGCTGCTTGTTCCTGCTACGCCAATAAAAACAAGCTGAAGATTGAAACGCTGGGTTTTTATCTACAATATAAGTAACTACCCTTTGCATTTGGAGTGAGAGGAAATTTGTTTTCGTACATGAACCTTGCTGTTTACTCATCTACCGGCTATTTAAGATCTTTCGGAAATTGGTCAATAAATCCATGAAGCCATGGCAGCACAAGTGCGGGGCTGTTTCTATAGATTTGCTATAATTATTTCTGTCTCCTGATCAAGTAGGTTAACTTTTTCTATTTTTTTTAATGCACATTTTAATACAATTAGGAGAACTTCACATACTGTAATCTTTAATCTTTCCAGTTATGGCTTTTCATTAAACGAATGACCTTAATGTGTGGAACTAAATGAAATATGATTTACATATGATATGATAAATGAAATGAGATTTACAGCATGTCATTAATGTTATTACCAGGGTATCGGTGCCATGGTAGTCCAGTGGTACCTGTACTATTGTATTTTTGGCAGTACCCTGGAACTTGTTTGCTTATATACATTATGTGCCACACTATGGGACATGGTTCTAACATAGTATGGAAATATGGAACATACAGCTATACCAGGATCCTGTCAAAAATATGTTATACATGTTTATGCACCATAATGATGACTTAATGGTAAAAGTGAGCATTGGTTGATTAATGTGTCGAGTCTCTGAATGATTGCACAGAAGATCAGTGATTCGAGCCCCATCTCCACCAGTTTGCTGCTGTTGGGCCCTTGAGCAAAACCCGTAATCCTGTATGCTCCAGTGGTGCTGTATAATGGCTGATTCCGATCAGCCTCCTAAAAAAACTGGGATATAGGAAAAGTAAAGAATTTCACTGTACATTAATGTATACAGTACAGACCAAAAGTTTGGACACACCTTCTCATTTAAAGAGGTTGAATTTGTATTATGGCAAGAAAAAAGCAGCTAAGTGAAGAAAAAAACAAGCGGCCATCATTACTTTAAGAACTGAAGGTCAGTCAGTCCGAAAAATTGGGAAAACTTTGAAAGTGTCCCCAAGTGCAGTCACAAAAACCATCAAGCGCTACAAAGAAACTGGCTGACATGCGGACCGCCCCAGGAAAGGAAGACCAAGAGTCACCTCTGCTGCAGAGGATAAGTTCATCCGAGTCACCAGCCTCAGAAATCGCAGGTTAACAGCAGCTGAGATCAGAGAGCAGGTCAATGCCACACAGAGTTCTAGCAGCAGACACATCTCTAGAACAACTGTTAAGAGGAGACTGTGTGAATCAGGCCTTCATGCTAGAATATCTACTAGGAAACCACTGCTAAGGACAGACAACAAGCAGAAGAGACGCGTTTGGGCTAAAGAACACAATAAAGAACACAATAAAGAACACAATAAAGAAAACTCGCTGAATAAGAAGGGGTGTCCAAACTTTTGGTCTGTACTGTATGTGATGCCTAAAGACTTAACTTATAATATGGTACCATTTTACCTGCTATGGTACTCTTCAAACATTAATAAACAACACTTTGGTATATACTGTACCAGGGCACTTACTGGGTACCACTTTGGCTACCAAGGTTCAGCAGGTGACTATTATGGTTTATTATATGATTGTACATACTGTATGGTGGAACGATGGCGTAGTGGTTAGCAATGTCACCTTGCACCTCCAGGGTCCGTGTTCAAGGTTTGATTCCCGCCTCTGTGTGGATGGAATCTGCATGTTTTCCGCGTGTTTGGTGGGTTTCCTCCAGGTACTCCAGTTTCCACCCACAGTCCAAAGACATACAGATTAGGCTAACTGGCGTTCCCAAATTGCCCATAGTTTGTGTGTGCGCCCAATGATGTATTGGCACCCTGTCCAGGATGTACCCCGCATCGTGCCCCAAGTCTCCCGGGATCCAGGCCCCCCACAACCCTGTACACAAAACTAAGCAGTATAGACGATGAGTGAGTGAATGAGCGTGAGTGTACATACTGTACTCTATAGGCTTGTTAGTACATACCACTGATATTATATAGTACAGGCAGTAGCATATTAGTTACCTTCTAAACTTTGGTAGCCAATGTGGCTTTCCACAACGTTTAGGAGTGTGTTTTTTTTACTATTCTTCCAGAAGCACAGAAGTAACTGTGGATGCAATAGGAAGCTGTTTGAAAGGGATGTCTGGGTGCTAACCCGGATTGTATAAAAAAAATTTTTTTTTTAAACCACAGCTTCCCAACTCACTGCAGAATTAAATGTGCACCTCAACTCTCCTGTTTCATGTACAATGAAACAGGTCAATGGTCAACGATTAATTTACAAGGCCGGCCCGCTATAGCCAAACCTTTGGTCACTCATGCCAATGCCAAGCGTCAGTTTCAGTGGTGCCAGCAGCAAAAATCTTGGACAATGTGAAACATGTATAAGATAAGTCCACCTTCAATGTCTTTCCCACATCCGTGAGAGTTACAGTGTGGAGAAGCCCCAAAGAAGCGTACCACCCAGACTGTTGCATGACCAGAGTGAAGCAATGGGGGTGGCTCAGTGATGGTTTGGGCTGCAATATCATGGCATTTCCTAGGCCCAATACTTGTGCTAGATGAGCGCGTCACTGGCAAAAACTACGAAACCATCATGGAGGACCATGTGCACCCAATGGTTCAAACATTGTATCCTGAAGGTGGTGCCATGTATCAGGATGATAATACACCAATGCACGCAGCAAGACTGGTGACAGAGTGGTTTAATGAACATGAAAGTGAAGTTGAGCATCTCTCATGGCCTGCACAGTCACCAGGTCTAAATATCATTGAGCCACTTTGGGGTGTTTTGGAGAAGAGAGTCAGGAAACTTTTTCCTCCACCAGCATCACGTAGTGACCTGGCCACGATTCTGCAAGAAGAATGGCTCAACCTCCCTCTGGCCACTGTGCAGGACTTGTATCCGTCATTCCCAAGACGAATTGATGCTGTATTGGCTGCATAAGGAGGCCCTACACCGTACTAATGAATTATTGTGGTCTAACACCAGGCGTTTCAGTTTCATTGTCCAAAACCTGTATGTATACACATCAAATTATGTTAATGTGGTTGAGGTCTTTTAAAAGTTGAGAATTTTATTTGATTTCATATTAAAAAGAGACAAACACTGACCCTGATATTAACCAAAACCAAAAAAATTTAACGCTAAAAAGTAGTATCTAGTGAAATTATCTTACGATCTGACAAATCATTACATATTTTACAAGCTTCATTTGATTTATAATAATCTTTGGATAATAAATAATAGGAGAATTTGCACAAATCCGAGTTATCTTTGCAAGTTTCACAAAAATCGTCTCCTTTGGAACTCATTTATTTTAAATATTTACATAGGACAGTAATAAATGTTGGAGGCTTACGATCAAAAATCATATAAAAACTCATACATATTCAGGATGATTTTTAAAATAATAATTTAAACAAAGACTAGTAAATTTATATTGTATACAGTATATGAAGAAGATGATAAAACATCTAAAATCTGTCGAAGTTGCTTCATAAATAGTCCTAGTCATATTCATTGCATTTTTAATTGAACAATATGTTGTTCACACTCATTATAAAGCAAAATATGGAATGGCAGGTGATCCAGCACATCCTAATATACATATATTTTTTTATATATCAAATCACATGACCATGACTGCTGCGCATGCTGTACACCCAACTTAATGTCGCCAACTAAACATGACTTAAAGTTATAATGGAAACCATGGCAAAAATTCAGTCCTTGAGATAAACACTGTATTCAGGTGAACAAAAAGAGAAAAGAAGAAAAAAAAAATATATTTTTTATAGTTTTTAAAGGGCGAGAAAATGCCCAACTTTTGAGTAGTGTTTATTTTCATATTCAGGTTTGAGGTCTGAATACCAATGTGTGCAAATGTCAGTATTAAATTCTGACTGTGTATGCTTGACCTAGCTCTGCATACAGTGTATAAATACATTCCAAGCACATTATTCTATAAAGTAATGACAATGTTTTCCCTTGGCATAATTGAAACCATAAAAAATTCAGTCCTTGAGGTAAGCAGTGTCTTCACAGCAGGAAAAAAGAAGAATGAATTGCCTCTGAACATTTATGTTGTGTTTTGATTTTTCATTGCTGCTTGTTAATCATGAGAGCGAGCTTCCGCCAACACGCGGACAGGGTTATGACTCACCTCATTGCTTTGTTCACAGCTAATGCATGCTAAAGAGCTAACTACCTTTTAACACAAGGTTTAATCACAAAATCTCCTCTCTAACCCCTGATCAAGGGCACTTCTTTTTGTGTGGAACAAAAGATTCTACACCTACATACACAAGAGCACTAGCTTTCCATTTTGCGCTATTTGGGACTCAACCCTGGAACCGCTAGTTAGCTGAGGCTATTCTAAAATGGAGAGATAAACAAAAAATATGATTTTCCATCACCTTCATTATTTATTCTCTTCATCTTTTGGTTACATAGTGCCAGTATGAATTTAAAACTATTTTAACCTCTGGTTATTGGAACATGGTGTGATGAGGGCCGGAGTAACCTGATTTCCACACAGAGACTAGGGATGTTAATGATTAATTATTTAATTGTTGGTAAATTATTACCAACAATCAAATAATTAATCATTAACATGATTTTAAATCATTGCTTACCTGATTAAAATTAATTAAACAATAATGATAATAATGTTTTTGCGTAATATTTCTCTGTTTCCAACATGTATCGACTTGTACACCACAAGAGGGCGCACTTGCAGTTTACCCAATGCGCAATATTGGCCATTACATTTTTTGCGGCATCAATCCTAGAACAGGACAAAGATACAAGCCGTATTTTTTACATGCTTATTAATTTGATCTTTTGTATTCTTTTTCTCTTCTTTATATTATTATTATTATTATTATTATTATTATTATTATTATTATTGTTAGCATGTGTAAATATTGAATAAGAAAAATGTGTGAAATGTGCAAACCTACCAAAGATGCTGAATATTTTCCATGAACAGCACATCTGAAATATTGTATTCATCTCATATCACAGCAGTTTGCTAAAGATTACGATTTTATAATGAATTAAAGAATAACCTCTCACTATTTATTTATTTATTTTTGCTTCAGTCCTCATTTACGCTTTTATTATTTTATCATCATTTTAACCAGAAACACATAATCACAGGTGGCAGAAACTACATCACGTTGAACATTTAAAGATCCACTTATCCTTTGCTGTAGATTACATCGCCCTCCATTGTCTATGTTCATGAGTTACCATAGAGACAATAGAACAAACACATCAATAATTCATTAAACATGTCCTTTGCATTCTAGAAAAAAAAAAAAAAATCTGTCACAGAAAATGAACACTGACCTTCTGACCAATCAGATTTCAGATTTCAATCACAATAATTGTTTGTTTGTATAGGCTATCATACCATGAATAATTTTATGGTGTTCTGGACCTATACACAACTTAGACAACACGCAGTCTCCAAGGTGCCAAGATATTTACAGCTACGCTAAGTAATAATGTCCTTTTATAGTCCCTCTGAGTTTGCCTGCATGTGCAAGCGAATATAAGACAGATTGTGTAAACACAATTTGGTGCTATGTTGGGAGACATCACTTATGTGTCTCAGTGGTGTGTGTGTGTGTGTGTGTGTGTGTGTGTGTGTGTGTGTGTGTGTGTGTGTGTGATAAAAATGTAATTTATGAGGCATATTATTTCTCTGCCCTGTAATAGACCCTGCAAAGCTGGGGGGTCACATGACTCCTGAGCATGACAGACATTTTTGAAATGGGTTTCGAGTTCTATTTTGCTTTTTCATTCTCATTCTCACTTCACAACTCCCCCCCCCCCYCCCTTGCACTTTCTTGTCCCAGCACTAATTTCATCATTTCACTTTTATCTGCCATAGTTTGGACATGAATAGCCAGTCTGTTCTTTTATCAAGCCTGGAGAAAAGACATCCGAAATCCGCTGAGCCTTCAGTTTTGTGTCGCTTCACAGATTCGGTCTGGCAGTGTCCTAATTGCAAATGTTTGCACATCTGGCCATCGTTGATGAGCAAATTAGTACACCAGGCAAAGAAAAGCTCATTTATGACCTTTGTATCATACATCTATTATATTCTGTAAATCATTTGTGAGACTAATCATTTGAACAATTTGTAATTACAGCAATGTAATGTATAATGTTGCAGATCAGAATTTGAGAACTTAAATCAGAACAAGAAGCAGGCTCACCTACAGGCATAGATGAGCATTGTGTGCCCATGATCCTGTCATTAGTCTACTAAAATATAATTACTAATCAATGTTATTCACCTGGTGTTGGAGTTGTGGTTGATCAGTGAATGTCCATGCGTAGCTTTTCCACCTCCACAATGTTCATGATTTACATGGTTTAAGTCATAAGGGGGGGGGGGGGGGGGTTGAAAAGTATTCTAGCTTTGAAAAGGTTTTTTTAGTGGACAAAGATTTGAATCTTTCAGATAACAAGTTAAAGACTTAGGATAAGTTTATGGTCAGGATTAAAGTTGAGGTGTAAAATCTTGATTGTAAAATGAAATTCATCCAAATGACCTTCATTCTTATAAAAATTATTTTTTTAAATTAAATTCTTTTGCATATTTATCACACTTAAATGATTCTGTCCCTATGTGAACCAGGAATTGTCCCCTTGCTCAATCATGAGTGAACTGTGATTTTTGAAAAGCTGAGTTCAATTTTACTTGCCACACCCAGGTCTGTTTACTGCCAGATCTGTTGAATCAAGAAATCACTTAGCCAAATAGATACAAAGTGAAGCACAGTTGGATTATGCAGAAGAAAAATACAAAATTGGTTTTCAGCTGGCCTAATCAAAGTCCAGACTTAAATCCGATTGAGATCCTTAAACAAGCTCAACAAAACTCACATATAATCAGGTTGATTTTCCATGTTAATGCATTTTTAATGTAGATTAATGTAGATTTGCATTTGAGGTGGAAAAATGTTGCCATTCCTCTATAATCCTACAGGTGGTGTCTCCCATGCACAGTCCCAGTTAGATGGGAAGTTTGGATCATTTTAGTGACTCGGTTCTTTGAATCTCGTTCATCAAAATGTCATTTAGTCATTTAGTTCATTTCATTCTTTTGATCAGAAATAAAATGTTACATTTTCAATAAACAGACCCCCAACACGTCTACATAAACACATTTTGGCTATAGTTATAAAAGTATTACAATGCAGCTAAGGACATATTATAAACAGAATGAGCTGCTCACAATCATATCTTCCGGTCCAAATCGTTTGTTCTTTTGTTACGTGACTCCCATAGACGCTATGCAGTGCAGTACATAGGGAACAGAATTGAACAGTTCTTCTCATGCGTCTTCTAGTCCTAGTTGTTTGTTACACTGCATAACGTCTATGGGAGTCACGCGACAAAATAACGAACGATTCGGATTAGAAGACTCAAAGGTAACTACTCGTTCCTGTGTCCTGTACATAACCTACAGAGGTTTTGCGATGATTTGCGCATGCGCGCCCAGTAGAAAATTAACGAATGACACTCTGAGACTACTCGTTCTTCCGAGTCACCTTAAAGACTCGTCCAAAAAAAAAAATTGTGTTCGTCCCATCACTAGCCTCAGTGCACGTGCGTCACTCGTATAGTCACCATCCGTGTGCATGTTTATTATAACACTGTGACCACATTTGTGTGTGAGCGTGTAAAGCAAAAGCAAGTGTCATTAGAGAGGATCCTTGTTAAAGATACAGAGTCTCTCTCTGTCAGAAAGCAGTAATTTCGTTAGTGGTTGTATGCTTGCGCAAGTGTCATTAGAGAGGTTCCTTGTTTAAGAAGTTTCCTGACACACACACACACACACACACACACACACACACACACACACACACAGAGTTTTCGAAACACTGCCCTTCTGGCTTCTTTTCAAAGGTGAAGTGCAGGATATTTTTTTTATTTTTACTTTACATTACGGAACGAATCATCAGAGTTTCCATTATTTCTTATGGGTGAAATGTACAGTTGTGGCCAAAAGTTTTGAGAATTACATAAATATTGGAAATTGGAAAAGTTGCTGCTTAAGTTTTTATAATAGCAATTTGCATATACTCCATAATGTTATGAAGAGTGATCAGATGAATTGCATAGTCCGTCTTTGCCATGAAAATTAACTTAATCCCAAAAAAAACTTTCCACTGAATTTCATTGCTGTCATTAAAGGACCTGCTGAGATCATTTCAGTAATCGTCTTGTTAACGCAGGTGAGAATGTTGACGAGCACAAGGCTGGAGATCATTATGTCAGGCTGATTGGGTTAGAATGGCAGACTTGACATGTTAAAAGGAGGGTGATGCTTGAAATCATTGTTCTTTCATTGTTAACCATGGTGACCTGCAAAGAAACGCGTGCAGACATCATTGTGTTGCATAAAAATGGCTTCACAGGCAAGGATATTGTGGCTACTAAGATTGCACCTAAATCAACAATTTATAGGATCATCAAGAACTTCAAGGAAAGAGGTTCAATTCTTGTTAAGAAGGCTTCAGGGCGCCCAAGAAAGTCCAGCAAGCTCCAGGATCGTCTCCTAAAGACCCTGCGCTCTGACCTCAGCCTACTAACAAGAAGCTGGGATATGCGAAGAATAAAGAATTTCACTGTGCAGTAATGTATGTGTGACCAATAAAGGCTAACTAACTTAAAGAGGATTCAGCTGCGGGATCGGCGTGCCACCAGTGCAGAGCTTGCTCAGGAATGGCAGCACGCAGGTGTGAGTGCATCTGCACGCACACTGTGAGGCCAAGACTTTTGGAAGATGGCCTGGTGTCAAGAAGGGCAGCAAAGAAGCCACTTCTCTCCAAAAAAAACATCAGGGACAGATTGATATTCTGCAAAAAGTATGGCGAATGGACTGCTGAGGACTGGGGCAAAGTCGTATTCCCGGATGAAGCCTCTTTCCGATTGTTTGGGGCATCTGGAAAAAGGCTTGTCCGGTGAAGAAAAGGTGAGCGCTACCATCAGTCCTGTGTCATG